>JAOTNS010003969.1:0-227500 GCA_028476615.1 Culter alburnus
AAGAACACATTAGGATAAGTGAAATGTACTTTTTTCTGTTTTAAGGAGGATGTGTTAAATAGTTTTTCATTCTGTGTGTGTGCCCATGTGTGTATGTGTGGTGTTTGCTAAACATCCTGCTAACACATCCCTGCAGTAATGTTCAGCAGAAAAAAATTTCAAAGCTTTCTTGTTTGTTAGTTCTTTTGTATGTGTCAGTTCTTGGCTGTTTCTCCAGATCTGAATCTGTTCTGACCTTTGGTTTTCTCTCTCTAGCTGCACAATCTGCTCAGCCAATGGCTTATATTGCCAGGTTAATGCACTCAATGTATGTTTTAGGCATATTACAAAATACTAAATTAAATGTTCCTGTGAAAGCCTCACCAAACCACACTTACCAAAATTCAGAATGAGTAAGGAGCCATTCACACAGGAAGTGCTTTTTATGTTCAAAGCCACTAGACAGCTGTAATTGAACAGAAAGTAGGGGTCTTGAGATGCATTTTAAATGATTTAAACACATACAGCATAAAACAGGGTTGTCCAAAGTCCGACCTGCAGGAAATTATGACTCAGGGATGACTTTCAAACGGCCCACAGCTTGTCTAAAGGAATAGTTCACCTAAAATGAAAATTATCTCATAATTTGCTCACCCCCAAGCCATCCTAGGTGTACGTGGGTAAATCTTTTTTCCTCATTAATGTACACACAGCCCCCCATATTGACAGAAAACACAGAATTGTTGACATTTTTGCAGATTTATTAAAAAAGAAAAACTGAAATATCACATGGTCCTAAGTATTCAGACCCTTTGCTCAGTATTTAGTAGAAGCACCCTTTTGATCTAATACAGCCATGAGTCTTTTTGGGAAAGATGCAACAAGTTTTTCACACCTGGATTGGGGGATCCTCTGCCATTCCTCCTTGCAGATCCTCTCCAGTTCTGTCAGGTTGGATGGTAAACGTTGGTGGACAGCCATTTTTAGGTCTCTCCAGAGATGCTCAATTGGGTTTAAGTCAGGGCTCTGGCTGGGCCATTCAGAACAGTCACAGAGTTGTTGTGAAGCCACTCCTTCGTTATTTTAGCTGTGTGCTTAGGGTCATTGTCTTGTTGGAAGGTAAACCTTCGGCCCAGTCTGAGGTCCTGAGCACTCTGGAGAAGGTTTTCGTCCAGGATATCCCTGTACTTGGCCGCATTCATCTTTCCCTCGATTGCAACCAGTCGTCCTGTCCCTGCAGCTGAAAAACACCCCCACAGCATGATGCTGCCACCACCATGCTTCACTGTTGGGACTGTATTGGACAGGTGATGAGCAGTGCCTGGTTTTCTCCACACATACCGCTTAGAATTAAGGCCAAAAAGTTCTATCTTGGTCTCATCAGACCAGAGAATCTTATTTCTCACCATCTTGGCAAACTCCATGCGGGCTTTCACGTGTCTTGCACTGAGGAGAGGCTTCTGTCGGGCCACTCTGCCATAAAGCCCTGACTGGTGGAGGGCTGCAGTGATGGTTGACTTTCTACAACTTTCTCCCATCTCCCGACTGCATCTCTGGAGCTCAGCCACAGTGATCTTTGGGTTCTTCTTTACCTCTCTCACCAAGGCTCTTCTCCCCCAATAGCTCAGTTTGGCCGGACGGCCAGCTCTAGGAAGGGTACTGGTCGTCCCAAACGTCTTCCATTTAAGGATTATGGAGGCCACTGTGCTCTTAGGAACCTTAAGTGCAGCAGAAACTTTTTTTGTAACCTTGGCCAGATCTGTGCCTTGCCACAATTCTTTAGCCGAACACAGTCGGAGTTATATTGGCTTTTCCCAGCTTTATAATGGCATTGAATAGTGCCTGAGTTTTTGAAGCTTCAAAAAAAACACATCTATCCATCATAAAGTAATCCGTATGACTCAAGTGGGTTAATAAATGCCTTTTGAAGCAAAACGATGTGTTTTTGTGAGAAAAATATCCATATTTAAAACACTGGCTTCTGGCAACAGCCGTAAACACGTTTACGAGAGAGTTGAGTTATGCATCATATACACCTAGGATGGCTTGAGCGTGAGTAAATTATGGGATAATCACCCATTTTAGGGTGAACTATTCCTTTAAAATATAATATATGTGGCCGCCACACATAATTTACAAATCATGCAGTTTCTTTGGAAAATCATGTGTTTGCTTAGTAAATGAATTTCTAATGAATTTCGGTTTACTACATTTGAGGTGTTGACTTCATTAAGATTTTTTTAAGAGGATGTGTTAAATAGTATTTTCATTCATGCATGTTCCCATGTGAATGTATGTGTGCTGTTTCCTAAACATCCTGCTAACACATCCACTGCAGTAATGTCCAATGGAAAAAACATTCCAAAGCTTTTCTTGTTAGTTAGTTCTTTTGGATGTGTCTGTTTTGATCAGCCGGATCTGTCCTGTTTTTTTTTCTCTTCTCTGTAGCCACACATTATGCTCAGCCACTGCATTTTGGAGGCTTAGGTTCACCGGCGTTGGGATGCAGTTCGATGCAATGCAGGGTAAATTTACCTCAATGTAATATTACTTTTGTGAAAGAGTGAAGTATGAAATGTTTGAAGCAATGATTGTTTTTTAATGCATCAATTTAGATTAATTACAAAAATAATGATGAGTAGAGGAACATGCTTCTCCTAAGATAAATTTAGTCCCTGTGGGGTTTTTTTTGTGTGGTTAGGTGTTTTGATCTGTGTAAGTGGGTTTGTATTTGTTTTTTATTCTGTATTATGGTCTGGTGTGGTGGAGGGATGAGGCAAGATCTCCGATGCAGAGAAGCATAAGGGCTTTATTGACTGTACCTGAATACTACTGTTAGAGCTTACTTTATTTGTAACTTTGTTATATTGTATTTAACAAAATATCAATTTTTTTTTCTTTAATGTTTGAACTTTATTAGATAGGCTAGTAGTTTTTGCTGTGGTATTCAAGTACTTAAAGGTGCAATATGTAATATGTTTGCAGTAAATTATCCAAAAACCACTAGGCCAGTGTTATATATTTTGTTCACTTGAGTACTTCAATATCCCAAATGTTTCTAACTATTTGTAAATCTTGAGAAAATTGAAATTTTAACCAAGGCTCTGGGACGTGTGAGGAGTCGCCAGTCAATTGCGTCGTACCCGCGTTACCCTTGGTTTCCGGTTTATTTTGAAGAAACCATGGAAACAGCAAAGACGCTTTAATATATTTAACATTTTAATAGACAAGGGAACAACTGTTTAGATGTATTTATAGACAAGAAAATGAATTTTTGTTATATTGCTCAACATTTTCGTCTTTTTTTCAATTTAACAGTTTTTACCACTCCTCAGAGAAAAACACTATTTTGTCAAATAGCTAGCATAGCATAATCAGATACAGCTTTATTTTTATTAACAGTAATACATAATTTTCTCCATCATACAATACGTTTTAAAATTAATTGCATGCATTTATCAACACAAGACATTCAATATTTAATATGATATTGTAAATCGATCTATCTTACTGCAGTGTGTAACAGTGTCTCACAGCACCGCCGAGCGAACGCACAGAGTAACGTTATAACATCATTTTCAACACTCTCAAATGTATCTAATATGATAACAGAGCTGTGTTACCTCATACTCATGACGGAAAAGCAGAAGCAACGCCGGCGACTGTGTCATAATAAATGTCCCGCTGCTCGTGAGGTGTGTGTTGCGCAATCGCTCCAGCTCCTCGTTCAGCTCCACAACACTCGCTCCTGCTCTGCTTCATACTACAGTAACGTTAATAATCGCATCCATGAACATGATTTCTTCCCGACTCCAATCCCTATTCTTTTGCACCATCCGTTGAGGTGAAGACCACATGTCCCAAGATTCCGCTCTAAAACTTGCCGTCATCAAGCTACGCCTTTGTTTTGAATAGGCTTCTAGCGACCTCTAGTGTTCTTTAAGAATAAATGGAAATCAAATTACACCCCCCACCTGAATAATGATCTGATCCGTGACTCAAAAACTGTAATATGATCTGAACTGTGAGTTTTTTGATTTGTTGCGACACTAATTTGCTTAAAATTAGTAATCAATTGAAGACCTTGTTTTTGTGTGTGTGTGTATGATGGTGTTCTTCTCTCGGTCAATTTTACCGTTATCCTAAATCGATGTCTATGTGTGTTCAGCTGCTCCTGACCCCCAGAAGGACCCGTTACTCCAGCTGGTTTCTCTCCAGAAGGCGTCAGGCTGCTGGGAGCTGGACGCCACACTGGCTGATGTGTTTGGGAAGACGGAGGATGAGCTGACCAATCAGAAACCAGCACAGGTGAGAGATGTGATGAAATAATAAGACAGCGATGATTGTGTCCAGTGTCCAGTAACAAATGCAGTGGATGATGGTTTGTACACAGGTGGATGGGTCAGTATGGGCCACTCTCCTGGCTCTGATCTGGTTATACGGCTGTAAAATAGAGCAGCAGGTCGAGTGGCAGTTTGTGGCCATGAAGGCAGCGTCATGGATCGGCTCTCAGAAAGGTGGGATCTCCATTCCAGAACACATTCATTCAGATATCTTCAGTTCTTTGACACACACTGATGATTTGAGTGTGTGTGTGTGTTTCAGTGGGCGATCTGTCTCAGTGTGTGTGTGTGGGTAATGTCCTGCTCGGATGTCAGGTGACCAAACAGACTCTGGGAATCTGAAGACGTCTGGGAATCTTTAAAACTCTCATGATAATGTTTTTGCTGTTTTGAAATTGAAAATAATTTGATTCAGATTATTCATTAACCTTTTCTTTTTTCTCTCAGTTTTTTGTGCATCAGTGATTTACTAACGCTGTTGAACGAGTCCTCAATCACTTTCACACAGCAACAGAATCATGCTTATGTGCTAAAAATGATTGTTCAAACACAAACATGAATGTTGAGCTTATGCAAAGACTACTATTAAAGTACAAAAATATTAAATATGAAACTTTTAATACATTAAAAACTAGAAACATTTGTTTGTTTAAGTGTCTAGTTAAAGAAATTTATGTTTTCAATAAATAAATTTATTTTTTCTACATGAAAATGCCAAATGTTTAAATTTTTCCATTGTGGTACAATGTTGCCTCGAGGCAACAAACTTATAAAAATTAAATAAATTAAAAATTATGAAAATGTTTATTGATATTGTTAAAGTGTCCAATTTTAAGCAGGAAAAACAACACAATAATTTTTTCCTCATTGATATCATATTGCCTACCATAGAGGGTTAAATACTCTGTCACTCTTTTTCGAAAAAACACCATAAAATAGTCAGTACATCTTCTGAAGCCATATAATACCTTACCATGTGTCCTTTCATTTAAACATATGTTTCATTTAGAGAAAATTAAATTGAATACAGCTGTAGTTGACATAATCAGGACTAATCAATAATGTGAAATATTTTACATCTTTGTCTTGCCATCTATTAAAGGTTTTACTATAAACAGATTTAAAGGAATACAACTTTGTTATCATGTTCCCTCCATTCCTCAATGGTCCGTGAGCGAGCAGCATCTGGTGGTTCCTTCAGAATGAGGTACAAAGTCAAAAGGCACTTCCTGTAAATCTATTCTATTAAAACACTTACCTGCATTTTCACTTCTAGATTTGGGTTAAAGCATCTGATAAATGACAAAATGTAAACATTAATTTTGAAGGCAACATTTTTAAATTTCAGATTTGCTTTTACTGGCTTGATGGACACCCAGAAGCTCTGACACCAGGGACAAGGAACTCCAGCTGTGGCAGGAACCTCTGAGATATGACAGGAAGCTCTGGGATCAAGCTGGCATTAAATGGAGCCTGGAGACCAGGACATCTCAGGCTCTGGTGGATGACTTCTGGCATTTGAACTTCTGAGACATCCATGACAAGAACCTCTAGGACCATGCAGCCATGATGGGAACCCCTGGTCCTGGATGGACACGGCAGGGGGTTTGGAGACCAGGGGGGCTAAGTAGAATAGGGAAGGTGTACGACATACAGCATAAGCTTTTTGGAGAATACGGAAATGCAGTTTTGGCGGAGGCACTTAGAAATCCTGGAATGTTTTCATCAAAAACCTTAATTTCTTTTCGACTGAAGAAAGAAAGACATGAACATCTTGGATGACATGGGGGTGAGTAAATTATCAGGAAATTTGTATTTAAAAGTGGACTAATCCTTTAAAATCATTCGCCTAACTGAGATAAATCACAAAACCAAAGGGACTTTGTTCAGACCCAGAGGTTTTTTCACTCCATCTTACACAATCTTGTCTTTCAGTCTTACTATGCAAGTATATATTACAATTGCAATATAATTCTCATTTCATCTCCCCCTCCCCCCCTTACAGTGACTGTAAATAGGTCAACAGCACAAACCCACACAGTAAAATGTCATTTCCTCTAAGTGAGCATGAGAACGTTGAACTGTGGTCTCAGATAAATTACCCAGGTATGGCTCACCTACAGGATGCTTACCACATTTTTCCATCTTAAAAACATATCATATGCTCTCAATGACAAATGCAGAAAAGTTCATGACCTCAAGGCTAGTTTACAGTAATGCTTTACTGGGTGGTTCCCAGGAGTTCAGGAAGTATGACCATATTAGCCCGGTTCTGTATCGGCTCCCTATTAAACTTCGCATACATTTCCAAAATCTTGCTAATTGCTTACAAAGCTCTAAATGGTTTAGCTCCTCAGTACTTGAGCGAGCTTTTAACGCATTACAGTCCTTCATGTCTATTGTGATCTCAGAAAAACCCCACCCCACCTGAGCCTGGTTTCTCCCAAGGTTTTTTTTCTCCTTTCTGTCACCTGATGGAGTTTGGGTTTCTTGCCACTGTCGCCTCTGGCTTGCTTAGTTGGGGACACTTAATATTTAACAATATTACTGATTTGACTGCTCTGACACTATTAGACTGACACTATTGTACTTTACGCAGTTATTGAACCAAAATGAATCAACTGAATTGATTTCAACTGAATAATGACTTACTCTTGTCTTTTTAGAGCTGCTTTACAGCAGAACTGAATTCTGTTTGCATCATTTAGTCGTTATTTTGCTGTTATCACCATAAAGCTGCTTTGAAACAATCTGTGTTGTATAAAGCGCTGTATAAATAAAGGTGACTTGACTTTAATCTTTGTCCTTGCTGTTTATTACATATTAAGCTTTTTTCCTTCTTTTTAAGGGTATATACTCAATTGCACTCTTTGTTTATATCGTAAGCACTGTTTCAGGTGTATTGTGATGTTGTTCTGCAGGTCCTCTTATAAAAACGTGTTCTTGTACTTTTTATATATAGCTACTAAAAATAAATGACTAATTTAAAAATATCATTCAGAGGTGGTGAAATGATAACAGCGATAATTGTGTCCAGTAACAAATGCTCTGGATGATGGTTTGTATGCAGGTGGATGGGTCAGTAATCACTGAGGATACTCTCACATAAGAAACAAATCTTATGGTAATGCTCATACACAAATGTGTCAAAGTTTAGCAAAATTATGGGAAAACTTAAATTTAGTTTCATTTTCACAAAAACAAAGATGAGATATAGCACACAAATCTTATGGACTGCTTTATGAGGCATTTTGGTGTTAATTTTATTTTTTATTTTATTGTCATCATTAGTACCCGTCATAGATTTTATTGAAACAACCAAAATTTTGGTTAAACATGTTTTTTATTATTATTATTATTATTATTATTATTTTATGTTTTGTTTAGACACAAACAGAGAAGAAATAATTTAGTCAACAGATTTCTGTGAAGTGTTTTCACATCATTTAGAGAAAGTGTGTTTTTTTACCGTTTCTTGCTTTTACTTTCTGTGCATAATGTTAATAAATGTTAATGTTAATTATGATACATCATTTATTAATTTTAATTTCTTAAGTTTATATTTTTGATTGTAATGTTTATTACTATACATGAATATTTATACATGGCTCAATTTGAGCACTTAATAAATATTCATGAGTCAAACCGCGGCGCTTTTGCACTTAATTAATATTCATGAGTCAAATCTCCGCCTCAATTTAAATACACGTCTTCTGTTTAACGGTCTTCCGACGGAAGAAGCAGCGGCGTTTCAACGACAAACAGAAATCAGCTCCTCTCTTCCCCAAACATGTAGTCGCGTTAGAAACTCTCAGAAACAATGATTTACTCATTAAATGAGTCTTCTGATAAGATTTAAAACTTATTAAAAGCTGTAGGTAACTTTTGAAGTCGATCATCTTGTCTAACGGAGGGTGAAAATGGTGAACTACGGTCTTTTGTCTCAGAAAAATGAGCCAGGTATGAATTAACCTGTTTACTGTTACCTGTTTTATAACTTTATAAAGCTGTAGTGTTTTCACAGAGGGAAGTCTGTCTGGGCTTTATCTCGGTAATGAATGTAGATTTAATATGAAATAAAGTTTTATCTCGGTAACGTAATACTCTTAAGTTATATGAATTTGAATGCAGATTTAAGAGGAATTATTTTCTTCCGGGCAATAAGTGTTTTCATGAATGTCATGTGGGGCAAATTGTCTTACACGTGACATCCCGTTCTCCTTTTTTCTTAAACTCAGAAATTTGAATTGTATAGACTTTATAGTGTTTATGATAATGTGAGTCTTCTGCTGTATTTGTGATGTTGTTGTTGGTTTGTGTGACTCAGTGCCTCTGAAGAGCATCTCAGTGGAGGTTCGGGTTCAGGATCATGTAGCCACAGTCTCCTCCACTCTGCAGTATGTGAATGAGGAAGAGCGCCCCCTGGAGGCCTTGTTCGTCTTCCCTCTGCCTGCTGATGCTGCTGTCTGCCACTTCAGTGCCAAGATCGGAGAGCAGGAGATTGTGGCAGAGGTGCAAGACAAACTGAGCGTGAGTCCAAATACAAAACATGCAGGATGATGATTTGCATATTCATAACACATCACCATGTAATATAATTGTATCTTGCAGGCGAGGGATCGTTATGATGACGCTGTGAGTTCGGGTCAGCAGGCGTTTCTGGTGGAAGAAAGTGAAGAGAGTCCTGATGTGTTCAGACTGAGTGTCGGGTGTCTGTCGTCGGGTCAGAACGCTGCCGTCACCATCATCTACGTCACCGAGCTCGCTGTGCAGGCCGACCACCGCTGCGCTTCTGTCTGCCGGCTGTACTCAACCCCCGATACACACCAGCAGGTACTACAGCAGCTGCTGACACACACTTTATTAGTGGAGAGAAGCTGATTCTAACACACTCTGTGTGTGTGTGTGTGTGTGTGTGTGTGTGTGTGTCAGGTTCAGCTGCTGGTATAGTCTCAGAGATTTCATCAGGATGTGGATCTGTTCCCTACACGCTGACTCTCAGTGTCCATGTGAGCTCTCCAAAGCCCATCTCCAAACTAGAGTCCAGCTGCACTCTGGATCCTCTAGTGTTCCTCCACTCTGATCACACTCAGGCGACGGTACTGTGTGTCTTCATGTGTTTATCTGGATGTGTGAGCACAGCAGTTTGATGCATGTGTTTTTATGTGTGTAGGTGAATCTGAGTCCTGGTCACATGTTTGATAAGGACGTTGAGCTGTTTGTGTACTATCAGGATACCCATCAGCCCTCTGCTATAGTGGAGGCAGGAGTGACCACTGCCCCATCAGGTATGACCTGCAGCTCACTGGGATTATGGGATTGAGTGATCAAGCTGTCACTGACTCTCTCTCTGTTTCAGGCTCTCTGATGAGGCACCCAGTGGTCATGATAAGTTTGTACCCAAAGTTCCCAGAGGAAGTGATGTCATCACTGGCAACACAAGGAGAGTTTGTTTTTGTGATGGACAGATCAGCCAGTATGAGCAACACACGGATAGAAAGTGCAAAGGTAACATCTGAGATTCAAAACAGAATTTGTTTAGGTCAGAATATGGATTTATAATGGGTTTGAATTTATGTATTGGAAAATGATCATGTTGAGTTTCATTATCTGTCCATGTCTCTCTATAGGACACTCTGTTGTTACTGTTGAAGAGTCTGCCCATGGGATGCTACTTCAATATCTATGGATTTGGCTCTCGTTTTGAGTTCTTCTACCCGTTAGTATCTAGATCTTCATTCATAGATATTCATTTAGGCTGGGTGATATAGACTAAAACATTCGTGGCCTAATGGTTAGATAGTCAGACTTCTTCCAGTTATGAAGAAAGCGTAAACTGGCGTCATGTCAGTTACACTTTTTCTGTAAGTTAAATAAGGAAGGTGTAGGACTACGCTATGTGAGATTTTTGAACTGCAAGTGTTTTACACTTTCTTCATACCTTGAATAGGGAAGGCGGTCTGGCAGAAGTTAGATATTTTACTTCATAACTTGTAACATATGGATATTTTTCAACACAAATGCATCGCTTTGCTTCAGAAGGTCTTTATTAACCCCCTGTTGTGGAGTATGTTTATAAATGATGGATGCACTTTCTTCAGCTCATACTCGTGATCCTTGTTCACTGCATTATAAAGCTCGGATGCGTCAAGATATTTATTAATATTTCTCAGATTATGTTCATCAGAAAGAAGAGAGTCATATACACCTAGGATGGCTTGAGGTTGAGGAAAGCTCAGTAATTTTCATTTGAAAGTGAACTAATCCTTTAAATACATATCTGTATTTATAGGCTGAATGGCGATATACTATATATAGCTCGGTATTTTCTACAAAGTGGGCTGAATGTTGAGTTATTATTTTTCATAAGAAACACAATGGGTAAATGAAGCACTTTGTCTCATAATGTGCAAATTGACGGCTGTGAAAACAAATATAGGGAATGTATCTATGTATTCTTGCCTGTGAAGAAATCATGTTTAGAAGTCTTTAATAATATACACTGAAGATAATCCAAATTGGGCAGGCAAACGAAACACAACCATAACATAGACGAGACCGGACCACGACAACTGTTAACACGACAACGTTTTCAACTAAAAACAGAAAGCGTTTTGGTGACAACTGAAAATGACAACGCATTTTGGTGGCCTGAAAACGCAAACTTGTAAATGGTTTTCATGGTGAAAATTTGCATGAAATGCAACATGAAATGACTGTATAGCAATATAAATGGTATTGTCTTAAAAATAATGATATACTGTATCTTACAAAGTCGCTACACTGCCCTGCCCTAATATTCAGTTTTAGATTTTGTCAGAGGAGTTTAGGAGATGTTTTTCTTTGTCTTTGCAAGAGTGTCGAGTACAATCAGGACACAATGGATCAGGCTCTGAGGAGAGTGAAGGAAATGCAAGCAGACATGGGCGGCACAAAGATTTTACAGCCTCTAAAACACATCTACAGTCAGCCCTGTTACCCAGACCACCCCAGACAGGTACAACATCACCTCAGCATGAACCTGAACGACACATTGTATATGTTCACTGATGTGAGTAGACAGATCTTAGCAGAAGATTTTAAACTCAGATATTTTTCTCTCTTCAGCTGTTCATCTTCACTGATGGAGAGGTGAAAAACACTAAGAGGTGCTGGATCTGGTGAAACATCATGCTCACTCTCACAGGTAAAGGTCTGCTGGGTTTGATCTTCCCATCATTCATATCTTCATCACTTACACTAACAGAGTTTATTGTGTGTTCAGGTGTTTCTCATTCGGGATTGGTGAGGGTGCAAGTACCGCCCTCATCACAGGAATGGCCAGGGAGGGATCTGGTCACGCTCAGTTCATCTCAGGCACCGACCGCATGCAGCCCAAAGTAAAGCTCTCCACTGGATTTCACAGGCACAAATGTTTCCTAGTCACATGTCTCAATGGTTTCTCTCTTTCTCTTCAAACTATATCAGGTGATGCAGTCCCTCAGGTTTGCGCTGCAGCCCGCTGTGGTTAATATCTCTGTGGATTGGACCCTTCCAGATGGCATTACTGTTGACACACTGTCTCCACCCATCAATATGCTCTACCAGGGTCAAAGGTCACTCATTTACGGCCACCTTAAAGGAGAGGTGGGATGATGTAGCGTGTGTTTCTTTAATGAGAATAAGAGTCTCTCTCATTTGTTTAAATGATGCAAATTTCCCTCTTTTATAGAGTTCAGGAGGCTCTGAGGGAACAGTGACAATCAAATACAGTCTTAAAGATCAACCAGTAACAAACCAGCTCCACTTCTGCCTCAAACCAACTGAGGAAACAGGGTAACACACACAAACACACATAGAAACACATTGAATTAGAGTGACATCAGCTGCTCTTCTAATCCATCAAATTTCCTCCATGTTGCTCAGGTTGGCCATCCACCGGCTGGCGGCTCGGACCCTGATCCGTTCTCTGGAGCAGGAGGAAAGGTCAGGTGATAGAGTTGTGTTTGGCATCAGGAGCAATATAATGGATAAAATGAAGAGCAGGATAGTGGAGCTCAGTGTTCAGGCAGGAGTGAGCAGTGTTCATACAGCCTTCATTGCCATTAATAAAGACAGCAGACAGACTGTGAAAGGACCCCTGCTGCAGAGAAGAGTGCAGACATACGGTTAGTGCAAGGATTGTGTGTGTACAGATCACAAGGATTTCAAATGGTTTTCTTGTCACTTCACAATTTAATACATTTAATGAGGTCAAATCAACACCTCAAGATGTGAAATTCTGTTTTAGGGAGGAAGTGGTCAGTGGTTCTTTTCAGTCTGTGTTTGTTCTGTGAGAATGTTTGTGTTTGTTTTCTAAGACAAGCATCACAACATTCTACTAACATCCAATTTAGTAACAACAGCTGAAAATGACTAAATGATAAAAGCAGCTCTAATGTGACTGATTGGATTACACATGTTCATTGACGAACAAAGCAGTTCAAAAGCAATTAAAGGGTATCTGCCTTTAGGTTTATACTAAAAATCAGTTTGAGCCAAATATGTCCATATCAGTTCATCCCTATTCCAAAGCTTTTCTTGTTTGTTAGTTCTTTTGGATGTGTCTGTTCTTGACTGTTTGTCCAGATCTGAATCTGTTCTGACCTTTGGTTTCTCTGTCTGTATTCAAACGATGTGCAGCACCAATCCCTGTGCCACATTCAGGTAAATGCACCTCAGTCTAATAGTTTATGAACAGTTGGTACTGATCCATCCTTGAGTAACAACTTTTTAGCAGATCCTGTGTTTTGTATTGACATTCATTCACAAAGCAATCTGATATAAAATGATTTGCGCAGAGATAAATGAATTTAGGTATATGGAGGCGCATTACCTTCAAAAATAAAAATTAATCCACTGCGTCCTCAGATGATCACATTCTGGGAAAGGCAAAAGATGAAGACTCTTATGCTCACTCACTCATACAAAAATTAACCACCGGGAATGCTGATGTTGAATAATTCATGACAGAATTTTTAATTTTGAATGTTTGGGTGGTGTAATGATGTAACCTGCAGAAAGATTCATAGAAGTAGAGAACTACATCTTTACACATGTTAGACTGCACCAAAGTTTTCTGTGCAGTTTGAAAAATATAGTGTCTGTTGTTTTTTGTGTTTTTGTCTGATCCACCAAAAAACTGCAGATCCCTCATAATTATAGGCCATTGACTTATTTAGTTTTCTTTCCTTAAGTAGCGTCTGATTGCTGGTTGAGTGATGAAGACTATGATTATGAATCACCAGGTGAGAAAATCTAAACTTATTACAACTGTAAAAACGAACAAAATTCTAAACTGTTATAAAAAAAAGCTTTAAATACTTTAAATATGTTTACTTTGCTTTCAAAGTTCAGACCTGGGCAGAAAATGTCACTTAATTATTTAAAACTATTGATGTGACAATGTTGAGATATAAAAGACACAAATTTTCACTTATTACATTACAATCATTATAATAATTGCACATTGACTTGTATAGTTTTCTTTCCTTAAAATGATTCTGATTGCGGGGCGATGGATGAAGATATATTTGATGATGGGGATTACAATGATTATGATTCGCCAGCAGATGGTAAATGATTCAAACACACACCAAAGGCCCTTTCACAAACTTCTGTCAGGGCTTCAACATTGTGATGTACAACATCATTTATCCTTCAGATTCACAGAGCTTTTGTCCCTCTCTCTCATTTTAATTTCTGAGATTACAAAACAATTAATTTGCTCTGATCATAAATGTGTTCATGCCTTTGAACATTTTCAGTCTGTTACTGTTATTTGTTGTTATGAAAAAATTGAGAGAAACATACAGTCATTGAACTCATAGTTTATTTGTGCTTTAGAAGTGTATTCATTCTTGTTTTCTGTCCTTTCCCTTTGCAACTAAACAGTTTATTCGGATGATGAAAGGTAAGACATTGAATTCACATTGATTGTCATGTTTTTGTGATGTGTGTGTCTGTACTTTTTGAAACTTTCATTTCCAAGACTTTGCAAAAGCCATCTTATGGTTAATGATTGTCATTTGCAGAGATGTTATTTCTAAGACTGAAGCTGCGCTGTCTTGTCAAACAGAATCTGTAGTGAAAAAAAGGGGTACACACACACTCACACACACACTCACAACACACACACACACACACACACACACCACACACACAGGACAAACATGACATGAGGTTGACACTGTTTATGTCTGGAATTGAATTTTAGAGTTCACTCGCCACATACTGAATATACACTGTATACTACCTGCTGTTCTATAAAATAGCATGTTAAAGGCATTTCCATAAATGCTTAAATTCAGTATGATACATTGTTATCATGTTACGAGTGAGTGGTGTCTAGTTTCATATTGAAACAATATGTAATTCACCTTTAATTCAACTTTGTGTTAAAATATCTGGTGGTACGAGTCAAAGAAGCGATGACTCTGACATTTATATATATTTATTTCATGATCCATCTGCAATAAGACTGCAATAACCAAATAGTTTGATGATTTTAAATCTAAATCTGTTAACAGGTAATTACAAATTGCAATAAACTGTTGGTCCTACAATTGTGTGATTTAAAAGCCACAATAAAGTGAATTCCTGTTTATATACAATGTGTGTGTGTGTGTGTGTGTGTTCAGCCGCTCCTGACCCCAGGATGACCCGTTACTCCAGCTGGTTTCTCTCCAGAAGGCGTCAGGCTGCTGGGAGCTGGACGCCACACTGGCTGATGTGTTTGGGAAGACGGAGGATGAGCTGACCAATCAGAAACCAGCACAGGTGAGAGATGTGATGAAATAATAAGACAGGGGTGATTGTGTCCAGTGTCCAGTAACAAATGCAGTGGATGATGGTTTGTACACAGGTGGATGGGTCAGTATGGGCCACTCTCCTGGCTCTGATCTGGTTATACGGCTGTAAAATAGAGCAGCAGGTCGAGTGGCAGTTTGTGGCCATGAAGGCAGCGTCATGGATCGGCTCTCAGAAAGGTGGGATCTCCATTCCAGGACACATTCATTCAGATATCTTCAGTTCTTTGACACACACTGATGATTTGAGTGTGTGTGTGTTTCAGTGGGCGATCTGTCTCAGTGTGTGTGTGTGGGTAATGTCCTGCTCGGATGTCAGGTGACCAAAGAGACTCTGGGAATCTGAAGACGTCAGTGTTTCTACTTCCTGTGCCATCAGAAGACAAAAGATCTGTTGTTGTTTCATTTTCTGTAACTGAACTCTGCTTCGTGTTTTATTAACATTTAGACCATATTATTAGCGCAGCAAATTGTAAATGTATGTGACCTGTGGCATTATATTTATGTCACTCTGACCTAGAAACGCATTTTGAGTTTTATGTCATATGACTTATTTTTGTAGGCCAAAACCCTGAAGCCAATGGGTCAATGCCGAACTGGTAAACTCATCTAGTCACTGGTCCTCTTTCACAGCCTTGTCGTGTTTATAATCACATTATGATATGCAATTATAATTCTAACTTAAAGCTGCTGCCCGCAACTTTTTTTGTTTAAATTTTACAAAAATGATATTATGAAAATGTACAACATGAATCCTTTTTCCAAACCGTGTTTTTGTCTACCCTGAATCATTATGGTACACTTATAATAAGTGTTTATATTCGGACTATTTCAGACCGGACTGGTAGGACTCACCACAGAGTAACTGCGTGACTCGCCATAGATATACACGGAGAAAAGTAGCTCCGGCTACAATGTTCTTCCGCAAGATGTGTGCAGTTCTGTTTATTAACCGCTAGAGGGCCAAAAACCGCAGACTGCAGCTTTAAATTTTTAGTGGAAATGTTTTTAAACAAAGACTGGACGAGTTGTCAGAAGTTTAGTGATGGTGATGTTGAAGTCACGTGACCATGGTGCCTACCTTTAGCTTTTTACTTCTGCCGATTGTATTTACGCTTCAAGATTCATAAAGTTGTGAAGATTATCACAATGAACAAAACATGCAAGAATCATAAGCTTTTTGTTAGTCACAGACCTTATTTTCTGCAATAATTCAAAAGCCAAAGGAAAAATGCAGATCTCGCCCCCCATTGACTACCATAGTAGGAAAAAAAATAATACTATGGTAGTCAATGGGGGGTGAGATCTGGCATGAACATTCTTCTAAATATCTTCCTTTGTGTTCAGCAGAACAAAGACATTAATACAGGTTTGGAACAACTTGAGGGAGAGTAAATGTTGACAGAATTAAAATTTTTAGGTGAACTAACAATTGATAGATTGTCATAGATTCACCTAAATGAGTCTACTGCTTTTAAGTATTTGTTATATTTTCTTCTGTTTTGCATTTAAAAGTATGTTGTTTGATTACATTTCCTAAAGTATAGGCTTGTATATGGTGGCATAGGCCTAATAAAAACTGTGTGAAGACCAAAATCTTGCTCACTGCATTAAAAGTGTAAGGTGAGAAATAAAGAATGATATAAACACCCTTAAGTGAGCTGTTTATAACTCCTTCAGATAAGGTATTTCATGGACAAAAGGTGTCCAGGGTTCCACATGACAGGACCTCATCCTACAATCAGATGGTATTTTACGAGTATATAGAAGCTGTTTGCAATGGATGTAGTGTTAAGTCTATACAGTAGTACATGTAATAAACTATTACATTATGTTCCTGAAATCCACTCTGAATCCTCCTTTGCTGGGATCAGGATAGGCAGTATACCCCAATCCAACTAAAATGTTTTGAACAGCTCTTTATAATATTCTTGGATCAAACCTTCGCCTCAGTAATCGTGCACGTCTCTCTGAGCACAACCCAGTTAATGTTCATGAGGCGTGATTTCAGTATCCTCTATTCTTGGACTTCTGGTTAATTCCGTCGCGGTGATTCAGCGACTTCGGGTAATGATCCCACCCATAGACTGGAGAAGAGATCCCACCCCTTCCCCTTCCCCTTCCCTATATATTTGCCGCATTAGAAACGTTCAAAAAACAAGGACTTACTTTTAAATAAGTCGGTCTGTGAAGATTTAAAGCTGATTTAAATGTAGTAGCTTCGATGTTTTAGTTTCACTTTCGATTTGAAGTAAAATCTAACGGAGCGTCAGAATGGTGAACTGCGGTCTTGTGACTGAGAAAAATGAGCCAGGTATGAATTATTGATTACTGTACCTGTTTCTAAATTAAAACGTTTTTAATATGCGGGCGAGCTGAGATTTTCACTCAGGAAATGTTTTCGCGAGGGTTTTCTCTCAGTATTTAACCGAATTTAGTTTTTTCTCTCGGGAGATAGGAAAAGTAGTTTTCAATGGTCAAATGGGCATGTTGTCACATGCTCCGTTCTCCTTTATTTCATTATTGATGATGATGAAGTCTATTACATCCTCTATTTATCTGTCAAAGAGCAGTATTTGAAATGTATTAGTGTTGTTGTGTTGTAATTGAATTGTATTTGTGATGTTGTTGTTGTTGGTTTGTGTGACTCAGTGCCTCTGAAGAGCATCTCAGTGGAGGTTCGGGTTCAGGATCATGTAGCCACAGTCTCCTCCACTCTGCAGTATGTGAATGAGGAAGAGCGCCCCCTGGAGGCCTTGTTCGTTTCCTCTGCCTGCTGATGCTGCTGTCTGCCACTTCAGTGCCAAGATCGGAGAGCAGGAGATTGTGGCAGAGGTGCAAGAAAGAGAAACCGTGAGTCCAAATATAAGTCTGAAGCTTATTTGCATATATTTTTACTGTGCACCATGTAACAAAATTGTGTCTCACAGGCGAGGGATCAGTATGATGACGCTGTGAGTTCGGGTTGTCAAGCATTTCTGTTGGAAGAGAGCAAAGAGAGTCCTGATGTGTTCAGACTGAGTGTCGGGTGTCTGTCGCCGGGTCAGAGCGCTGCCGTCACCATCATCTACGTCACCGAGCTCACTGTGCAGGCCGACCACTCGCTGCGCTTCTGTCTGCCGGCTGTACTCAACCCCCGATACACACCAGCAGGTACTACAGCAGCTGCTGACACACACTTTATTAGTGGAGAGAAGCTGATTCTAACACACTCTGTGTGTGTGTGTGTGTGTGTGTGTGTGTGTGTGTCAGGTTCAGCTGCTGGTATAGTCTCAGAGATTTCATCAGGATGTGGATCTGTTCCCTACACGCTGACTCTCAGTGTCCATGTGAGCTCTCCAAAGCCCATCTCCAAACTAGAGTCCAGCTGCACTCTGGATCCTCTAGTGTTCCTCCACTCTGATCACACTCAGGCGACGGTACTGTGTGTCTTCATGTGTTTATCTGGATGTGTGAGCACAGCAGTTTGATGCATGTGTTTTTATGTGTGTAGGTGAATCTGAGTCCTGGTCACATGTTTGATAAGGACGTTGAGCTGTTTGTGTACTATCAGGATACCCTCAGCCCTCTGCTATAGTGGAGGCAGGAGTGACCACTGCCCCATCAGGTATGACCTGCAGCTCACTGGGATTATGGGATTGAGTGATCAAGCTGTCACTGACTCTCTCTCTATTTCAGGCTCTCTGATGAGGGACCCAGTGATCATGATAAGTTTGTACCCAGAATTCCCAGAGGAAGTGATGTCATCACTGGCAACACAAGGAGAGTTTGTTTTAGTGATTGACAGATCAGGCAGTATGGATGACATGATGATAATGGGACAGGAGCACAGACACGCATAGAAAGCGCAAAAGTAAGATTTAAGATTTGTGAAATTTCTGAGGGAAACAAGACATTTAATGAGGAAAAATAATGTAATCTGGGTCTGTATTTTATCCATCTGTGCTTCATATCAAACTCCAGTCACAAGGTTGGAGGGAAGGGATTAAAAAGTAAGAAGGATTTGAAAAGCAAGCTATTATGTTTGGTAACACTTTATTTATTAATTAATAGTACTCAGTACTTATTTGAGTAATTACAATGTAACTACGGCACTGTAAAATAAAGTGTAACCCTATGTTTTGATGAAAGTTTAAAGAGATTAACCATTTTTTTCTTTGTACACAATAAATCAGGATTGGCATTAAGAAAAATAATAATTTTATCTCACACTGACTTTCTGTCCATGTCTCTATAGGACACTCTGCTGTTACTGTTGAAGAGTCTGCCCATGGGATGCTACTTCAATATCTATGAATTTGGCTCTCGATTTGAGTCCTTCTATCCGTTAGTAACTAGATCTTCATTCAGAGATACTCAGTTTAGAAATGTGTCAGAAGAGATGAGATGATTTGTCTTTTTCATTGCAGTCAGAGTGTCGAATACAATCAGGACACAATGGATCAGGTTCTGAAGAGAGTGAAGGAAATGACAGAAGACATGGGCGGCACAGAGATTTTAGAGCCTCTAAAACACATCTACAGTCAGCCCTGTTACCCAGACCACCCCAGACAGGTACAACAACACCTCAGCTATTGACACTGGTGTTAAAGTATAAACAAGGCTTATGAATCAGATGTTTTTCTCTCTTCAGCTGTTCATCTTCACTGATGGAGAGGTGGGAACACTAAAGAGGTGCTGGATCTGGTGAAACATCATGCTCACTCTCACAGGTAAAGGTCTGCTGGGTTTGATCTTCCCATCATTCTTATCTTCATCACTTACACTAACAGAGTTTATTGTGTGTTCAGGTGTTTCTCATTCGGGATTGGTGAGGGTGCAAGTACCGCCCTCATCACAGGAATGGCCAGGGAGGGATCTGGTCACGCTCAGTTCATCACAGGCACCGACCGCATGCAGCCCAAAGTAAAGCTCTCCACTGGATTTCACAGGCACAAATGTTTCCTAGTCACATGTCTCAATGGTTTCTCTTTCTCTTCAAACTATATCAGGTGATGCAGTCCCTCAGGTTTGCGCTGCAGCCCGCTGTGGTTAATATCTCTGTGGATTGGACCCTTCCAGATGGCATTACTGTTGACACACTGTCTCCACCCATCAATGTGCTCTTCCAGGGTCAAAGGGCACTCATTTACGCCCAACTTAAAGGAGAGGTGAGATGATGTAGCGTGTGTTTTTTTCATGTATTAATTAGATGCATTAATTCAAAAAAATTCTAAATGAATCATTTGCTTTTTTTCAGCTGATTAAATAGCGATGACCAGAAAACACCTTGTAGCACATATATTTTCGATTTTTCATTGCTATTAATCGTTATTCTGTCATCTTTTACTGTCTCATAGAGTTCAGGAGGCTCTGAGGGAACAGTGACAGTCAAATACAGTCTTAAAGATCAACCAGTAACAACCAGCTCCACTTCTGCCTCAAACCAACTGAGGAAACAGGGTAACACACACAAACACTAACAACAACAGCTCCAGTCCTGCTTTAGACCAATTCACCTCTAAATTGCTAAGTTTACATGATAATATAATAATATAGATGCATAGTATACTGGACACCTCCACCACGGGGCCTTCCCTTTTTTCCTGATCCTCATAACGAGTTATCTAGATCACAGAATAAGCCATACTCATACCCCTTTTCCACCAAGGCAGTTTGAGTGCTGATTCGGAGCCAGAGCCAAGTTTCAAATCAGTTCTTTGTCTTTCGACTCAAAGCACCAGCTCCGAACCAGGAAAAATGGTTCGTAAGTAGCACCAAAACGTTGCTGGGCTAGAAGTAAGAACCGCTTGCGTCAGGGGCTGGGGGCGGGGTTACCGTGACCAACAAGAAACTTGTGACCACCATTTTTGAAATAGCAGCTAATAGAGCTAATAGCAGCTCGATTGTAATCTCCGTCTATATGCAAATTACGGCGAGCCGTGTTTGTATGCCGATGTAGGTTCGCAAAGCCATGAGCATCAACAGTAGTGAAACATCCGCGATTGTTGATAGAAGGCTTGTTCGAGATGCATCGGAGCAGCGCGGACTGATTCTGGATGAGCTCTTATGCTTTCCTGGTCGTGACGTCACCTGCCCGTGACGTTCCATCTTGCCATTGGACTAGTAGACACACGTGCTTCAGACGCAATCACACAGGAGCATTTCCAAAGCATCATTGATGCAGCGTCTCATTCCCTTCTCAGGGAACTATGGTACAGTCGTAACCTGAGATGTTTTTAATATCAGCCATTTTTTTTTTCAGCTGTAACATGAAAATAATTATTGGCTTATTGTTACTGGCCAGAATTAATATCTGTGCATCTTTATCTGAGTTACTTTGTCAAATAAGTAATTCATTTAGTGACAGAAATAATGGAAAAGTGCTCTCTTCCTAGTTGTTGAATCAGCTTTCCAAAATTAATATAATTTTCTTTTTATAATAAGTAATATAATGTGGTAGTACATTACTTTTATCCCCAACATAACAACTGTTATGTTTTGTTAAATAAAATATATTCGATTGAATTATTTTGGGATTTTAACTTTCAGTTGTATTAGCTGTTTGCTTTTCGAAGCCAACAATAATTCCCAGTTAACAGTTTTTACAGTTTTCCTCCATGTTGTTGCAGGTTGTCCATCCACCAGCTGGCGGCTCGGACCCTGATCCGTTCTCTGGAGCAGAAGGAAAGGTCAGGTGATGCAGATGTTGAGAGCATCAGGAGCAGGATAGTGGAGCTCAGTGTTCAGACAGGAGTGAGCAGTGTTCGTACAGCCTTCATTGCCATTAATAAAGACAGCAGACAGACTGTGAAAGGACCCCTGCTGCAGAGAAGAGTGCCGACACACTGTCTGTGCTCTAATTGTGAGTATATAAATCGCTTTTAACTGGAAAAACAAAATGTGTTTCAGATTTTTATCAAGGAAGTGCCCTGATGCAGCAATATGTCATAAAACAAACAACAGCCTGTTATTTGTTTGTAATGTCATGATACACACTACCAGTCAAAAGTTGATTGAATTGGAACTTTAGTCACACTTATTTTTGTCATAATTTAAGGTATTGGACCACCACGCCGATTGAAGAAGGGTATTCCTTTTGTAATAATATGCTTTGCCTGTTGCTTTGCCTGTTGCATACCTGCTGAACCAGAAGGTAAATGAACCAGACATTCAGATGTAGAGATAAATCACTGAAAGGCCCTTTCACATGACTTGCGGCTGCTTTTTGATATACAACTTTATTTATCTAGATTTCCACAGGAACAGTTACTGTTTTTTTACATTTCCCTACCAACACCACCAGGAATCATTGACTTAACTTCGAAATGAGAGCGGCAGACAGGCTTGAAGTCATTTGAACGGGCATTTAAACTGCTGCAGGTTTTAAGATATAATATAAAGTCCTCCTGTAGTCATTTTTTTAATGGAAATGTTCTATCTGTTGTTATGGTTCATTTTTGTTCTAAAAAGTGTAAGAAAAACATAGTTTTAATTTAATCTTTTCTTGATTTTTTTTTTTTTTTTTTTTTTTTTTTTTAAGTGACTGGACCTGAACAGAAGATCGGATTAATGACAAGTAATACAATGAATACATAGTGTCGCTAAAGCTCAGTAAATGTGAAACACAAATGCAGTGTCGCCTCATGGTTAATGATCATTATTTGTCATTTGCAGAGGTTCGGAATTTCTTCCGCTGTGGTTCTAAGACTGAGGCTGCCCTGACTGCTCAGACAGACTCTGAAAGCATGAATGAAGGTATATACAGTACAAACACACACACACACATGAGATGGACACAATGGTTATTAACTTAATTAACTTAATTTTGTGTGTTCAGCTGCTCCTGATCCCCCAAAGGACCCGTTACTCCAGCTGGTTTCTCTCCAGAAGGCGTCAGGCTGCTGGGAGCTGGACGCCACACTGGCTGATGTGTTTGGGAAGACGGAGGATGAGCTGACCAATCAGAAACCAGCACAGGTGAGAGATGTGATGAAATAATAAGACAGCGATGATTGTGTCCAGTGTCCAGTAACAAATGCAGTGGATGATGGTTTGTACACAGGTGGATGGGTCAGTATGGGCCACTCTCCTGGCTCTGATCTGGTTATACGGCTGTAAAATAGAGCAGCAGGTCGAGTGGCAGTTTGTGGCCATGAAGGCAGCGTCATGGATCGGCTCTCAGAAAGGTGGGATCTCCATTCCAGAACACATTCATTCAGATATCTTCAGTTCTGTGACACACACTGATGATTTGAGTGTGTGTGTGTTTCAGTGGGTTCTGTCTCAGTGTGTGTGTGTGGGTAATGTCCTGCTCGGATGTCAGGTGACCGAAGAGACTCTGGGAATCTGAAGATGTCAGAAGACCAAAGAACAGTTACCGTCACATTTACTGTTACTAATGCTGCTTCGTTTTTCATTAACATTTTGTCCATTTAACTATCTCATCAAATTATAAATTAACTCAGTATGTTTTCATGCTTGTTAAACAATTATTGCGCATGCTGTGGAACAGCCTTTAAGACACTAACAGTTTACAGGCGGTAGACAATTAAAGTCACAGTTCCAATAACTTAGGACACTAAAGAGACCTTTCTACTAACTCTAAAACACCAGGAGGAATGATGGCCAATGTCCTGATCGCATGTGTGAATGTGCCATAGTCCTTCTGCAGGAGCCTTGAGGACTGCAGATGTGAACAGAGCAATAAACTGCAATGCCTGTAATTTAAGACGCCTGAGACAGTGCTACTTTTGATATTGACCCAGAGACTCATTATTCCATTTCTGTTCATCAAATATCTTTTGAATTTATTCAGTTTGCATCTCAGTTTTATGTTCATACAAATATTTATACATGCTCAGAATTTTGTTGGAAAAAAAGCAGTTGAAAGTGAGAGGATGTTTCTTTTTTGCTGAGTATATGTGTGACGTGCCATATCTTTGAGCCACTTTGACATTTTGAGTTTTATACCATAAAACAAAGTCTCAGGTTGAAAATGTTTCAGATAAATCAGATTAAAAAACTGTTGAACAAAACTGCTATTCCTTTTCTTTGTCTCTCAGTGATTTACTAAAGCCATTGGAGGAAACTTTCACACAGCAGCAGAATAATGTTTGGAGTGCTAATTATGTTTATACACAAATGTGAAAAATAGTCACAAATTGCATTCTGTAACCAAAAATATGCATATATAACATTTCATCACCCTTAAAACTATGAAATACGAAAGAGCTTCAATTAAAGGACAAATTCTGTTTCTAAAGTCTGAATAACTGATGAATCACCCGTAATGAAATTTCCTGGAAAGCTTCCATTGGAAATTCCAACTGGCTTAAAAGTATGAGGCGTGAGGTGTTTTGAATATAACCTAATTAATATTCATGAGCCAAACTTTTGACTCAGTTTAAACCTCAACCTCATACTTGTAACAAACGTGTCCTTAGCGAGTCAAAATGATGAAGCCCTGAAATTATACCCACTAATTTTTTATGCATTTTTGGGGGGGATTTTTTTTATTTTATTGTAAATTTAAATAATATAATTTAAGCACATTCTTCACATTCTTTCACAAAAACTCTAAATAATTCCCCAATAACATACATAACCCTAAAGCAGCTCAAAATATCTCACTTTTAGTATTGATATTTCATGACTTTTGCCACTAGATGGCCTTATAGCACTATATGGAGCAAATTAACTGTTCCCTGGGCCCTAAAGTCAGTTACTTCAGTTTTTCTCCAGTATGCATTCATGTACATATTTAGACATTATAAAATCATTTTTGGTAAAGTTGGTAAAAAGCATCTTTAGTTTTAATTAATTAATTAATTTCAGGTTTTTCTGTTTATACTGAAATGCCACATATTGTAATAATTCACATTAGTAGGTGGACAGCAGGGGAAAAAACAAACAAGTAATACCCTGAAGAATATTTATTTGAAAATACTGATTTTAAGAAATTTCACCAATTATTTTGCATTTGTGTGTGCAGTCTAAATTGTGACTGCAAAAAAAAACATTGCTCAGTTATGACCCCTGAATACTTTACTGTTCTCTTCAAGAGGCTTATTTGAAGGCAAAATATAAAATTTTGCAACCTGGAGACAAATAAATAAAAAAAACCTTGAACAAACTTAGATTAGATTTAACCTTGAGTCAAAATTCATAAAAATGTTGTGAACTGCATAAATGTTTAAGACCATTTGGCCTAATGTTTTCTATTTTACTAAACAACAAACACACACACACAATCATACCATTATTGCATAGCAACACTAAAACACTGTAAATAACCATTTTTGTCCCACAAACCATGTCCCACCACACATTTTTGACTGACTGAAGTACTGTCCCACATTAGGCGAATAATACTGTCCCACTTTTTGAAACCACATTTCCTAAAGTGGGACACTAGGAAATTTGATAAAAATACAAAATATATAGTTTACACATACAATGTTATAGTATTTTTTGATGGACATACATTTCATAAGCACATTATGCCAATAGATATCATGATTTTTTTGTTTAAAATTAATTTATACTCCTTAATATCAAGTTTGTCAAAACTCTATGTCATTGACCTTTGGGTGGTCCTTCCTTTTTGATGATTGCTACAGTCTCATATTTGACTGGACATTTGAGAGGCTATGTGATTTTGATCACATGGCATCACAGCTTCAGATAACCTATAGTTTCACTGACATTCATGTATTTATGCGTAACCACTAAAACTTAGGTGTCCCACATTAGGCAGTGTCCCACTTTAGGGCAATTCACCCTATTAAAGGTTCTCTAAGTGATCCTGGGTGGAGTAACTTCCTGTTGACGTTCGAAGTGTTGTCAAACAAAACAGAGGCTAGCTAGACCCTTCCTCCTCCTCCTCCTCCCCCTCCCCTCCGCGCTTCCTGAAACAGTCATGAACGCGCATTTAAAATCATTCTTGTCGGTTATTGGCTGGAGCATGTTTATGATGTTTTGTGGTCCAGGCTGCACCAGTTTGTTTTTATTGCCGTTTTCGGAGCTTGTGGCGACTACAGAGACCGTGTTTTTTTACAGTGTGTTCAGGGGACAGGCAGCTAGCGGATAGTGAGGAGATGTTTGCTGTATGTGACAAAAAATTTTTTGACCTAAAAACGCGTGACATCGCTTAGAGCACCTTTAACTGACAGATTGTTTTCAAAGCATGAAAAAACTTTACTAACTTTACTTTTCACACATTACAAAAAATAACTGAATTTATGATTTATAAAAATGTTTTTAACCACTATTTTTAAGACTGCCCCTCGCCCCACCCATGGGACATTTACTATTATACAAGTATAACAATAATATCTTAGTCTAAACCTAAAGTAATCTTGACTAACTATATATCATTTGAAAGCTTTCAGACTCTAGTTTTCATATTTGGTGACTGATTTTCAAAAGAAATGACAGACCAATAGATAAATAACGATTTGTGATGCCAAACTATAACATGCACTCTGATTCTTTCCGTATGTTTTTCATGGGTTTTAGGGACCGAATTAAAATCAAATATTAACATTACTGCCCAAATGTCTTCTGAATAGGATGTCTACTTCATAAATATTTGTATGTAAGTATGGAAAAATATGGTTCAGATCACTCAGACCATATATTAAAATTGAGTCCTTATATGGTCACTGGTGGAGTGTGGATGTCATCTAGTGAAAAAGTTTGGTACTGCACACAAAAAAAAATCTTACTGAAAGTTCAGTTTTTGAGATATCAACCTAAAATTTGGGTCAGAACTAGTTCAGATATTTAACTTTTATTTTCTTGAAGTTTTAGAGTTGAACAGGGACAGACAATTAACAACTTGATATTTTTACAAACTTTGAAAATAAAAAGTTGTTAAACTCAGCAAGACACTGGCACTTCAGTACTCGAGTTGAAGAGCTGTGACACAACACAGAAGTGTTTTGTGTTTTGTATTTTGAGTCTGTACACCAACATAACAACAATTTATGTGAATATGTCAACACATCAGCGTGTTGAAACTTTTCATGCAAAACATAGGTTAACTGATGCTTCAGACAACTAAAATCAAAACGGGTCAAACTGACCTGCAACAATACATGAGGGTTAACTCCTTTATTTATCTCAGAGAGCTGTATTTGGGGTTTATTTGTGATGTTGTTGTGTTGGTTTGTGTGACTCAGTGCCTCTTTGGTAAAGTTATTGTATGCACCTTTTTTTAATATATTTTTTAGACTATTACATTTACTTTTATAGGTGCATGCAAGTTAGTGATTATTATAACAAAAAAAGGAAAATACATTGATACAAATGATTATAACATGATTACATTTTTTAAACAAATATACAATGAAATAACGGACACAAAAAGGCAATGTGTTGCTCCAGATCCATATTTTTGGGCCTGTCTGAAAATATAACCATATTGGCAGCTAAAATTGTTTTGATAAAGTTGACTATTCATTCATTTCACTATTCCTATGTTAAAACAGTTTTAGACAAGGATACTTTTAAATATTATATGTTGTAGGAAAGCTTTAGCTTGTAAATAGCTGCAGGTGGATCCTCTAGAGCAGGGATTCCCAAAGTGTGGGGGTGCGCGAGAGGAAAAATGTAATGGCGGTCTGTTTTTTTAAGTGGGATTTTTCCATACAATAAAAAAACATGAACAGTAAACATTTCCTTTGTAATCGCTTTTATTTTAAATAAAAAACTATAATTTATTAGTTTTTGATAGAAACGTAGAAGAAGACAGCTGCTGTCTTCTTCTACGCCAGTGGTTCTCAACCTGCGGCCCGTCACGAATGTAAATGCGGCCCGCGATATGCCGACCACAATTAAAAAATTAAATTATAGCATTACAATTTATTTTTGTTTTTAAATTTAAATTGAAGTGAATTAAATAAATATAAATGAGCTATAATGCTTTATTTGTCATATAAAATCATTTTGGTAAGCATTTATTATTTTCAGACATCAGGCAATGACGAAATCACTCAGTTAACGAAACGAACACTTACAAGTGCGCGCTTTGGAAGAATTCAAACAGTCGCCATTATTTTTGTAAATTTAAGCCTCAAAATGCTCAAATTTGTTATTAGATGAGAAAAACTAAATGTGGAACATACAAAGAAGGAACACATGCAAACAAGAAGAGTCGCAGCATCAGCAGTAAAGGTAAGAAGAATGGAAGAATCAGTTGTTAATGAGCGAGATGGGCAGCCTTCCTGTTTGCTCTGTAGTAAAGTACTAACTTGACAAGCAAAACCTACAATTTCAAAAGACTGAACTGTGAATTCGATGAGTGTGTTTGATGTATTTTAAATCAGTAAAAATAACCGCATCAGCGCACCGCGGCTGGAATGAGCCCAACTCGGCCGCGCGCTCGCGGATCCGATGCTGCGCGAGGGATTGCGACGTGACAGAATGCTTGATATCGTCAGAGATTGTAAGTACAAGGCGCTCAGTGTTGTTTGTAAAAAAGAGCTGAGTAACATTTGCTTATTAAGGCGTTTATGTGATTGTTTGGTGGCTATTGCGATGCTGTTGAAGAGAGTCATACAGTCATACAGAATTAAATAGCAACTTAAAGTGATTGTATACACAGTTTGTGTGTTCATTGAGCAATGCTATCTGATTATTATTGTAAAGCTAATGTCAGTAAGTTAGTTTTTATTTGTTATTTATTGTGTGCAACATCTAGGTATAATAATAGTATTATCTGCTAATACCATAACATTAAATCTGATTGGTTTGCATTAGTGACGTCATATGTAAATTATATGCGGCCCGTGAGACTTGCACTTGGACCATTGTGCGGCCCACTGGGAAAAAAGGTTGAGAACCACTGTTCTACGCACTGCTCTTCTTTTATGCACTGCAGGCTAGCCTATTGCTGCAATGTTTCTTTTAGGCGGCTGAAAATAACCGTGCTTTCTGTTACTGCGCCTGTGTCCGTGTTCTGGTTATTTGCGCATGATTAAACATGAGTCTTTATATGGCGATAAAACAAAGCTTTGGTGCGTTTTTTTTTTTTTAAGTGGGGATTGGGGGTGCACCAACCCGGTTGGGACATAGAAGGGGGTGCGCAGGAAAAAAAGTTTGGGAACCGCTGCTCTAAAAGAGACCAATGGCTAGGGATTAACAATGAAATATACTGTATGGAAAGACATTTATTGTCAGGCTTTAGTTGGAAAAAAGTGATGAGTGCTGGGAAAATTGATTACATACAAACCATTGAGAAAGGGATGATATTGTATATCAAGAAGTAAAAAGTGTACTGTGATTTGACATTGTAACACCCAAGATGACCTTTTGTTCCGTTTTCAAATGGAAGAATAAATTGAGGAATGTTTTTTTTTTTTTTCTAATAATGTACATGTTAGTAGTTAAACAAAGACAAATAATACTTGATATACAGGTTTGTTCATTTTTATAGTCATAACTTTATGCTGTTTTATATATTTTGTAGTTAAACCTATGATGTAATACGACAAGATTATACAGCCATCACATCGCTTTCAATCATTTCACCATCATTCAACATCACAACTCCTGGGGGGGGGGCGTTGTAATAATGCATTGTAATATGATGCATATCTGGGGGCCTAATGGTTAGTGAGTTGGACTTGTGACAAGAAGGTTGCGGGTGCGAGTCTCAGCCACACATCACTTTCACTTTCAAGTATTCTCAGTGTCTTCATGCTCATGTTTTGAGATCTTGGACATGCCCTGTGTTTCTTTGGTTTCTGAATGTTCCACTGACTCAGAAATAGTTTCGACAGACCTGAATCCTGAGCTGTGAGACACTTTTACATGTGATGAGCTAAAAGCTGAATCACTCTCTGCTCCTGATAGCGAACTGAATGAACCGTAAGCCGAACTTCTCAAAGACGATGTGTCTGACCGCTTATCTCCACTCACTGGGGAAAAAAGATAGAAACAGAACATTTCAACTCATGTTCACTGGTCCCTAAAAACTTGTGTAGAGACTACACAGAGTGCATGGAGAAAATACCAGTACCAAGATTGTGTTATTTTTCCACCAAATAATACTTATTACCAAGATCAAATTATCAAATTATATTGCCCAAAAGTAAAGCAAAATATTACAATTTGTATTAAAACTGAGAAAATGGAAATAGATTTGATGAGATTTTGTTTTATTGTCACATCATGTATAGGGTAATATAGGGTTCATAGACAATTGGAAACATTTTTGGGGCAGACCTGACCTGTTTAAAAGAGATGCCCTGCATCCCAATGTCCATACTATCCATCCTAAATAGTATGTGAGATTAAAATAAGTGTGTCCCAAAGCATAGTATGTTGAAAAGAGTATGCCAAAAGTCCCCGGATGGTCTACTATTTCCGGTAGATTTTCGAAGTGTGGATCCGTGCACACTATAAAGGCTAATACTGCCCACAACCCATTGCGCGTTGGACGAGGATTTAAGGTGCATTCACGCGGCCTCGTAATTCCTGTAGTTACGAGATTCCTGCTTGTAAAAAGTGTTCACGTCCTCGTAGAGCTCGTAATTACAGCTTGTAAGCTATGAGTTTTCTGAAAGCTCCCACATGTACCACGTGGCTGCTATACCACCTGACCGCTGTAGATTCATTTAGGCGTTGATAGTGGTACCACAGAAACGCATAATTCCCAGTCAAAGGACGTGAACAGCTCCGAATACAACGTCACGTGTTGTCATCTTAAGATTTCGGTAAATACGAGGTGGCGTGAATGCAGCATCAGTTCAGAACTACAAACACGAGTAAAAAGTATTAAAAAACTACAAAACATGGCGGATATGCGCGACCGATGGTGAGAGGTTTAAGTGACTAATAATCAGTTTAACCTGATAGAAAATATTTATTTAATGTTATCCGTGTTATTTTTCATCTGCAAATACCAATGTGGACTTTTATAAAGATCCGATTGGCCATTAACTTTTAAATGCATCTTTTAAATGCATTAATATGAGGAGAGTCTCCACATGAAAGACCCGCGACTGCAGATCAACGTGCTGCATTTCTCTCCGATACGGTAGGAAATTAGCTAAATGAAATGTGGAGGATGTAAGATGATTGACAGGGCAGTTTACGGTGACTGGATGTGACAGAGAGAAAAGACGCAGTTGTATGAAGTGATAGTATGTCCCAAGCTTGTTTACTCTTTTGCTACACACTCAAAAGTAAGTACTTTTTGTTCACAGAAAGAGTACATACTTTTAGGGCATAGTAGAAGTAAGCGAATTGGGACGCAGCAATGGTATCCATCCCTCCTTGGATGATGCCGCACTTCTTTCTAGAAATATGGCACATCGCCTTATATTGTACGCATATCTGAGGATGTTGAAATTTCTCCCAGCAATTTTAATTCTGGCTTGAGATTCATCCAGCCTGGAAGTTTGCATGATGTACTCTGTGTAAAAGTTAAATAAGTAGGGGTCAATATAGCCTACAGCCTTTCCGTACTTCTTTCCCAATTTTAAACCAATTAGTTGTTCCATGTCTGGTGCTAACTGTTGCTTTTTGGCCGACATAGGTTTCTCAGGAGACAGATTAGGTGGTTTGGTACTCTCATTTCTTTAAGAACTTGCCATAATTTGTTGTAATTCACACAATCAAAAGATTTAGCATAGTCAATGAAGCAAAAGTAGATGTTTTTCTGGAACCCCCTTGTTTTCTCCACAGTACAGCAAATGTTGGTAATTGGATCTCTAGTCCCTCTGCCTCTTCGAAACCCATCTTGTACTTGTGGTACTAGTTCTCGGTTCACATACTGCTGAAGCCTAGCTTGCAGGATTTTGAGCATAACCTTGCATAATAAGCACAATTGTGCGGTAGTTCTTTGGCATTGCCCTTCTTTGGGATTGGAATATAAACTGACTTTACCCAAACCTGTGGCCACTGAGTTTTCCAAATTTGGCCAGATTCATATATTGCCACATATTGTGTGCATCACTTTAACTGCATAATGATTTTAAATAGCTCAACTGGAATACTGTCATTTCCACTAGCTTTGTTGTTAGAAATGCTTCCTAAGGCCCACTTGACTCCACAATCCAGGATGTCTGGCTCAAGGTCATCAACCACACCATCATGGTTATCAGGCACATTAATATCTTTCTTGTATAGTTCTTCTGTCTGTTCTTGCCACCTCTTCTTTATCTTGTCTGCTTCTGTTAGGTCCCTACCATTTTTGTCTTTCATCATGCCTATCTTTGCATGCAAAGTTTCCGTTGATAGATATTCTCCCTTACCTTTCACTTTCTTCTCTCCTTAGCTATTTGTAAAGCCTCATCAGACAGCCACTTTGCTTTCTTGGATGTTGCATTTTACTGCATCTGCACTCTCTTGTTTGTTGTAAAAATTTGTCACAGTGTTATGAAATCTCACTAGTGTTCTCTAGGCAGGAAAGTAGTGTATCTGTATTTGATTTTTTTTTTGTGTGTCATTTGAGGCCAAAGTTTGATTCTTACAAAAGAAAATATGTTTTTGACAGAAATATTTGATTTTGATGTGACAGTTTGAGGTTTGTACAAATGGTGAATTGTTTCACAAATTGTGTGTTAGCAATCGAGAAAAACTGTTACAGTGAATTCAAAATCAATTCACAGATTATGTTGTATGAGTTTAATTGTTGAGAAGGCCAAGAAGTGGAACTTCAGGCCACAATCACCTTTTAAAGAATGAAGTTCGTCTAAAATATCTAACAGGTCTCACAGCAAGAAACATGGCATTTTTGCCTCTTTTGCTCTAATAAAAATGTAATGTGACAGCAGAGTGTACTGTATTGGTGGAAAGTGGCAAATAAAACAAAAGACACTCACAGTTTGGTGGTAATTCCATGCTGCCATATATTTTTAAGACCCCTGCCTCGTATCTTCTTGTGTGAGATGAATCTCTGGAAGCTGATGAAAGTGATCTCAATGAACCGTAAGCAGAACTTCCCAGAGACCATGTGTCCGACCTCTCATCTCCACTCACTAGAAAAAAATGGAATCAGAGAAGTTTTGAAAATTGCTGTAGAACGAAAGTTTGTTGTTCCCCAACAAATAAAGTAACCTACTGCATAAATACATGAAGCAAAGTAACAAATGTCAAGATAATCACTGACGGATGAATATCAAAACATTATCTGAATATTTAATTAATCATGTAGTATTTATGGAAAATTAAAATTGTCTCCATTTTATCTTTTGAATTATTTATTAATCTGATTGCACTGATGCAATAAATAAAGATCATGGAGATTTATTTTCTCTTTTTTCATTTCATAAGAGGTTTGCATGTTCAGAAATCATGTTTTATCCAAAATTTAATTTTTTAAAGAAATACATTAAATAAAAAACAAGAACAGCAGGAGGGGTAAAAGGGTTGCAAAATTCAGCCTAATTTAGTGCCTAAATTTGTCACTCAGCAGATGTAGCTAGTTTGGGACCAAAGTTTGGTTTATAGTTATAAACCTCTCCACAGTACAGAGACTGCTCTTCTGAGAGTAGTGAATGACCTCCTTCTCGCCTCTGATTCTGGTGTCTTTGGCCTTCTGGTCCTCTTGGACCTGAGCGCAGCAGCTTTTGACACTGTTTGCCATTCTATACTCCTATCTTGTTTGTCTGCGATCGGCATTACAGAAACAGTCCTACAGTGGCTCATATCTCTCAGTTCATTAGCATTGACAAATTCAATGCTCGTTCTGTCACTTTTCCCCATGGAGTTCCTCAAGGATCTGTCCTTGGTCCGCTTCTTCTCTTTTCAATCTACATACATCCTCTGGGTCAGATCATCTGGAGCCATGGTTTTAGTTTCCACAGTTACGCTGATGATACGCAAAACTATTTTACTGTACAGCCCAATTCTGTTTTTCCTCCCTCTTCTTTAACATCTTGCTTACAATATCTAAAAGAATGGACGGCTCAATTACTTAAAGTTGAACACAGAAAAAAATTAAATTCTGTTAGTAGAACCTAAATCCTTTGTCTCCTCCCAACTTGACTTGAAGGCAGTCATCCCAAAACTTTTGGCAATATAGTGTATATATTTCTAGTGATTTATAATCAAATTATTAATCAACATTTATCTTTCTAAATATTAAATTATTTGAATGACTTCTTCAACTTATGTTTAAGCATTTATTTTCCTTTTCATTTTCATTCACTAGAAAATAATGATGAATATAGTCTGTACCTCACTGAGATAAAAGTAACTGATCAGTATGTTTTGGGAATCTTTCCTGTTTATATTTAAAGCCTGGGCCAGCTTCAACCTTGAAGAATCTGTGAATCATGTGTATCTGTGTATGTGCGCTAGTGTTCTGTGTGTAGGTCCTGTATTTGTCATGATCCTGGCTTTTTCCCTCTTTCTCTGTCTCCCTCTTGTGGTCACACACTCTCACGCACACACTTCCACTTCTCCGCTCATTCTCTCTTTCAGCTGGTTCCCCTTTCATTCCCTTCTCCTCACCTGTCCCTGTTTCCCTCTTGATTTTCTCTGCTTCTTATTCCCTCTTCCTAGCCCTGTCTTGTTGTCGGATTATTCAATGACCTCTCGTGAGAAACGCCAGCACTTGTTGTCTTGTCTTGTCCCGTCTGAAGTTACTATTTCTGCTGTGAGAAACAAGTCTGTGAATTACCCAGCTGTGCCTGTTTGCAGAGTACCTGTTCTGCGTTCGCCCTTGGCTGTTCACCCTGGCTGCTGTCCTCATTGTTTTCAAACCGGCTGTACGCATCTCTGTCTCTGTCCTCGGGGAGGTTAAGACAGATTTCCTGTGTTCCAGTCGTTCTGGCAGTTTTTTGTTCTGGCTCTGTTTAATGCCAGTGTTTTGTGTTCTATCTGATAACCCTGTGAGGACCATTTACGTTTTTCATTAAAGACTGTTTATTTCATCCACCCCTGGTCTTCCATCATTTCCATCTAACAGAATAATCCGACCAAAGATGGACCAGGCGAGTGGTAACCCCCTTCACAGTGCGGTAGAGCTCCAGGGTGCTCTGCTGGGCAAACATGAGGAGGATTTATCCGCCGCGAGACACGCCGTTGATTCCCTGACGGCCCAGCTCTCGGATCTTACCCAGCAGTTCCATCACTACCGTCACGAGACCTCTGCTTCAGCTGGACAGCGCGACTCTTCAGAGCCACGTATAAACAACCCGCCGTGTTACTCTGGTGAGCCTCTGCAGTGCCGAGCCTTCCTCACCCAATGCGAGGTTGTTTTTTCCCTCCAGCCGTCCACCTATGCCAAGGACCGATCTAAGGTGGCTTATGTGATTTCTCTTCTCAATGGACGAGCTCGAGAGTGGGCGGCAGCGAACTGGGAGGCAGAGGTGGACTGCATTTTTAAGTTTTCTCTTTTTAAGGAGGAGATGATCCGAGTCTTTGACCGGTCAGCACACGGTCACGAAGCATCCCGCCTCCTATCCACCTTGCGCCAGGGAAAAAGGTCAGTCACTGATTTTTCTGTTGAATTCCGAACCCTGGCCACAACAAGTGGATGGAACGAGCCGGCACTCATCGCTCGTTTTCTCGAGGGCCTGAATTCTTCATTGACGAGACTTGGGCTTTGGAACAAGGTATTCCTCTCTTAGATTTACAAGATTCCACCCCCCTATTCGCCCTAGATGGCAGTTCCCTTCCTAGGGTACAGAGAAGGACCTCTCCATTGACTCTTACAGTTTCAGGAAATCATAGAGAGACTATTTCTTTTTTTATTTTTCATTCCCCTTTTTCTCCAGTGGTTTTAGGCCATCCGTGGTTAGTTCTCCATAACCCCCAGATTAACTGGACGGAGGGCTCTATTCTCTCTTGGAAAGTGTCTTGTCATGTTGATTGTCTGTCTTCTGCTGTGTCCCCTGTCTTGTCCGTAACTGTTTTTCAGGAAAAGCCGGGTGATTTGTCTGGGGTACCGGAGGAGTATCACGATTTGCGGGAGGTCTTCAGCCGTTCCCGGGCCACTTCTCTCCCCCCTCATCGCCCGTATGACTGCAGTATTGATCTTCTCCCAGGTACAACGCCCCCTCGGGGAAGACTATACTCGTTATCCGTTCCCGAACGGGAGGCGCTCGAGAGTTACCTTTCTGATTCGCTCAACGCCGGTACCATCGTTCCCTCCTCGTCTCCAGCGGGGGCCGGTTTTTTCTTTGTTAAAAAGAAAGACGGCTCCCTGCGTCCCTGCATTGATTATCGGGGTTTAAATGATATCACTGTCAAGAATCGTTATCCTTTGCCACTGATGTCATCTGCCTTCGAAGTCTTGCAGGGAGCTAAGATTTTCACAAAGCTCGATTTACGCAACGCCTATCACCTAGTGCGCATAAAGGAGGGGGATGAATGGAAGACCGCGTTTAACACGCCCCTTGGGCACTTTGAATACCGGGTTCTTCCGTTCGGATTGGTCAACGCCCCCGCGGTCTTTCAGGCCTTAATCAATGACGTCTTACGGGACATGCTCAATGTCTTTGTGTTCGTCTACCTCGACGACATTTTGATCTTCTCACCATCACTCCAGGTGCACGTTCAACATGTTCGTCGTGTCCTCCAGCGTCTTCTGGAGAATCGACTTTATGTAAAGGCCGAGAAATGCTCTTTCCACGCCCCCTCAGTTACGTTTCTAGGTTCAGTCATCTCGGCAGAGGGGATCGGTATGGACCCGGCTAAGGTCCAGGCGGTCACTGATTGGCCTGTGCCCGAACCTCGCCTCGCGCTTCAACGTTTTCTCGGGTTTGCAAATTTTTATCGTCGTTTTATACGAGGTTTTAGTCAAGTAGCCGCTCCCCTTACGGCTCTGACCTCAGTCAAGTCCCAGTTTAGGTGGTCAGAATCTGCGCAGACAGCGTTTGACGTTCTCAAGTCTCTTTTTACTACCGCGCCTATCCTTCTTACTCCTGACTTCACTAAACAGTTTATAGTCGAGGTCGATGCCTCTGAAGTGGGAGTCGGGGCTGTTCTTTCCCAGCGGTCCGCCGCTGACGGACAGATACACCCCTGCGCTTTTTTCTCTCACCGTCTTTCTCCTGCTGAGCGCAATTACGACGTGGGCAACCGCGAACTGCTCGCCATCCGTCTAGCGTTAGGCGAGTGGCGACAGTGGCTTGAGGGAGCTCCCGTACCTTTTATTGTCTGGACTGATCATCGAAACCTAGAGTATATCCGCAAGGCCAAGAGACTAAACGCGCGTCAAGCCCGCTGGGCTCTATTTTTTACCCGTTTCGATTTTTCCATCTCGTATCGTCCGGGTACCAAGAACGTTAAGCCTGACGCGCTATCTCGTCTTTTTGACTCCTCTTCTTCTTCCGAGCCCGAGGAGATTATTCCCCCGAGTCATATTGTTGGCACGACCGTCTGGGGAATAGAGAAGCTGGTGAAGCATTCTCTTTCTCGAGTCATAGTTCCGCGCAACTGTCCTAAGGGGCTTCTTTTTGTCCCTGTATCCGCGCGTTGCCCTTCAATGGGGACACACCTCTAAATTGACTGCCCATCCCGGCGTCCGGGGCACCCTCGCTTTTATCCGTCAGCGCTTTTGGTGGTCGTCTTTAGAACGAGACGTGCGACGGTTTATTGCCTCCTGCGATACGTGCGCGCAGACTAAGGCTGGCAATTCCCCTCCGGCCGGTCTACTTCGTCCGTTACCGGTTCCTACACGACCGTGGTCTCACCTAGCTCTCGACTTTATCACCGGACTTCCTCTCTCGGAGGGTAACACCGTTATTTTGACCGTGGTAGATCGTTTTTCTAAGTCGGCCCATTTTATTCCACTCGCTAAGCTCCCCTCTGCCAAGGAGACCGCCCAGATCATGGTTGATCATGTTTTTAAGCTACATGGTTTACCAACTGATATTGTGTCTGATAGAGGCCCTCAATTTTCCTCTCAATTCTGGAGGAGTTTTGTCGCCTCATTGGGTCATCCGTTAGCCTTTCGTCCGGGTTTCATCCCCAAACGAACGGTCAAGCAGAACGGACTAATCAGATTGTCGCCCGTATGCTGCGCAGTCTCACTCATCAGAATCCCGCGTCCTGGTCACAGCAACTATCCTGGGCCGAATACGCCCATAATTCGCTTCCCTCCTCTGCTACCGGTCTTTCGCCCTTCCATTGCTGTCTCGGCTATCAACCTCCGTTATTTGAGTCCCAAGACTCTGAATCTAATGTTCCGTCAGTGCAAGCTTTTATTAGCCGTTGCAAACGCACCTGGAGGAAGGTGCGATCTGCTCTCTGTCGAGCTAGAAGACGCATGACAGTTTCGGCTAATAGGCGCAGAATTAGAAGTCCTCGCTACGTTTGCGGCCAAAGAGTGTGGTTATCCACTTCAAATTTACCTCTCCAGTCTGAATCACGTAAATTGTCTCCCCGCTTTGTTGGACCGTTCCGCATAGTAAAGGTCATAAATCCTGTCGCAGTAAAGCTCCTCCTTCCGCCTAATTTACGCCGGGTTCATCCCGTGTTTCATGTCTCTTGCATCAAAACCAGTCATCCGTCCTCCTTCTCGCCCGGTCCGCGTCCCTAGTCTTGTCGATGATACCCCTATCTACAGGGTTCGCCGGATTCTCGACATGCGCCGTCGGGGACGCGGCTGTCAGTATCTTGTCGATTGGGAGGGGTATGGTCCAGAGGAGAGAAGCTGGGTTCCCTCCCGGGACGTCCTGGATCCTTCACTCATCGATGATTTCCTCCGGTCTCGCCAGTCGGCCTCAGGAGCGCCAGGAGGCGCTCGTTGAGTGAGGGGTACTGTCATGATCCTGGCTTTTTCCCTCTTTCTCTGTCTCCCTCTTGTGGTCACACACTCTCACGCACACACTTCCACTTCTCCGCTCATTATCTCTTTCAGCTGGTTCCCCTTTCATTCCCTTCTCCTCACCTGTCCCTGTTTCCCTCTTGATTTTCTCTGCTTCTTATTCCCTCTTCCTAGCCCTGTCTTGTTGTCGGATTATTCAATGACCTCTCGTGAGAAACGCCAGCACTTGTTGTCTTGTCTTGTCCCGTCTGAAGTTACTATTTCTGCTGTGAGAAACAAGTCTGTGAATTACCCAGCTGTGCCTGTTTGCAGAGTACCTGTTCTGCGTTCGCCCTTGGCTGTTCACCCTGGCTGCTGTCCTCATTGTTTTCAACCGGCTGTACGCATCTCGGGGTCCCTGCCTCTGTCCTCGGGGAGGTTAAGACAGATTTCCTGTGTTCCAGTCGTTCTGGCAGTTTTTTGTTCTGGCTCTGTTTAATGCCAGTGTTTTGTGTTCTATCTGATAACCCTGTGAGGACCATTTACGTTTTTCATTAAAGACTGTTTATTTCATCCACCCCTGGTCTTCCATCATTTCCATCTAACAGTATTAGTATCAATGGACATTTGACACTCTGCTGCTTTAGACCTGCAGACACCTTTTCATGACTCAACAGGACATACTGTGCCTAAGATCAGAGACTGATTGTCAGCTTCGTGATGGATGGAGATATGCTTCTGACTATCTGTCCATGTGTCGAAGATTACTAATTTTGTCTAGTTTTCTTAGCCAATCGGAGTATAATTGTTGTGGAAATGTGAATGTATGTGAAGAGGCCTACGAACTCCTTGTGAGACTTGAAGCTGGCTTTTTCTAATGAAACTTCAAACTATTCTTCAGTTAAATTTTCTTCAATTTATTTTTTTAAACTCTGACTTCGGGTCTTCGTTCATCATATCTGGTCTTTTGGGTCTTTAACTGTAAAATTCCCCACTGTAAAGTGGAAAGAGCTAAATAAACAAAAGACACTCACTTATTGGTGGTATTAATTCCTTGCTGGTATATAGTTTCAGCCCTGACTTTAATCTGCTAACGAGAGATGATCCAAAAATTGACCTGCTGTCTGCAGAACTTCTGAGGCTCTTGGCTTCCTAGTAAGGCTAAGCAGAAACAGAGACCATCTGAGATAATCTAAAGTTGTGCTGAAAGATGTGTTAGTGCTCATCCTGCAATCTGTGTGGGTCTTAATACAACAGTATACTGATGGACACCATAAACTGAAAAACATCACAGTGATCATAGAAAAAGTTACACGCAAATGAAGTAAATATAAATAGTAAGATGTTTTAAAAATTAATGTCTTTTTACTAATCATATCCTTATAAACAATGAAAAGAAAACACATCTGAGGTAGATATTCATACAGTTTTGTGATTTCACTCACTCGTCTGTGATCTGATGCTGTCTCTCCATGGCTGAATTTGCTCTTCCGGTTTCATTCTGTTATCCACTTCTGTATTTTAATAGGGCTGCTCTTCCTCCTAAAAGGGCCATTGTTTTGTGCCACTGTCTCCTCAATCTTCTCCAGCAGCTCCTTGATCTGAGTGTCGTCACTCCTGTTGTGATTGTTGAGAACATGATACCTGTTCCCACATTTGTCCAGCAGCCGCTGGAGATCCTGTCCTTCACTCTCAATGTGCTGCTCTATAGATGTGTCTAACAGAGAGTCTCCACGAGTGAACAGAACTATAGTGTGACTCCAGACTCTCTCACTGAGAAGATCCAGATGATCCTGCAATGCTTTTCTCTCAGTCTCTTTAAATCTAATGTCCACAGGTATGATCAGTAGTACAGCGTGTGGTCCTGGAGGACACAGAGACACACTGAGCAAAATCTCCTGTTTCAGTATCTCAGGACTCTCCTCTACAGGTTCATTCCTCCACCATCCTGGAGCTTCAATGACAGTGATGCGTCTGTCTGCTACTTCTCCATGTCTCCTCACACACTGAGCAGATCTCTTCAAGTCAAACTCCTCTCTGCCCAGGATGGTGTTTCCCTGATGAACTCTTACCAGCTCCTCTATACCCCATCAACACAATCCTCAGATCTGAGAGATGTTGGGCGTCACCTGAAACAAACAGAGAACAAAACACACTTCTTAATGTGGATGAGATCTTAAATCTTCTTTGTGTGAAAAAAGGGGTTACTGAAATAAAGTTCACAGTATTTGTATTTATATGTTAAAAATAACATATAAGTGTATCTCACAATAATTAAACTCTTAAATCAGAATTGAACAAAAGTTATTGATGGACAATAATTATGAATTATGGAAAAGAAAAGTGCTTAATTTCAATGATCTGCACACAAAACAACAGATCACAGATTAAACAAAACTAAATTACAAATGATAATTCAGAATAATGTTTTCAGAAAGTATATTCATTAAAAATAATCAAAGTGGCTTTTAATGATTGAATCTCTCTTGTGTGTGTTCACACCTGAGAAAGTGTTATCAATGCACTGGTGTCTGTTAGCTCCAGCAAACACATGACTGTATTACATTTACATTCATTTACTAGGAAAGAAAAAAAAATTGTGATTGTATACATTTGTAAAAGATTTTATGAAAAAAAAAAAACTATAAACATGTTGACATTTTTTCTTTCTTAAAAATAGCTTCCATCACGAGTACAAATCTTACTGATGTTTATTTTACATGACATATTTTTGCCTTATTTGAAGCTCCAAATGAAATATCGATCCTCCAGCAGTCTAGTAGTTTTTACTTGTAATGTTCTTTCAAAGTGTGTTTGACGAGACTCACTTCCTGCTGCTTCAGAACAGACAAACATGAGCGTGTCTATAGATGAAAAGATGATGTTTCAGTTATATTCAAGACAAGCTGACTGCAGTTGTTGTTTGCTTGTTTGTTTGTTTTATTGTTCTCTATAGATTAGATAAAGGGATTTTCATTTTCAAAAGCACACCCTATGAAGAATTGGATTGTTTAAGAAATGAAAGTGTTTATTTCCTTCAGTAACAGATTGTGTCACTGTGAGCTGCTATTGGGAATGAATCGACAAATAGAGATTAATGACAACAAGTTTATTGTTATTGCTGAGACTGTTACATTTTAATGATTTACCTAATGTACTCAGTATACAGACAGTGACTGTATGATTTTGAGATTCATCTTTTCACTTTGAGGACAACTGAGGGACTCAAACTCAACTATTAAAAAAGGTTTCAAACATTCACTGATGCTCCAGAAGGAAACAATGCATTGAGAGTCGGGGAGTGAAAACTTTTGAACAGGATGAAGATGTCTACATTTTTCTTGTTTTGCTTAAATATCTTTTTTTTTTTCATATAGTACTGCCCTTTTGAACCTACAGAAGATACTTGCATGTTTTGCAGAAGACAATTATACAATTTAACTTGATCTTCAAATTCAAAAAGTTTTCTTAATGCGTCGTGTTTCCTTCTGGAGCATCAGTGAATGTTTGAACCTTTTTTAATAGTTGAGTTTGAGTCCCTCAGTTGTCCTCAGTGTGAAAAGATGGATCTCAAAATCATTCAGTCACTGCTGGAAAGGGTTCAAATATGCAAAATATGGAAAATCAAAGAATTCACTGATCTGGAGGATTTTTCTGAAGAACGTTGGGCAGTTTAACTGTTCAGGACAAACCAGAGACTCGTGAACAAACATCACAAAACAAATAAACAGTCATAGATCATCCAGGGTATGTTAACTTTTGAACAGGGTCATTTATATGAATTCAGCTATTTTTTGTCTTGTGGAATATATGTACACATCTTTCATATAAAATATTTTACTCAGGATGGTAATGAATATAAAAAATAACACATTTTTGTATGATCCCTTTTAATTTGTTAAAATAATTAACATTTTGCAGATGGAGCAAAGGGTATGTAAACTCTTGAGCACGACTGTATGTGAACTATAAAGTATGTTGTGGCATCATGAGAGGGCATGATACATACAGATACATTGCTCTAAGATGGCTGGAGCAAGAGGGATCTTAAGATCTACCACTCCCAGGTCACCACACGTGGAAGCTGGAAGGCCATCTATTAAGGACTACAAAACCCAGGTTGTCAGAGAGAGCTAATAAGCTAATAAGAGCAGCAGCAAACTCTATTAGACTGTGGGAATGGTGACGTGTGTGTGGTGTGGAAAAGTGAAACAAAGAAGAATAAGTATTTTTTTCTTAGCTGAAGAGATTTAAGTTGAAAACCCTCTGTTTGATTATTAAACCTACACCTGCCAAAAAGACTGTTGAAGCAGTTTACTGAGAAACTACACAAGCTAAAGATCCTGAACCTCTCATGCTGTCACAATGTGGACTCACTCATCTGTGATCTGATGTTTTCTCTCTGTTTCTTCATCCTCTTCATTCGTTCTTCTGCTCTCTCTTCCTCTGCTCTTCTTCTCTCTTTCACCTCCTGTAAAATCTTTCTGTCTATTTCAAAATGGCGGCCGTTGTTTTGTGCCACTGTCTCCTCAATCTTCTCCAGCAGCTCCTTGATCTGAGTGTCGTCACTCCTGTTGAGATTGTTGAGAACATGATACCTGTTCCCACATTTGTCCAGCAGCCGCTGGAGATCCTGTCCTTCACTCTCAATGTGCCGCTCTATAGATGTGTCTAACAGAGAGTCTCCACGAGTGAACAGAACTATAGTGTGACTCCAGACTCTCTCACTGAGAAGATCCAGATGATCCTGCACTGCTTTTCTCTCAGTCTCTTTAAATCCATCATCCACAGGTATGATCAGTAGTACAGCATGAGGTCCTGGAGGACACAGAGACACACTGAGAAAAATCTCCTGTTTCAGTCTCTCAGGACTCTCCTCTACAGGTTCATTCCTCCACCATCCTGGAGCTTCAATGACAGTGATGTGTCTGTCTGCTACTTCTCCATGTCTCCTCACACACTGAGCAGATGTCTTCAAGTCAAACTCCTCTCTGCCCAGGATTGTGTTTCCTGATGAACTCTTACCAGCAGCTCTATACCCCATCAACACAATACTCAGATCTGAGAGATGTTGAGCTTCACCTGAAACAAACAGAACAAGACACACTTCTTGGTGAGATCTTAGATCTTCTTAAGTGATCTTTCTCTCTCTGTGTGTGTGAAAAAAGGGGTTATTGAAATAAAGTTCACCGTATCTGTATGGGTGTCAAACACAGTATTGATTAAAAATGACATATAAGTGTATCTCATATTAATTAAACTCTTGAATCAGAGTTGAACAAAAGATACTGATGGACAATAATTATGAAATAATGAAGAAAAGAAATCTGCTTCATTTCAATGATCTAAAAAAAAAAAAAAAACAGATTACAGAAAGTATAATCATTTTAAAGTAAAGTAATCTTTTAAGCATGACTAAATTACAAATAATATAATAATTCAGAATAATATTTTTAGAAAGTATATTCATTAAAAATAATTAAATTGACGCTCTAAACCAGTGAATAAATCTCTCTTGTGTGTGTTCACACCTGGGAAAGTGTTATCAATGCACTGGTGTCTATTAGCTCCAGCAAACACATGACTGTATTACATTTACATTCATTTACTAGATGGAAAGACAGACAAAAAAGACAAATCTAAACTGATTAAAAAATATATGAAAAAAAAAAAAACTAAGCCTAAATTGTCATAAAATTATCCAAAATCTTATCCGTACAGACCAATATGAAAGTGAAAGCAAGTAAACAAGTTGACATTTCTTCTTTCATGAAAATAGCTTTTATTACAATCATACATATTTATTATACTTACCAATTTCCATTTTACATGATATTTTTTTGCCTTAGCTCCAAATGAAATATAGATCCACCAGCAGTCTAGTAGTTTTTACTTGTAATGTTCTTTCAAAGTGTGTTTGACGAGACTCACTTCCTGCTGCTTCAGAATAGCAGGAAACACAAGGCGTGTCTAGTATGGAGGACCAGGGGTGCCACTTAAAAATAAAAAGAAGAATCAATTAATTAATTTAATAATTCAAACATAAAAATGTATATAAATGATTCACTTTTTATTTGGGCAAATTAATAGACATATTTAAAGTTGTTTATTTAATTCCTGTTTTTAAATGTAGTTTAATAAAACAATAAATTTTAAAAATCTTTTTTGAATGTATAAATAAATAGACAAATTTGAAATGGGATATTTAATTCATTTTTTAAAACGTAGATCAATAAAACAATAAAAAGTTCATTAGTAAATCATTTTAAATGCGCATTTAAATCGCTTTTTTAAAAAGAATTTGGCAAATGCTTTTCTTCTCTATTTACCAGTTGCTTTTCTTGTCGGTTTGCCCATAGACATCATATAGGTAGACGCCCTATCGAACGCTACTGCCTATTGGCACGGACGAGCCGTGGAGCCGCCATCTTGGACCGGTCGCCAGCTCCACTCAGTGTAACTTGTTTGACAGGTGCAATGAGCTGTCAGCGCATTTAATTAATCATATCTCACTGAATACCTAACTGATTTTGACGCGGGGTTTTTTGCTGCAAAGGTCATTCATGTAGCTATGATACAGGACACATTGTTCAGTGTATTTTAATATTCATAGTAGGCTTAACAGTTATATAATATTCTGATATAAGATATAAAGTGACCAGACGTCCAAAATATGTGATGTAGGATATAAGGTAATTTATAAATCACATACTAAATATGATAAAGAAGCAGAAACAGATAGTTGCAGTAAAATAACATATCTCAATAATACTAGCAGAAGTGGGAGGGTAACTCGATTTGCGCTTTGCCGTCAGTGTGTATACATTGCTTCCTGATATCACGTGCACAAATACAAATAACATTTATTATGTCTGGTCGAACAATGTAGCCTATGTATTAAATTCAGATTGGATTGTGTTGGTAATAGGCACTTAACGTTACCTAACGCTAAAAGTAAGTTTCGTGCATTGAGCGCATTCTAACAAGTGCTTTCGAACTTCTTTCTGATATGAATAGTAAGTTATGTGGAAAACACTTGCGAGGTCCGACGGTTAAGCAGAGCGGTTAAGATAAGGGGCTTGAATAATTAATAATCAATATAACCTGACGAAAAGATATTTTAAATGTTATCCACATTATATTCATCTGCAACAGCATTGTGAACTTTTATAACGATGCGTTTGGTCATTAACTTAAATGCATCATTATGCAAAGATGAGGAGAGTTCTCTGCATGAAAGACCCATGACTGGCAGATCAACGTGCGACTACATTTCTCTCCGAAATGGTAGGAAAATAAATTTAATTCAGTGTGGAGGATTTTAACTGTGACAAGATGATTGACAGGGTAGTTTAAACAGTTACAGTTTGCGTAAATAAGCGACAGAACGTCCGTTAAAGACGCAGTTATGACGAGGGTATGTCCCAAAGCTTTCATACTCTTCTGCTACACACTCAAAAGTATGTACTTTTTCTTTACAAAAACAGTAAATGCTTTTAGGACGTAGTATAAGTAGGCGAATTGGGACGCAGCTTAGGAGTACGACCGGTCTAAGATGGCGGCCGCAAATCTCGGCGCCCAGCGGCCAATAGGGCGTCTACCTATATGATGTCTATGGTTTGCCAAATGCTTTTCTTTATCCATTTGTCAATCGAGTGGTAAAATGCCATTGGACAGTACACACGTGGGAGCAACCAATCAACTTTCGCCTCAATTTGAAGAGCCAATCCTCTCTCACTTGTAACACTCACTGTCATTGGACAGTTAGTACGGTGACCGGGAGGGGACATGTTCGGTTCATTTAGCTTTGTCGTGGCCACAACATAAACTCGTGGAAACGTGATAATATGTCGTGGCCACAATATTAATTCGTGGGAACGGCCACGAGATCGTTTGTCGAGGAAACTACATCCTTATGTCGTAGCCACGCCATATAAAGTCAAAGTCTTGGCCTCGAGATCATAGGTGAGGGAACGATATGTTTTTCTCATGGCCACGAGTTAAATGTGTAAACAACCTGCGTGACCATCGCAACCTGGAATTATCACAAATGGACAATGCCATAATAATATTTTTAATTAAGAAAAAGAACGGAATTAAGAAATTATATATATAGTGCATATTATATTGTATTGCGCGCGATGTTGCAGACAGCATTCGAATGAAGTTCTAAATCAATGTTTAAATGTTGTACATTTTAATCCCACCGAACAGTCTTTTAAATCCATTCACTTATCGTTATTTTTTATTTAATATTTTTTATTATTAGTTACATCTGTATATTCAGGGCGATGTTGAAAAAACCAGAGGGGGGAGTTTTTTTTTTTTTTTTTGTTAAAAACCACAGTGGAGCTATATACTATTTTGACCTAGAATATATGGCTATTAAAAATGTTGACCAATTTGACTACGCCACCCCCACTTTTCTTGGGTAGGGGACCCAATTATATTTTTAAACAGGCAGTTTCAAATAAACCAGAAACCAGAGTGCAAAAAAAAAAAAGGTTACACTTTATTAGAAAGGCAATCACAATCTTTCTCACATATAATACTGTTGAATTAATCTAATCCGCAGCAATATTGATATTAAGATGTAAAATTGAAAAACTAATAAGTCAAAACAAAAACATTAAACAATATACAAAACAAATCGGGATCAATCAAATCAACTGAATATTACACAAAAAAATGAAAATACAATAAATGAATAAAGTCAACCAAATTAGAAATTAACAGATGATAAAAAAACAAATATAATACCCACAGTAAAACAATGAAATCAACTTAATCATAACTGGATAACCACCATATGGGAGGAAACACAAACCCAAAAAAATGAATCAAAAAAAGCAAACCATACGTGAAACACACAAACCAAAAATCACACAAACCAAATAAGTCCTCCCATACAGTAGCACACCAATCAATAAACAAAACTGTACAACAAAATATACAGAAAAGTCACTGAAATTATAATGACACAACCCCCCCCCAAAAACTAAATATACACAAACACAAAAACAAATAAACCTTAATTTTTAATGGAAAGAAACGGTGGCGCTGAACCAGAAGGAGGATTTATAACCTGTAATTAAAACCATTTCACATTTTTACTACCCAAATCCATCATATTACATTAAAACAACCATATAAAATACTCACGTACCTTCTAAAAGTATGCTATGGCTCACTTTGTTACGTCTCAGTCAACAGTCTCGTTAAAGGGCAGATATGGATTGCAACAGTCTACGCTGTATAATTGTCTGTGGATGCTGGCACTTGTAACTCAGTATAAACACAAAGCGATCCTAGAAGGACACATACTAAATTTATGACCCTGCATTTCATATCATTTACAACTCGTCAGTAAACTTGACCATACGCTCACATTGAGTAGCTGAACTCCCGACGCGGACTCGCAGAGTTGCACGCACACAGCGTCTTCAAATCAACAGGTCATCAGCACCGACCAATCCTAAAAACACATTAATAGGAATAGATTTTAATGAGAAACGTCTAATGTGCCCGTTAATAAGAACCCCGTTTACTCACGCTGAATTGTTGAGAACAATAACCACACAGAAGCAGTTCTTCCAATGCGCCAGAGAGAACCCCACACACGCTCGTTCACAGCGGACACAGCGACCCCATTGGAACTCAATTGAGACAAGTGAAGCCCATTTTTAGCGATTTTTAGCCATAGACAGTAAAAGAAATGGACACAGCGACCCCATTGGAACTCAATTGAGAGAAGTGAAGCCCATTTTTAGCGATTTTTAGCACTTCCGTTTCTGACGCGCAGACTCACACTAAGCTTCTTCTTCTTCTTCTTCTTCTGTGGATTTATTGGCGGGTTGCAAACCAACTGAAAAGGTGCATACCGCCACCTACTGTGCTGGAGTATGAAAGAAGCTGTTACATGGAAGATTCTCTATATTCTGTATTTCAAGCCACTATTCCTTAAGAACTTCATTAATGCTGTAATTTGTCTACCACACTCTATTCCTGTTTTTAAAATATTGTATATTGTGAACTCTGTAATACCCAAAGCTTGCATTTCTCTTATAAGCTCCATTCTTTCTTGTTCAAATTTTTTACATCTTATCAAAACATGTTCTACAGTTTCCATTTGCTGGCATACGTTACAAAAACCAGAGTTGTGTTTGCCCATGATATGTAGTGTTGCATTAAGATTGGTGTGCCCCATTCTTAATCTTGTAAAAATAATAAATTCCTTTCTATTTATATTATGACTAATTTGACTTGGTTTTACATTATTTTGTATTCTATAGAAATGTCTTCCTTTCTTACATGAGTCCCAGTATTTCTGCCATTTACTCCCACAAGCTTGTTGAATCAATGACTTCCCTTCTACCCTACTTAAAGTGACTGCTCTGTCAATATTATCCACTTTGAGTGCTTCCTTGGCCATTTTATCTGCCGTTTCATTTCCCTGTATCCCCACATGTGCTGGTACCCATAAAAACTGCACTACAATTCCAAATTGTCTTAATCTAAATAAAATAATCAAAATTTCAATCAGTATGTCTTTCCTACATGATTGAAAGGTTTGCAAGCTTAAAAGTGATGCCAATGAATCTGAACAAATTAAAACTTTCCTTTTAGAGTTTGACCTTTCCTCTTCAAACCATTCAAGTGCCATCTGAATGGCCACTAATTCAGCTGTGTACACTGAAGTTGCGTCAGTTAGTCTTGCTTTGTTCCCACTTTTAAATTCTGGTACATAAAATGCTGCACCAGTTCGTCCTGTCTCAGGATTTTTTGAACCATCAGTGTATACCTGAATAAATGCTGAATGAACAGTATTAATGTATTCTACTGTTTTATATTTGACTTCACCTCCAACTTCTCCTTTCTGAATTCTGTCATGTATTGTCAAATCAATCTGTGGTTCACTTAACAACCAAGGTGGTATTGGAGATATTGTTATAGTTGGTCCAAATATTTTTGATTCTATCCTCATTTCTTTTGCCCATTCCTGAGCCTTCCATGCAAATCCTGTACCATGTAATTGTCTAATCTCCCAACTTTCCTCTAATACTTCCTTAGCTAAATGACTATTATTATGGCCCTTTAAACTTATCCAATATGCCATAGATAGTTTTTGACGGCGCAAATTTAAAGGCATTTCTGATAGCTCTACCTGCATTGCTGCTACTGGTGTTGTTTTAGCAGCTCCTAGAATGCATCTTAATGCTCTATATTGAATAACATCCAATTTCTTTAGCAACGATGCAGATGCAGACCCATATACAATGCATCCGTAATCTACTATGGAGCGAAGAAGTGCATAGTATATTCCCATCATTGATAGTTTATCTGCACCCCAATCCTGTCCTACTAAACATCTCATTAGATTAAGTACCCTATTACATTTCTTTTCTATAAATTCTATATGTATTTTCCAAGTCAGTCTACAATCCATCCATAAACCTAAATATTTAAATTCCACCACTCTTCTCACACTAAGCTTGATGACGTCCGCAACCTGTCTGACAGATGTAAATCTTCTAGTAGCTGTGCGTGCAAACTGCCATCGTTAATCTTGCAGAGACGGCGAGCTTGAGCGGGGAGTTCTTTGGCGTGAGTAAGCAGGAGTAAGTATTCTGATTAATTATTTTGTATAGTATTTTAAAATGTAACGCCAGTACGCCATCTCTCTTGACATCTCCCGATTGCCTGTGCTTCTCCTCCTGTCTTTACGGTAATTTCTCTACTGTGCGACAGAGAGTCGAGTGGTTATGACGCAATCGTTAGCCTATTTTTACAAAAACTGTATCTACGGGGCCATAATGTAACATAGAAGGTAATGGAGCCCTTTATACATTGTCGTGTATCTTTAGAAATAAATAATGGATAAATGGAGTCTTTAAACGCCTCAGATGTAAAGTTATTCACTGTCAAAGTGACGCCAAAATGAATGGGAGTCAATGGGGATGCTAACGCAAGTGAAGTTCTGCTACAAGATGGCGGCACCCGGCCGACTTCAACTTCCGGTCGACTTCCTTGGGCACTGTTTTTAGCACTTCAGTTTCTGACACGCAGACTCAAACTAAGCTTGATGACGTCAGCAACCTGTCTGACAGATGTAAATCTTCTAGTAGCTGTGCGTGCAAACTGCCATCGTTAATCTTGCAGAGACGGCGAGCTTGAGCGGGGAGTTCTTTGGCGTGAGTGAGCAGGAGTAAGTATTCTGATTAATTATTTTGTATAGTATTTTAAAATGTAACGCCAGTACGCCATATTAAGTTAATGCATACTATTGCCTGCGAGCTTCTCCTCCTGTCTGTACGGTAATTTCTCTACTGTGCGACAGAGAGTCGAGTGGTTATGACGCAATCGTTAGCCTATTTTTACAAAAACTGTTTCTACGGGGCCATAATGTAACATAGAAGGTAATGGAGCCCTTTATACATTGTTGTGTATGTTTAGAAATAAATAATGGACAAATGGAGTCTTTAAACGCCTCAGATGTAAAGTTATTCGCTGTCAAAGTGACGCCAAAATGAATGGGAGTCAATGGGATGCTAACGCAAGTGAAGTTCTGCTACAAGATGGCGACACGCGGCCGACTTCAACTTCCGGTCGACTTCCTTGGGCACTGCGGAGAACGAGAACAAACGTTGTTTCGCCAAAACCCGCGAGACTTTTAAAGTAACCTGCCCTATCACGTCACCTGCCCATTAAAGGCGTCGCATACTCATCCGGTTACATATTTTTGGCAGCGGTTACAGAAACATTTTTACAAAAAAATTCTGATTTAACTTTGAGATTTGAAGTATTAGATATAGCTTAGATATTTGCAGCACTACAATGACACTAATAATTCTTAATTTCTGATGGAAATGCAAAATCAATCGGTAGTTATTAATAGAATAACGAGACACAACCCTTTACATTCAATCGCGTTTGGTCCCATTTATTTATACACGTTTACCTCAGATTTCATTAGATAGAATATAAGCTGTGCTGTACGCAGGGTTTCATAATTACCGAGGTCAGAAAATGTAGTTTACTAGGGGGGTACGGGGGCATGCTCCACCGAGAAAATTTCGATTTCCCTGGTGTACATATGTGCATTTTTAAGACGTTTAAAGGCCAACAAATTGGATAACAATAGCTTTAAAATCATGTCAACAAATACATGCATGCACAGTTTTGAGGCAGCTTTAATCGCATGTGTGGTAATTTCATGACTTAACTTACAACAGAACACCGACGGCCATTGCTCGTAGTTTCTTTTGCGCTTTATTTAAGCTATAATAAAGTAATTATGCAGCGCGCGCCGGCGCATTTGCTCATGCAATTCTTGAGTGCGCGCCACAACGGATGATTGAACAGTCATGTTAATTTTTCTGAGTTTTACTAACATCATCTGATGTTAGTAAACCACCAACAGAGCATATAAAATACCAAAAATAAAAATCTTTTTTAAAACATCGCCAAATAAAACGCTGCGTTTATATAGAACTGTCTCTTTACCACCACAACAAACGGGACACTTCACAGACGCGCATTCCGACTTCGTTGTTAGTAAAACTCAGAAAAATTAACATGACTGCTTATATTCTATCTAAAGAAATCTGAGGTAAACGTGTATAAATAAATGGGACCAAACGCGATTGAATGTAAAGGGTTGTGTCTCGTTATTCTATTAATAACTACCGATTGATTTTGCATTTCCATCAGAAATTAAGAATTATTAGTGTCATTGTAGTGCTGCAAATATCTAAGCTATATCTAATACTTCAAATCTCAAAGTTAAATCAGAATTTTTTTGTAAAAATGTTTCTGTAACAGCTGCCAAAAATAGTATAGCTCTACTGTGGTTTTTAACAAAAAAAAAAAAAACATCCCCCCTCTGGTTTTTTTACACATCGCACCCTGAATATACAGATGTAATAATATAAAAATATTAAATAAAAAATTAACGATAAGTGAATGGATTTAAAAGACTGTTCGGTGGGATTAAAATGTACAACATTTAAACATTGATTTAGAAACTTCATTCGAATGCTGTCTGCAACATCGCGCGCAATACAATATAATATGCACTATGTTAATATAATAATTTCTTAATTCCGTTCTTTTTCTTAATTAAAAATATTATGGCATTGTCCATTTGTGATAATTCCAGGTTGCGATGGTCACGCAGGTTGTTTACACAATTAACCCGTGGCCATGAGAAAAATTTATCGTTCCCTCACCATGATCTCGAGGCCACGACTTTGACTTTATATGGCGTGGCTACGACATAAGGATGTAGTTTCCTCGACAAAACGATCTCGTGGCCGTTTCCACGAATTAATATCTTGTGGCCACGACATATTATCACGTTTCCACGAGTTTATGTTGTGGCCACGACAAAGCTAAATGAACCGAACATGTCCCCTCCCGGTCACCGTACTAACTGTCCAATGACAGTGAGTGTTACAAGTGAGAGAGGATTGGCTCTTCAAATTGAGGCGAAAGTTGATTGGTTGCTCCCACGTGTGTACTGTCCAATGGCATTTTACCACTCGATTGACAAATGGATAAAGAAAAGCATTTGGCAAACCGACAAAGAAAAGCAACTGGTAAATAGAGAAAGAAAAGCATTTGCCAAATTCTTTTTAAAAAAGCGATTTAAATGCGCATTTAAAATGATTTACTAATGAACTTTTTATTGTTTTATTGATCTACGTTTTAAAAAATGAATTAAATATCCCATTTCAAATTTGTCTATTTATTTATACATTCAAAAAAGATTTTTAAAATGTATTGTTTTATTGTTTTATTAAACTACATTTAAAAACAGGAATTAAATAAACAACTTTAAATATGTATTAATTTGCCCATATAAAAAGTGAATCATTTATATACATTTTTATGTTTGAATTATTAAATTAATTAATTGATTCTTCTTTTTATTTTTAAGTGGCACCCCTGGTCCTCCATAGTCTAGATGTAAAGCTTATGTTTAAGGTCATATTCAAGACAAGCTGATTGGAGTTGTTTCAAGTGACAGTAGCTTTTGTTTAAAGATTAAATCAGTTTGACTTCATACAAAACTTCTTAATGAGAATTAACAGAGGTTTAGGTGTTGATGTTTTATTGAAAGTAATAAAGTTAAAGTCATTGTTATGGAGATCGGTGTTTGCTTTAGTTGGGCTCTTGACCCTTGATCTTGAACATAATTTTTTTCTCTGGCTGCTGTAATTGTGTGTTTCTATAGCATATTTGTTACAACAAAAATTACAAAAGAAAATTTCAGATGAAGTTGGATGATGATTCCCTGATCTCTGAGAATCAGTGTATGAACCTCAACAATGGTGACAATCAACAAAAACCTTTTTTTTTTTTTTTTTTGTGAATTAAGCTTGTTTTGTGTTGTTCAGAGTTGATCTGAATTTTTTGTCACCATTGTTGAGGATAATACACTGATTCTTTATGTCTCTGTGTGTCTACATGATCCTGTCCAAATAAGTTAAGCATAATGCTTTAAAACAGGACACAATTTTATGTAGTTGCATTCTAGGACTTTGATTATGTGAATTTATTAAATCTAAATAATGTCCTCAGAGATCAGTGAATCTGACCAGTTCATGACGATTGAATCATCAATAAGTAACCAACAGCATCTGACCAGTTTTTCTTCTCACAGTGTTTGTTATAAATAATGCACTTTAGAAACACACAGTTACAACAGCCAGAGTAAAGTTAAAAAGTCAAACACTTACCTCCATAACGCAGTGTTAATTTTGACAGCAAATTTTGATTTAGTTTTAGTCATAGTCTTTTGACGAAAAATGTCATTTAGTTTTAGTCATATTTTAGTCATCCAAAATTGTTGTTTTAGTTTTACTCTAGTTTTAGTCAATTAAATATCATAAGATTTTAGTCGACAAAATCTAAAGTAAAATCTAATTTAGTTAAATTTTAATGCATTAAGCATTTCTCTAACAATACACAGATCCTATACACTGATATGTACATCTGATTCCCCAAACTGTTTATGTTCACCCAACTGTACTTTGCTCACCAAAGCGGACTGTTTTTGACCATTCAAGTGCAAAAACACACGAAAGAGCAAAATTCAGTATCACTTATCATTGAGGTAGAGCGCGCAACAGCGCCGCCTTTCCCGCGGTTAGATCAGCACGTTACACTTTAAATGTGCGCATCTTTCACACATGACAGCAGTCCTGACTGGATATCTTCCCAAATCGTCCCTCTCTTTCCCTTTGATCTCGTTTTTATTCGTTGACGAAAATTAGAGTAGATTTTAGTCATTCAAAATGCATTTTTATTTACTCATCGTCTCGTTTTCGTCCGTGAAAAAATGTTGTTGACGAAAATTATGACGAAAATTATTCGAAAGTAAAAATTTGTCTCAGAACTTCAGATATTCTTGATGTTTTAGAGTTGAACATGTTTTGTGCTAAAAAAAATGTCTATGCTCAAAAAGTGGGACAGACAATCAGAGCCGGCCCTCCCTATAAAGGTGAGCATACACTGCGATATCTGTGCGATTTCAGCAAGTTTACCAACTCACACTGTACGAGTAGATCGCGTGCGATGGAAAGCCAAAACACACGATTTATGTGCTCACACTATGCGGTCCGATGGTCGAGACGTGACTTGACTGCTCACACTATGCGTTTGAAATATGCACGATAAACCCACGTACTGGGATGCGCCGATTGACAATATGTTTCCAGAGATATCGTCAAAAGCATCAGCTATGGATATCAAGAGGATTTAGCATTTCCAATTCATATATTAAATAATAATAATAATAATTAGCCTATAAACACCCTTAAGTAAGCAGTTTATAACTTTTTAACTCCTTCAGATATGGTATTTCATGGACAAAAGGTGTCCAGGGTCCCACATGACAGGACCTCAACCTACAATCAGATGGTATTTCATGGGTAAATAGAAGCTGTTTGCAATGGATCTGTTATAAGTCTATACAGTACATGTAATAAACTATATTACATTATGTTCCTGAAATCCACTCTGAATCCTCCTTTACTGGGATCGGGATAGGCAGTATACCCCAATCCAACTAAAAAGTTTTGAACAGCTCTTTATAATATTCTTGAATCAAACCTTCGCCTCAGTAATCGTGCACGTCTCTCTGAGCACAACCCAGTTAATGTTCATGAGGCGTGATTTCAGTATCCTCTATTCTTGGACTTCTGATTAATTCCGTCGCGGTGATTCAGCGACTTCGGGAAATGATCCCACCCATAGACTGGAGAAGAGATCCCACCCCTTCCCTATATATTTTGCCGCATTAGAAACGTTCGAAAACAAGGACTTACTAATTAAATAAGTCGGTCCTGTGAAGTTTTAAAGCTGATTTAAATGCAGTAGCTTCGGTGTTTTAGTTTCACTTTCGATTTGAAGTAAAATCTAACGGAGCGTCAGAATGGTGAACTGCGGTCTTGTGACTGAGAAAAATGAGCCAGGTATGAATTATTTGTTTACTGTTACCTGTTTCTTAAATTAAAACCTTTTTAATACGCGGGAGAGCAGGGAATTTTCATTCAGGGAATTTTTTCGCGAGGGTTTTCTCTCAATATACTATCGAATTTAGTTTTTTTTCTCTCGGGAGATAGGAAAAGTAGTTTTCAATGGTCAAATGGGGCATGTTGTCACATGCTCCGTTCTCCTTTATTTCATTATTGATGATGATGAAGTCTATTACATCCTCTATTTATCTGTCAAAGAGCAGTATTTGAAATGTATTAGTGTTGTTGTGTTGTAATTGAATTGTATTTGTGATGTTGTTGTTGTTGGTTTGTGTGACTCAGTGCCTCTGAAGAGCATCTCAGTGGAGGTTCGGGTTCAGGATCATGTAGCCACAGTCTCCTCCACTCTGCAGTATGTGAATGAGGAAGAGCGCCCCCTGGAGGCCTTGTTCGTCTTCCCTCTGCCTGCTGATGCTGCTGTCTGCCACTTCAGTGCCAAGATCGGAGAGCAGGAGATTGTGGCAGAGGTGCAAGAAAGAGAAACCGTGAGTCCAAATACAAAACCTGCAGGATGATGATTAGCGTATTCATAATACACATCAATTTTAAACTAAACTGTCTCACAGGCGAGGGATCGTTATGATGACGCTGTGAGTTCGGGTTGTCAAGCGTTTCTGTTGGAAGAGAGCAAAGAGAGTCCTGATGTGTTCAGACTGAGTGTCGGGTGTCTGTCGCCGGGTCAGAACGCTGCCGTCACCATCATCTACGTCACCGAGCTCGCTGTGCAGGCCGACCACTCGCTGCGCTTCTGTCTGCCGGCTGTACTCAACCCCCGATACACACCAGCAGGTACTACAGCAGCTGCTGACACACACTTTATTAGTGGAGAGAAGCTGATTCTAACACACTCTGTGTGTGTGTGTGTGTGTGTGTGTGTGTCAGGTTCAGCTGCTGGTATAGTCTCAGAGATTTCATCAGGATGTGGATCTGTTCCCTACACGCTGACTCTCAGTGTCCATGTGAGCTCTCCAAAGCCCATCTCCAAACTAGAGTCCAGCTGCACTCTGGATCCTCTAGTGTTCCTCCACTCTGATCACACTCAGGCGACGGTACTGTGTGTCTTCATGTGTTTATCTGGATGTGTGAGCACAGCAGTTTGATGCATGTGTTTTTATGTGTGTAGGTGAATCTGAGTCCTGGTCACATGTTTGATAAGGACGTTGAGCTGTTTGTGTACTATCAGGATACCCATCAGCCCTCTGCTATAGTGGAGGCAGGAGTGACCACTGCCCCATCAGGTATGACCTGCAGCTCACTGGGATTATGGGATTGAGTGATCAAGCTGTCACTGACTCTCTCTCTATTTCAGGCTCTCTGATGAGGGACCCAGTGGTCATGATAAGTTTGTACCCAGAGTTCCCAGAGGAAGTGATGTCATCACTGGCAACACAAGGAGAGTTTGTTTTTGTGATTGACAGATCAGGCAGTATGGAGTGTATGATGCATAATGGGAAAGGAGCACAGACGCGCATAGAAAGCGCAAAAGTAAGATTTAAGGATCAAAACAGCATTCATTTAAATGTATTCACATGAGACACATTTAAAGTCGTCATGAAACTCGGTTCACAATCAATTTTACTTCTATTTTGTGAAATTTATGAGGGAAACAGGACATTTAATGAGGAAAAATAATGTAATCTAGGTCTGTATTTTATCCATCTGCATTTCATATCAGACTCCAGTCACAAGGTTGGAGGGAAGGGATTAAAAAGTAAGAAGGATTTGAAGAGCAAGCTATTATGTTTTGATGAAAGTTTAAAGAGACTAACCAAGATTTTCTTTGATTTTCAGGAATGTGCATTAAGAAAAATAATAATTTTGATCTCACACTGACTTTCAGTCATGTCTCTCTATAGGACACTCTGCTGTTACTGTTGAAGAGTCTGCCCATGGGATGCTACTTCAACATCTATGGATTTGGCTCTCGTTTTGAATCCTTCTTCACGTTAGTAACTATATCTTCATTCATAGATATTCAGTTTTGAAATGTGTCAGAGGAGATGAGATGATTTTCTGTCTTTGCAGTAAGAGTGTTAAGTACAATCAGAAAACAATGGATCAGGCTCTGAAGAGAGTGAAGGAAATGAAAGCAGACTTGGGCGGCACAGAGATTTTACAGCCTCTAAAAACACATCTACAGTCAGCCCTGTTACCAGACCACCCCAGACAGGTACAACACACCTCAACTACTCATTGACACTGGTGTTAAAGTATAAACAAGGCTTATGAATCAGATGTTTTTCTCTCTTCAGCTGTTCATCTTTACTGATGGAGAGGTGTTTAACACTAAAGAGGTGCTGGACCTGGTGAAACATCATGCTCACTCTCACAGGTAAAGGTCTGCTGGGTTTGATCTTCCCATCATTCATATCTTCATCACTTACACTAACAGAGTTTATTGTGTGTTCAGGTGTTTCTCATTCGGGATTGGTGAGGGTGCAAGTACCGCCCTCATCACAGGAATGGCCAGGGAGGGATCTGGTCACGCTCAGTTCATCACAGGCACCGACCGCATGCAGCCCAAAGTAAAGCTCTCCACTGGATTTCACAGGCACAAATGTTTCCTAGTCACATGTCTCAATGGTTTCTCTTTCTCTTCAAACTATATCAGGTGATGCAGTCCCTCAGGTTTGCGCTGCAGCCCGCTGTGGTTAATATCTCTGTGGATTGGACCCTTCCAGATGGCATTACTGTTGACACACTGTCTCCACCCATCAATGTGCTCTTCCAGGGTCAAAGGGCACTCATTTACGCCCAAGTTAAAGGAGAGGTGGGATGATGTAGCATGTGTTTTTTTCATGTATTAATTGGATGCATTAATTCGAAAAAATTCTAAATGAATCATTTGCTTATTTTTTCAGCTGATTAAATAGCAATGACCAGAAAACACCTTGTAGCACATATATTTTAGCTTTTTTATTTGCTATTAATCCCTTTTCTGTCATCTTTTACTGTCTCATAGAGTTCAGGAGGCTCTGAGGGAACAGTGACAGTCAAATACAGTCTTAAAGATCAACCAGTAACAAACCAGCTCCACTTCTGCCTCAAACCAACTAAGGAAACAGGGTAACACACACAAACACTAACAACAATAGCTCCAGTCTTGCTTTAGACCAATTCATCTCTAAATTGCTAAATTTACACGATAATATAATAATATAGATGCATAGTATACTGGACACCTCCACCACGGGCCTTACCTTTTTTCCTGATCCTCATAACGAATTATCTAGATCATGGAATAAGCCATACTCATCCCAACTTTTCAGCCCCCAAGTTCATGTATATTCAGATATAATGGGGTTGAAAGAGTATGGCTATGGGGTGATGCCTAGGGTTGAACAGACGCTTGCGAGTTATCTGTCCCCTAGCTCTGCATCGTTCCTGAAGGCCCCAATGCAGCCCACTAAGCCACTAAGAACGTCATCAGCGCTAGTGGTTAAAGCATATAAGGCAGCGGGTCAGGCTGGCATTTGTCTGCACACTATGTCTATACTGCAGGCATACCAGGCTGACCTGATGGACATGAGCAGCCCCAGCCTTCAAGCTCCTTGTACAGGGAAAGCAAAAAGAGAGTGTCGCATCTCGTGCTTCCCCACAAAAATCATACTGACCGGTACTACACTATCAGCTGAATCCTTCTAAGCAGAATCCAGATCTGAGGACCATTCTTCTGGCGAAGAAGGCTTCGGCTCAAAAGAAGTCCTGACGCCACCAGAATCAGACTTCTAAGGGCAGCCCCACATGTGGTGGGCCGGTGTTCATCTCATTTAATGGTGCCTGCTGCTCCAGGCTCGTGCCCTCTGAGGAGGTTCGAGGAGCAGTCAAAACAGTTGTTTCCTGCCACTTTGCTTCAGGTTACCGAGGTGGCTGCTCAAAGTACACCACAGGCCAGCCTTGAGAGGCTCCCTTAGTAGATTCTCTGGCAGAGAGGATGCTTCTGCCAAATGTATCTCAATGGGTCCTGCAGATGGTAGAGGAAGATTTTACTTCATTGTTCCAAAAAAGGATGGAGTGCTGTGTCCGATATTAGATCTTCGACAACTGAATCGTTCAGTCAAAAAGCTCAAGTACAAAATGTTGACTCTGAAGCAGATTGTCACGCAAATCAGATCTGAAGACTGGTTCTTCTCAATAGATCTAAAGGACGCATACTTCCATGTCTCCATCCTTCCACATCACAGTTCCTGAGTGTGGAAATTCCTGAGGTTTGCTTTCAGGAGCGAAGCGTACCAATATCGGGTTCTTTCTCCCTTCGAGCCCATTGAATAAGTTTCAGAAAAGTTTGAAAATAGTTTTCCTTCTAGCCATTTCTTCTCTAAAGACAGTAAGGCAAGGCAAGGCAATTTTATTTGTATAGCACATTTCATACACAATGGTAATTCAAAGTGCTTTACATAAAGAGGAAACAAATACATTAGATGGATCTAAACGGATCTATCCATCAGAGCGGATCTAAATGGATTAGGAGTAGGAGTAATCCATGGAGTAGGAGATCGTCAGGCCCTATCGGCATGTGCCTTGAGTTTGCACTATGGATGGTTAAGTCTTTCCTTTACCCTAAGCTGGGACGTGTCCCCAAGGTGCCGACCAATGTACCGAGGCCTGTCGTGTAGCAAGCCTTCTGACCTCCTCCTATCAAGGATCAGGACCAAGAAAAGTTTAATCTTCTCTGTCCAGTAAGAGTGCTGGATACATATGTCCACAGAGCTGCCATGTGGAGAAAATCCGATCAGCTTTTTGTCTGTTTTGGACTGGCTAAGAAAGGTCTTCCTGCTTCTAAGCAGACTGTTAGCAATTGGATAGTCGAGGCTATCTCTCTTGCTTATGAGATCTCTAGTCTAGTCTAGTTGTCAGAGCTCACTTTACCAGGTGTATGCTGGCCTCCAAGGCCTTAATTTCGGATGTAAACTATAAGAGGTTTGTGATGTGGCGGGCTGGTCTTCCCTGCTCACATTTGTATGCTTTTATAGCCTGGACCTGGGATATAAAAGTTGTGCCAAACTTTCACACGGACAGGCACTTGTAAGTACGGCGTTTGGGCATTTTGTTCCCAAAGTGTCATTGACGTAATGCAAGTTCCCTCGAAATGGTAACATCTCAGGTTACAACTGTAACCATAGTTCCCTGAGAAGGGAACGAGACACTTCTGCTAATTGAAGCTATTTTGGGATTTTCACTTGCAGTTGTGTTAGCTTTTTGCTTTTCTAAGCCAACAATAATTCCCAGTTAACAGTTTTTACAGTTTTCTTCCACGTTGTTGCAGGTTGTCCATCCACCAGCTGGCGGCTCGGACCCTGATCCGTTCTCTGGAGCAGAAGGAAAGGTCAGGTGATGCAGATGTTGAGAGCATCAGGAGCAGGATAGTGGAGCTCAGTGTTCAGGCAGGAGTGAGCAGTGTTCGTACAGCCTTCATTGCCATTAAAAAAGACAGCAGACAGACTGTGAAAGGACCCTTGCTGCAGAGAAGAGTGCCGACACACTGTCTGTGCTCTAATTGTGAGTATATAAATCGCTTTTACTGGAAAAACCAAATGTTTTTCAGATTTGTATCTAGGAAGTGCCTGATGCAGCAAGATGTGATAAAACAAACAACAGTCTGTTATTTGTATGTAATGTCATGATACACACTACCAGTCAAAAGCTGATTGAATTTTAACTTTATCCACACTATTTTTGTCATAATTTAAGGTATTGGACCACCATGCCAATTGAGTCCTTTTGGAATATTTGCCTGTTGCATGCCTAATAAACCAAAAGGTAAGTGAACCAGACATACTCAGATGTAGAGGATAAATCACTGAAGGCATTTACACTGCTGCGTGTGTTTAAGATATAATCATTTTAAAGTCAATATATAATATATATATATATATATATATATATATTTTTTTTTTTTTTTTTTTTTAACTATCTTTCTTGATTTTTTTTTTTTTTTTTTTTTAGTGTGACTGGACCTGAACAGAAGATCGGATTAATGACAAGTAATACAATGAATACATAGTGTCACTAAACACAAATGCAGTGTCGCCTCATGGTTAATGATCATTATTTGTCTTTTGCAGAGGTTCGGAATTTCTTCCGCCGTGGTTCTAAGACTGAGGCTGCCCTGACTGCTCAGCCAGACTCTGAAAGCATGAATGAAGGTATAACAGTACAAACACACACACACATGAGATGGACACAATGGTTATTAACTTAATTAACTTAATTTTGTGTGTTCAGCTGCTCCTGATCCCCCAAGGACCCGTTACTCCAGCTGGTTTCTCTCCAGAAGGCGTCAGGCTGCTGGGAGCCGGACGCCACACTGGCTGGTGTGTTTGGGAAGACGGAGGATGAGCTGACCAATCAGAAACCAGCACAGGTGAGAGATGTGATGAAATAATAAGACAGCGATGATTGTGTCCAGTGTCCAGTAACAAATGCAGTGGATGATGGTTTGTCCACAGGTGGATGGGTCAGTATGGGCCACTCTCCTGGCTCTGATCTGGTTTATACGGCTGTAAAATAGAGCAGCAGGTCGAGTGGCAGTTGTGGCCATGAAGGCAGCGTCATGGATCGGCTCTCAGAAAGGTGGGATCTCCATTCCAGAACACATTCATTCAGATATCTCAGTTCTGTGACACCACTGATGATTGAGTGTGTGTGTGTGTTTCAGTGGGCGATCTGTCTCAGTGTGTGTGTGGGGGTAATGTCCTGCTCGGATGTCAGGTGACCCAAGAGACTGGGAATCTGAAGATCAGAAGACCAAAGAACAGTTACCGTCACATTTACTGTACTTAACACTGCTTTGTTTTCATTAACATTTGTCCATTAAAACATCTCACCAAATTATAAATAAACTCAGCAAAAAAAGAAACGCCCCCTTTTCGGTATACTGTATGTTAAGATAACGTATTGTTTCCCCAGTACTAAGTGAGCTCTTAATGCATTATAGTCCTTCACGTTTATTGCGATCGCAGAATTCAGGCCAGTTGATAATACCCAGAATATCAAAATCAACTGAAGGCGGCAGATCCTTTCCTATTAGCACCTAAACTCTGGAACAATCTTCCTAGCATTGTTCGGGAAGCAGACACACTCTGTCAGTTTAAATCTAGACTAAAAACACATCTCTTGCTCTTGCATACACATAACACATTATCAATACATTAACATTTTTCAAATCCGTTAAAGGATTGTTACGCTGCAATAATTAGGTCGGCCGGAACCGAGAACATTTCCTATAACACTAGATATCCTGTACATCAGAATAAGAATGGCATCTCGCTAATATCTGTCTCTCTGTTATCCTGAGGTTTGCCGGGTGCTGGATCCAGGCCGTATCCAGATCAGATGGAGAACCTGTGTCTGGACCTGACTACAACGTAGCCCAGGAGACAATGGGCCTACAGATCCAGTTCTGGCTGCATCTATAATTCGATTTAATCCCGTATCCGCTTATATATTTAATATATATCTATTTTAATCTCTATAATAAAAATGTATAATTCGGATTTTGATCTCCATCCATTTACATATAAATAATATCTTCCAAGGGTTTTTTCCCTCCTAGGACTTTTTTCCCAGTGTTAGCACGCGGGGTTTTTCTCCTAGGGGGTTTTTTCCACCCCTGGGAGTCAGCCGACATTGGCTTAATGTAGCACCATCTTGTATATGTTACATATTACCACGCTTGTTTGTACAGCTTATTTTTAACCACTTCCCTTTTTTCTGTGCTTCTAATATGTAAAGCTGCTTTGAAACAATTACCAATTGTAAAAGCGCTATATAAATAAATTTGACTTGACTTGACTTGACTTTTTCATGCTTGTTAATAAACAATTATTGCGCATGCTGTGGAACAGCCTTTAAGACGCTAACAGTTTACAGGCGGTAGACAATTAAAGTCACAGTTCCAATAACTTAGGACACTAAAGAGACCTTTCTACTAACTCTAAAACACACCAGGAGAATGATGGCCAATGTCCTGATTGCATGTGTGAATGTGCCATAGTCCTTCTGCAGGAGGCTTGAGGACTGCAGATGTGAACAGAGCAATAAACTGCAATGCCTGTAATTTAAGACGCCTGAGACAGTGCTACTTTTGATATTGACCCAGAGACTCATTATTCCATTTCTGTTCATCAAATATCTTTTGAATTTATTCAGTTTACATCTCTGTTTTATGTTCATACAAATATTTATACATGCTCAGAATTTTGTTGGAAAAAAAGCAGTTGAAAGTGAGAGGATGTTTCTTTTTTGCTGTATATGTGTGACCTGTGCCATATCTTTGAGCCACTTGACCTTAGAAACACATTTGAGTTTATACCAGAAAACAAAGTCTCAGGTTAAAAATATTTTAAATCAGATTAAAAAACTGCTGAACAAAACTGCTATTTGTTTTCTTTGTCTCTCAGTGATTTACTAAAGCCATTGGAGGAAACTTTCACACAGCAGCAGAATAATGTTTGGAGTGCTAATTATGTTTATACACAAATATGAAAAATTGTCACAAATTGCATTCTGTAACCAAAAATATGCATATAACATTCATTTCACCCTTAAATTATGAAAGATGAAAGAGTTACAATTAAAAAAAATGTTCTAAAGGACTAATTCTATTTCTAAAGTCCACTGATCATCCTGATAATGATCTGAATGAACCATGAGCAGAACTTCCCACAGACCTTGTGTCTGACCGCTCACTGTGGAAACAAAAAAATTGAAACAGAACATTTCAATTCATGTTCACTGGTCCCTAAAAATTATGTAGAGACTACATGGAGTACATGGAGGAAATACCAGTACCAAAGATGATGCATTATTTTCCCACCAAATAATACTTGATTATTACCAAGATCAAATGATATTACCCCAAAATAAAGAAAAATATTAATATTACAATTTGTATAAAAATTGAGAAAATGATGAGGTGATTTTTTTTTCTTTTTGTCACAACATGTAGAAAGAGTCCACATTTTAATAGGAGGAAAATCATGTTACAGGTTTAGCCACAATGTGTCAAACAAAGTATTTTATAAACAAATTATTACATTTTTGAAAATTATTCAGTAATTATAGTTTTTCTCGATTGCTAACACACTGTAACTGATTCAGTTGGCACAATTTCCCCAGAATTTCCCAGGAATTCTGGCTTTTGATTCATCCAGCCTGGAATTTAGCATGAATGTACTCTGCGTATAAGTTAAATAAGCAGGGGGGCAATATACAGCCTTGTTGTACTCCTTTCCCAATTTTAAACCAATTAGTTGTTCCATGTCTGGTGCTAACTGTTGCTTCTTGATGCACATAGGTTTCTCAGGAGACAGATTAGGTGGTTTGGTACTCTCATTTCTTTAAGAACTTGCCATCATTTGTTGTAATCCACACAATCAAAGGATTTAGCATAGTCAATGAAGCAGAAGTAGATGGCACATTAATATCTTTCTTGTATAGACCTTATGCGCCAGAGAAACAAGCGTGCCACCATCTTTATAATATTGTCTTTCAACTTCCGTTTTTGTGGTAGCCCTGTAAATTTCTATGGCATCACTGTCAAATAATTAGCTGGTGAAGTGGATTTACTTGTTGTAGAGTTAATGAAAGTTATCATGAGCATTGTAATGTTTAAAGCAGATATCTTAACAAATGTCAGTAGAGCGGGAAGATTTTAAATCGAGTAAAAGATCTTTCTTTTCTCCCTTACCTTTCACTTTCCTTCTTTCCTCAGCTATTTGTAAAGCCTTTTCAGACAGCTACTTTGCTTTCTTGTTGTTTCTTGTGCTTTCTTGGATGCTGTATTTTACTGAGGTTTGAGGTTTGTACAAATGGTGAATTGTTTCACGAATTGTGCGTTAGCAATCGAGAAAAACTGTTACAATGAATTCAATATCAGTTCACAGATTATGTTGTATGAGTTTATTTGTTGAGAAGGTCCAGAAGTGGTATGTCAGGCCACAATCACCTTTAAAGAATGAAGTTTGTCTAAAATATCTAACAGGTCTTGCAAACAAAAAAAATGGAATTTGTGCCTCTTTTGCTCTAATAAAAATGTAATGTGACAGCAGAGTGTACTGTATTGGTGGAAAGTGGCAAATAAAACAAAAGACACTCACAGTTTGGTGGTAATTCCATTATATATTTTTAAGACCCCTAACTCGTATCTCTGGAAGGTGATGAACCGTAAATTAACAATTTCTCTGCTTCTGACAGTGATCTCAATGAACCGTAAGCAGAACTTCGCAGAGACCATGTGTCCGACCTCTCATCTCCACTCACTAGAAAAAGAAAATGGAATCAGAAAAGTTTTGAAAATTGCTGTAGAATGAAAGTTTTATAATAAACGCCTCAAACATGTTCCCCAACAAATAAAGTAACCTACTGCATAAATACATGAAGCAAAGTAACAGATGTCAAGATAATCACTGACAGATGAATATCAAAACATTATCCAAATACTTTATTAATTATGTAGAATTTATGAAAAAATTGTCCCCATTTTCTCTTTTGAATTATTTATTAATTTAATTGTACTGATGCAATTAATCTGAGCGGATATATTTTCTCTTTTTTTCAGAGGTTCGCATGTCCAGAAACCATGTTTCATGGTTACAGCAGACAAAAAAATAACGTTAAAGGGGTCAAGAACCCAACTAAATCAAACACTGATCTCCATAACGGTGACTTCAAACTGTTAATGTTTTATTTAAATTGTAACATACTGCACGGGGACATGAAGGCTGAGGATCCGAAAGCAAGCTTTAATAAAAGAGAGCGAAGTCAAACAGGCAGGATGTCAAACACCAGCAAGCAGAATCAGAAGAGGCAAGGCAAGGAGTAGTCAAAAATACAGGCAATGGTCAGGGCAGGCAGCAAACAAACAAAAACAAGGAGTGAGTCCAGGGTCAAAAACACAGATAGGCAATGCAGAACACGGAAAGACATCTACTAGAAAATAAGCCAACAACGAGGAAAAACACGGGATACAAACGAAAGCCAGAACAATACTCAGCAATGTGTGTCTGAGGGAGTGCAGCTTATAAAGGGTTCCTGATGGGAAACAGGTGTGAGTGTGACTAGTGCCTAGCTGGGGGATTGTGGGAAATGCAGTCCAGAGTGAAGTGACTGCATGGGTGCAATGAAAAAGTCTTAATGGTGAAACGGAGACCTCTGGTGGGGAGTGGAAGGAAGCAGCAGTGGGCGGAAATGTGACATAAATAATGAGATTTTTACTTTGATTTTGTGTTTTTTGTTGCTGCCAGTCATTTGACCGTTTTATCATTTATATAATGATATGTTTCTGTATAAAAAATGTGAATTACTGTATTTTTTTCATTAATGTGATAATACTTGAAATAATAGCTGAGTTGTTAATTTAGAGATAACAGTATATTTTTGTATTTACAGTATTGACCCCAATTTAAAGTAAAAAAAAGCAACCTGAAAAAATCAGTTATGTTCTGTAAAATTAGGGGTTTTTTTTGTGTGTGTGTGTATGATTGTAATTAGATACAGTCATGTGGGAGATGTGGGAAATGCCACAATGCCACAATATTTAAAGATAATTAATTTTGTCTAAAACAAATAGGAGGTTTGTACCTCTTATGTTTTAAAAAATGTAATCTGACACCAGAATGTACTTTATATGTGGAAAGTGCTAAATAAAACAAAAGACACTCACTCATTGGTGGTATGAATTCTATGCTGTTAAATAGTTTCAGGACCCCTGACTTTAATCTGCTAACGAGAGATGAACCTCTGGAATGTGATGATCCAAAAATTGACCTGCTGTCTGCTTCTGATGGTCTAAATGAACCATAAGCAGAACTTCCCATAGAGGATGAATCAGACCCTTCAGCACCACTGACTGTAATGATGAAAACAGAGAGCAGATCAGTAGAACACTGACATTACATTTATGCATTTGGTTAGCACATTTATATATATATATATATATATATATATATATATATATATATTATATATAGGGGTGTCAAAATATGTTTCATTGATAATTAATCTGAGAAAAAATAACGCGTTAAAAAAAATAACGCAGATTAATCCATTCCCTATTGACCTTTGAACCTGGAGCTGTTCTAGCCACCATTCGACTGTAAAATGAAGGAGGGAGACGACTGCTGTGCTGACGGACAGAACGAGCAGAGCTCCTCCCTCGTGCGCGCGAGCTCTCTGTCTTCAAAGTAAGCACCGTCTTTGCACTCTCTCTACCTCACACATAATCTAAATCAACTGACACAATGCTAAAAGTTCGTAAGACCGAATCCATGTTTCACGAGGCGCATTCGGAGAATGTTTTTCCTGAATAACCATTGGGTGTGAATAGTACTCACTGCTCAAAAGAACGTCACCTCATCTTCTCTGACAGGCGCCCTGCACGTGCAGCTGACATAAATCACACTTTTCAGTAAACAAAAAGAAAATCCTATCCAGTGGTGAAGTGTTTTCTGTGTTGACAAATCTTTTGCGATGTCCTAATAACATTCGCGATTCGCACACAACGCGTCAACGTCCGCTAATGTCAAGAAAGAATTACAGTGAGAGTGACGGGTACTTTATTGTCAGTATCGGGCTCGCAGATCACATGCGTAGGGCACTTTTTACTATTTGTGTGGATGACCATGTCTGTCACCACGAAGACCATTTCTGACCCAGGAAAAACCCTGCATTGATTCATTTGAATTGAAATATTTAATACTTTCACACCAAAAAATTGTATGCGATTAATTTAGATTAATTAATCACAGAGTATGTAATTAATTAGATTAAAATTTTTAATCGATTCTGACATTCAGAAATTCAGAACATTCCATAATATTCAAATTAATTTTTGTATTGATTCTATAGCCAGCAGCAATCACTCTGAGGCTCTTGGCTTCCTAGTAAGGCTAAGCAGAAACAGAGACCATCTGAGATAATCTAAAGTTGTGCTGAAAGATGTGTTAGTGCTCATCCTGCAATCTGTGTGGGTCTTAATACAACAGTATACTGATGGACACCATAAACTGAAAAACATCATAGTGATCATAGAAAAAGTTACACGCAAATGAAGTAAATATAAATAGTAAGATGTTTTAAAAATAATGTCTTTTTACTAATCATATTCTTATCACACATCTGATGTAGATATTCATACAATTTCATGATTTCACTCACTTGTCTGTGATCTGATGTCCTCTATCCATGGCTGAATTTGCTCTTCCGGTTTCATTCTATTATCCACATTCTGTATTTTAATAGGGCTGCTCTTCCTCCTAAAAGGGCCATTGTTTTGTGCCACTGTCTCCTCAATCTTCTCCAGCAGCTCCTTGATCTGAGTGTCGTCACTCCTGTTGTGATTGTTGAGAACATGATACCTGTTCCCACATTTGTCCAGCAGCCGCTGGAGATCCTGTCCTTCACTCTCAATGTGCTGCTCTATAGATGTGTCTAACAGAGAGTCTCCACGAGTGAACAGAACTATAGTGTGACTCCAGACTCTCTCACCTGAGAAGATCCAGATGACCCTGCAATGCTTTTCTCTCAGTCTCTTTAAAACTAATGTCCACACGTATGATCAATAGTACAGCGTGTGGTCCTGGAGGACACAGAGACACACTGAGCAAAATCTCCTGTTTCAGTATCTCAGGACTCTTCTCTACAGTGTAATCACTCCACCATCCTGGAGCTTCAATGACAGTGATGTGTCTGTCTGCTACTTCTCCATGTCTCCTCACACACTGAGCAGATCTCTTCAAGTCAAACTCCTCTCTGCCCAGGATGGTGTTTCCTGCTGTACTCTTACCAGCATATCTATACCCCATCAACACAATCCTCAGCTCTGAGAGATGCTGGGCATCACCTACAACAGATAGAGAACAAAACACACTTCTTAATGTGGGTGAGATCTTAAATCTTCTTAAGTAATCTCTCTGTGTGAAAAAAAGGGGTTACTGAAATAAAGTTCACCGTATTTGTATGGGTGTCAAACTACACATTATTGATAAAAAATTTCACATAATTGTATCTCACATTAATTAAACTCTTAAATCAAAGTTATCGATGGACAGTAATTATGAATTATGGAGAGAAGAAAATGGATTAATTTCAATGATCTGCACACAAAACGTCTCAGGTTACGTATGTAACCATGGTTCCCTGAGAACATGGAATGAGACACTGCGTCTTAACGCATTTAGGGAACGCCTTAGCGGGAACCGGTGTCTGAAACGCTATCAAATCATGGAAAATGTATTGGCCGGCGACAGCCTATGACGTTACTACTAGTGCGACCCAAACACACATAAGGAGTGCCTAGAGAACAAGTCATCCACTTATCGTCTGAAGGGACTGTTCAGCAGGCGGCGCCAAGGCATGGCAGGGAGACGCAGTGTCTCATTCCCTGTTCTCATTGAACCATGGTTACATGCGTAACCTGAGACGTTTCCTTTCAAAAGGGAACTCGCACTGTGTCTTATTGCATTTGGGGAACAAATACCCATGCCGCCATGCTGAGGGGAGTGCATGCCAAAGAATGGCTGTGACAAATATCAGAAACCATTTCAACTGAGATGCCATAAAACACTCCTCCTAAGGGTTGCAAAGCCTGTCAGTGACAGCATTCCCTACCGCCAACACCCAAGCTATAAGCCTCAAAGAGGCCTCCAGAAACATCTAGAGGCCTACCAAGGCCGCTCAAAGGCTTGGAACCAAGAACTTCAAACAGAAGGAGTCCCTTCAAGGGAATGTGGCCAGGGAGCTGAAAGGAGCCCTGGCCAGTCACTTCTCAGGGGAGCATAGTATACCCTGACTGCCACCAGGGAGGCCGACCTGGTTCTACTTAATAGAAACCTAGTCTGGCCAGCAACCTATCTGTGTTACCAAAACAGAATCTATAATGCACTAGCCTCCAGAGGAGGGGTCCAGAAAGAGGGATGCAAACTGGCAGTAACTGGAAGTAACCAACTCAGACCGGATGTAGAGACGGGCATCCTGGGGAGCAGAATTCGGCAAAGCGCTTAGAACCCTTGCAATCGAGGGAAGTTACTCTGCTCAACCTAGGATCTGCAGAGCGCTTCTTAATAAGCACTCTGGAGGCTGAATACTCTAAATAGGGTCCCTAAAGAGAGACGTACCTCCAGCTCCAACAGGAGCTGATCGATCAAGGGAGTTCTTACAAAAAGAACCCTTTAAACCTCAATGACCAACTCAGGGGCGAGGTCCTCAGACTTCAATACTGACCTCCCAGGGAGGTCTCACGAGAGACCTTCAACTTTCTGATCAGACCTCGGGAGCGCAGTACTCTAAAGAGTGACCTTCAATGCGAGGGAAGTACCCACTGGAGTCAACCGAGACGAGTATTGACCAAGCTCAATGCAAGTACCAGGGAGGCTCCTAAAGAGCTTACACTCTGATATAACTCAGAATACTATCTTAGCTGGAAGTGCTAAGGACCAGCCTGCTTGAGGGCCAACTATTTGGTAAAGATCTAGAACTCCAGGGTTAGTATCAGGGAGAGGCTCCAATGGAGCCTGAGCTACCTGATAACCATCTGCTCAATTCTAGGGAACTAGGACACTCAGGAACCTAGCTCAACCCAGAGGATCACTTTCAAGGTAACCCAAGGAGGGCCAACTACTTGGTAGAAAATCTATCTCCAGCAGAGATAGCCACTAGAGGTATGCAGGCTTGGAATAGTTGTTCGCATTGCCATAACGAGCCATTTACTCAGCATATCGCTGTCTATCCTTAAAACAAGGGGAGTACAAAACTATGCGACTGGTCTGAAGAGGAGGCCTTAGTCAGGGCCTGCTACTCTAGCATAACACGGCCACAGGCCTGAGGCTAATGCTTGAGCTCTAAGGGAGCATGCTCAACTCGCCCTGAAAAGGGGGAGTACTTCGACATGCTCGACCTGAGCATCACTGGTGTTGGGCACATATGGGGCACAGAGCTCTGGGAGCGAAGTGGGCCAACCTAGGAATGGCTCAATGGTAAAAACCTGATCAAAAACTCTCGCTCCAAGATGAGAAAGGCCGTCTGAGCTTGGCTCTGGATGAATGGAGGCCCCAACAGGAAGAAATTCCACAGGTGGAGCCTGCAACACTTGACTCCGCGACTTAATAATAATAATCAAGGAGCTTTTGGTGGAGAGATGCTCCAAGCTCAAACTAGCTACTACCAAAGCTCTGGAGAGTGGAGACTTCAGTATAGTGCTTTCCACTCTCTAAACGAGAGGAAGTCTAACAACGCTTAAGGACAACCACAGGGGAGGCTTTCAACGAAAGCCTACAACACCTGGCTATTTGTCTGTGCCTAACACCACCAGGGAACTGAAGCTCAGCATATCGCTTATACTTAAATATCAAGAGGACTTTCAGCTCAACCTAGATACAATGAGGAGGCCGTAAGGCCTGCCACTTGCATTAATAGCCTAATGCAGAAGGCCATGCCATTCACTACAGGTGATATTTCGTTCTTAATGCTACCCGCTATTAAGACCTCATAAAGAAAAGAGGCACATAGTAAGGGTGCCACGATAACCTTCCCTAATAATGGGAGCTCCAGGGCCCCAGTTTAAATGCCCCAATACAAAAAACATAGAATAAACATCCCCTTATTCCTTTCTACAGGGAGCTGAGGTCACTAAATTTGTAATGGCTCACAGAGGGAGAGGTAACCTAAAAGCTCAACCTCAGACTTTAAAGAGCAGAGGCCTAAATGTAAAAGTGGCCTGCCATACTCTGCAGTCTGAAAGGATGCGCTCACTAACAAGCTCTGTGCCGGATCCACAGACAGGTTAAAAAAGATGGAACCAACACATCATTGGTCCAGCCTCTGGACTGGTGTGAAGCTCCTGGGAAATAAAAGAATAAAAGCCCCCTATTATTCCTTTCTATAGGGAGCTGAGATCACTAAATGTAAAATCGCTCTCACGCCAGAAAAGGCAACCTGCGAAGCTCAACCTGTAACTACAGTAAATGGAGGCCTAAATGTAGATGAGGCCCGCCCTACTGCTGTAGACAGGACCGTTTTCTGCTTCATATTGCATAAACGTGAGTGCGGAAAGGAAACACGCAACTAGGGTTGCCAAGGGAAACACTCAAGTGCGAGAAGAACAGCCTTGTACAGGCGAACACGTGTACTCCTAGTCCAAACAAACAATGCACAAGTAATGTGTGTGATAGATGTAAAGCTTGCACACAAACCTACACATCGCTCGTCCAAACGTAAATAGAGCTTAGCTTACTGATATAGAGGAATCCACTGCCTATTATATTTGAGACAAGCTGATTGCAGTTTTTTTTTTTTTTTCCTGCTCTCTATAGATTAGGTAAAGGGATTTCCGTTTTCAAAAGGACATATGAAGCACGGGATTGTTTAAGAAATGAAAGTGCTTATTTCCTTCAGTAACAGCTTTTAGGGCCCGTCACTGTGAGCTGCTATTGGGAATGAATTGACAAAAAATAGTTAATGACAAAAAGTTTCTTGATATTATTGCTGGGACTGTTACATTTTCATGATTAATACTCTGTGTGAATATCTGCTCTATAAAGTATGTGGACTCACTCATCTGTGATCTGATGTTTTCTCTCTGTTTCTTCATCCTCTTCATTCGTTCTTCTGCTCTCTCTTCCTCTGCTCTTCTTCTCTCTTTCACCTCCTGTAAAATCTTTCTGTCCATTTCAAAATGGCAGCTGTTGTTTTGTGCCACTGTCTCCTCAATCTTCTCCAGCAGCTCCTTGATCTGAGTGTCGTCACTCCTGTTGTGATTGTTGAGAATATGATACCTGTTCCCACATTTGTCCAGCAGCCACTGGAGATCCTGTCCTTCACTCTCAATGTGCTGCTCTATAGATGTGTCTAACAGAGAGTCTCCACGAGTGAACAGAACTATAGTGTGACTCCAGACTCTCTCACTGAGAAGATCCAGATGACCCTGCACTGCTTCTCTCTCAGTCTCTTTAAATCCATCATCCACATCTATGATCAGTAGTACAGCGTGTGGTCCTGGAGGACACAGAGACACACTGAGCAAAATCTCCTGTTTCAGTATCTCAGGACTGTCCTCTACAGTGTAATTCATCCACCATCCTGGAGCTTCAATGACAGTGATGTGTCTGTCTGCTACTTCTCCATGTCTCCTCACACACTGAGCAGATCTCTTCAGGTCAAACTCCTCTCTGCCCAGGATGATGTTTCCTGCTGAACTCTTACCAGCATATCTATACCCCATCAACACAATCCTCAGATCTGAGAGATGTTGAGTGTCACCTGCAACAAATAGAGAACAAAACACACTTCTTAAGGTGGGTGAGATCTTAAATCTTCTTAAGTGATCTTTCTCTGTGTGAAAAAAGGGGTTACTGAAATAAAGTTCACCGTATCTGTATGGGTGTCAAACTACTGTACATATTATTGATTAAAAATGTAAGCAAAATGTGTTGTAAAATCAAAGAATTCTCTAGACCTGGAGGATTTTTCTGAAGAATAGAGCTCAGTTTAACTGTTCAGAATGAACAAGGGACTCAAGAACAACCATCACAAAACAAATAAACAGTCATGGATCATCCAGGGTATGTTAACTTTAGAATGGGGTCATTTTTATAAATTCAGCAATTTTTTGTCTTGTGGACTATACAGTATCTCACAGAAGTGAGTACACCCCTCACATTTTTGTAAATATTTTATTATATCTTTTCATGTGACAACACTGAAGAAATGACACTTTGCTATAATGTAAAGTAGTGAGTGTACAGCTTGTATAACAGTGTAAATTTGCTTTCCCCTGAAAATAACTCAACACACAGCCATTAATGTCTAAACCACTGGCCACAAAAGTGAGTACACCCCTAAGTGAAAATGTCCAAATTGGGCCCAAGGTGTCAATATTTTGTATGGCCACCATTATTTTCCAGCACTGCCTTAACCCTCTTGGGCATGGAGTTCAGCAGAGCTTCACAGGTTGCCACTGGGAGTCCTCTTCCACTCCTCCATGACGACATCAAGGAGCTGGTGGATGTTAGAGACCTTGCGCTCCTCCACCTTCTGTTTGAGGATGCCTGACAGATGTTCGATAGGGTTTAGGTCTGGAGACATTCTTGGCCAGTCCATCACCTTTACCCTCAGCTTCTTTAGCAAGGCAGTGGTCGTCTTGGAGGTGTGTTTGGGGTCGTTATCATGTTGGAATACTGCCCTGCGGCCCAGTCTCCGTAGGGAGGGGATCATGCTCTGCTCAGTCATGGTTCCCTCAATGAATTGTAGCTCCCCAGTGCCGGCAGCACTCATGCAGACCCAGACCATGACACTCCCACCACCATGCTTGACTGACTTTGTACTCCTCACCTGGTTGCCGCCACACACGCTTGACACCATCTGAACCAAATAAGTTTATCTTGGTCTCATCAGACCACAGGACATGGTTCCAGTAATCCATGTCCTTAGTCTGCTTGTCTTCAGCAAACTGTTTGCAGGCTTTTTTGTGCATCATCTTTAGAAGAGGCTTCCTTCTGGGACGACAGTCATGCAGACCAATTGCGGCGTATGGTCTGAGCACTGACAGGCTGACCCCCCACCCCTTTAACCTCTGCAACAATGCTAGCAGCACTCATACGTCTATTTCCAAACGCAACCTCTGGATATTATGCTGAGCATGTGCACTCAACTTCTTTGGTCGACCATGGCGTGTTCTGAGTGGAACCTGTCCTGTTAAACCCCGCTGTATGGTCTTGGCCACCGTGCTGCAGCTCAGTTTCAGGGTCTCGGCAATCTTCTTATAGCCTACGTCATCTTTATGTAGAGCAACAATTCTTTTTTTCAGATCCTCAGAGAGTTCTTTGCCATGAGGTGCCATGTTGAACTTCCAGTGACCAGTATGAGAGAGTGAGAGCGATAACACCAAATTTAACACACCTGCTCCCCATTCACACCTGAGACCTTGTAACACTAATGAGTCACATGACACTGGGGAGAGAAAATGGCTAATTGGGTCCAATTTGGACATTTTCACTTTTGTGGCCAGTGGTTTAGACATTAATGGCTGTGTGTTAAGTTATTTTGGGGGGACAGCAAATTTACACTGTTATACAAGCTGTACACTCACTACTTTACATTGTAGCAAAGTGTTATTTCTTCAGTGTCTAGCCCTCCTGCAAATGGACCAGCCTGGGCAAGGGCCTCACTTACCATGGACACCATCTGATAAGACTTAGTTTATTGCCCAGAACTATGTAGCCACGTGGAAAAGTAGAGGCCATTCAAAAACCCATGGCCCTCAAAACAGACTTTCCTGCATTAATTTATAGATGAGCTGATCTATAAATGAACAAGCATCCTAGGACATTGGTTAACATATCCTCACCTACACCAAGTTTGGAGTCTATGAGTCTGTATTATGAAGATTTAAATGATCGTGTATATGATATATTGATACTTTTGCAACATATAAGTATTACAAGAATCTTTAATAGTTTCTTCTTCAACAACTCAGCCAGTTTCATATGCAGATGCCCTGCTAGAAAGACAAAGGCTCATAAAAGCCCCCACAGACTAATCCTACCCATCTCATTGGTCAGGTCAACCCTCAGAGGTGTGACATCTCCTGGACCTTAAAAGGAGATGCACAGCTCTGCCTCGATCTCTTGCTTCTTTGACGGACTCAAGAAATCTCCTGCTGGGTGGCCTCTCAGGCCAAGGCCTGTAGGCCTAAACCTGCACTCCAGCCATGTGCTTTAGTAGAGAGAGAGAGAGAGAGAGAGAGAGAGGACTCTTTTCTCCACTAAGAGTCAAACTAACCATGCAAGTTTGGCATCGCTTCTTCATTCAACACAGAAGAGATCGATTACAACTTCAATACCATTGGATCGAACTCTCAGGACTTTCTACAATATATCATATCATACGCTATACTAAATTGCTGCTAGTTATTTAAAGTTGTGAACCCCCTTTGTAAACAAAGAAGCTTTGTAATGATAAGCTGATGATTCGTTCTTGATTAATCACTCTTCTCCCTAGCTTCATTCCCTGTTTCCTTTTTTAATTCATTCTTTCAATTCCCAGTCTACCCATGTACTGTATGTGTGATTTGTGTGTATGTGTTTGTTAGTGAATTTAAAACTTGTGCACAATACATATTTGGTTCTGACTCTCTGCCTGCAAAACAACTGTCACTTAGAGCATGTAATAAAATCGATAATTTAAGACCTGTAAATGCTTAAAAACAATATTTTTTGTGGCCATGAAAAATACCCTTCTCTTACAATTAATTAATAATCAATACCAAATGTTCTCCGAATGTTTCATCTTTTATGTAAAATATTTCCCTCGATGGTACTAAATATAAAATAACGTGCATTTTGGATGATCCCTCTTAATTTGTTAAAATAATTAACATTTTGCAGATTCTGCAAGGGGTATGTAAACTCTTGAGCACCACTGTATCTGCACTATAAAGTATGTGGACTCACTCATCTGTGATCTGATGTTTCTCTCTGTTTCTTCATCCTCTTCATTCGTTCTTCTGCTCTCTCTTCCTCTGCTCTTCTCTCTCTTTCACCTCCTGTAAAATCTTTCTGTCTATTTCAAAATGGCGGCCGTTGTTTTGTGCCACTGTCTCCTCAATCTTCTCCAGCAGCTCCTTGATCTGAGTGTCGTCACTCCTGTTGAGATTGTTGAGAACATGATACCTGTTCCCACATTTGTCCAGCAGCCACTGGAGATCCTGTCCTTCACTCTCAATGTGCCGCTCTATAGATGTGTCTAACAGACAGTCTCCACGAGTGAACAGAACTATAGTGTGACTCCAGACTCTCTCACTGAGAAGATCCAGATGATCCTGCACTGCTTTTCTCTCAGTCTCTTTAAATCTAGTGTCCACACGTATGATCAGTAGTACAGCGTGTGGTCCTGGAGGACACAGAGACACACTGAGCAAAATCTCCTGTTTCAGTCTCTCAGGACTGTCCTCTACAGTGTAATCACTCCACCATCCTGGAGCTTCAATGACAGTGATGTGTCTGTCTGCTACTTCTCCATGTCTCCTCACACACTGAGCAGATGTCTTCAAGTCAAACTCCTCTCTGCCCAGGATGGTGTTTCCTGATGAACTCTTACCAGCATATTTATACCCCATCAACACAATCCTCAGATCTGAGAGATGTTGAGCGCCACCTGCAACAAACAAAACATTTTTGGTTTAATCACAGTGGCTGTCTTTGCGTCATGGCTCATACAGGGCTCTATGGAAACTTCACTGTCTCAGCTCAGGAAGGTTGTAGCTTCTTGGCACAAAAACTGATCTTTAAAGCACATTACAAGGTATATGAACATAGGCCTATAGTCATTCAGCATATTCCTGTTTCTTAGACTTATAATTTAAAGGTACACTATGTAACTTTTGGCACTCTAGCAGTTAATAAACAAAAATGCATGTGTCTTACAGAAGAAATGTAGCAGGTGTCTTCTATCGCAATAAAAGCAAAAACACCAGAATAAATATATTTTTTAAATGCTTTTCAACCAGGGGACAGGTGTCCACTAGGGGGCCTCAGCAGATGTTCAAAGTGGACCTATGACCAAATAACCAAAACCAAAACATGACAAAAAGACTGTTGCTGTGGTTAAAATACAAATAAAAACAAACAAAAATTAGGACAAACAAAACTGGTAGAGAAACCGCAATTAGAACACTTGAGATGGATTGACACTAAGATCTATAGATAATGACTCTACATTATCCCTTACTTATTTGAGCTTGGATATACCCCCCAGGGACTACTAGTGCCTGGAAGAGGAGTACGATAGATGAGATGTCTAAATTATGTGGTGGAGTTGGGGAGGTGGAGGGATATCGAAACAACTGATGCCAGAGCAGGGTGAGTAGCTGCTTATATGCTCTGGTCATTAATTGAAAGATTAGGGTTCCCTCCTCTTGAGATTATGTTTGAATTTCACTAACTGAAAGATTAGATGGGTTCACTCCTCCTGAAATTACATTGTGAACTTCACTAAAATCAATAATAATCAATAAGTTTCTTGATATTATTGCTGTGACTGTTACATTTTTCATCATATCATGATTTACTTCATATACTCAGTGTGAATATCTGCACTATAAAGTATGTGGACTCACTCATCTGTGATCTGATGTTTTTTCTCTGTTTCTTCATCCTCTTAATTTGTTCTTCTGCTCTCCCTTCTTCTGCTCTTCTTCTCTCTTTCACCTCCTGTAAAATCTTTCTGTCTATTTTAAAATGTCGGCCGTTGTTTTGTGCCACTGTCTCCTCAATCTTCTCCAGCAGCTCCTTGATCTGAGTGTCGTCACTCCTGTTGTGATTGTTGAGAACATGATACCTGTTCCCACATTTGTCCAGCAGCCGCTGGAGATCCTGTCCTTCACTCTCAATGTGCTGCTCTATAGATGTGTCTAACAGAGAGTCTCCACGAGTGAACAGAACTATAGTGTGACTCCAGACTCTCTCACTGAGAAGATCCAGATGATCCTGCACTGCTTCTCTCTCGGTCTCTTTAAATCCATCATCCACACGTATGATCAGTAGTACAGCGTGTGGTCCTGGAGGACACAGAGACACACTGAGCAAAATCTCCTGTTTCAGTATCTCAGGACTCTCCTCTACAGGAACATTAATTCTCCATCCTGGAGCTTCAATGACAGTGATGCGTCTGTCTGCTACTTCTCCATGTCTCCTCACACACTGAGCAGATCTCTTCAAGTCAAACTCCTCTCTGCCCAGGATGGTGTTTCCTGATGAACTCTTACCAGCATATCTATGACCCATCAACACAATCCTCAGATCTGAGAGATGTTGAGTGTCACCTGCAACAAACAGAGAACAAAACACACTTATGAAAAATGATATTGTACTGAGAACATTTATCTATATATGTGTCTGCTCTATATACATTTAATAAATGGTCCAAAAATTCTAAAGATAGCTCAACCATTTTTATTTTTCCTGTATTTCCTGTATTGGTAATTGCAAAAGCACCAGTTTTTTTTTTAATTTTATTTAGTTTAACCACAGTGGCTGTCTTTGTGTCATGGCTCATACAGGGCTCTATGGAAACTTCAGTATCTCAGCTCAGGAAGGTTGTAACTCCTTGGAACAAAAACTGACCTTTAAATCACATTACAAGGTATATGAACATATATAGTCATACTGCATATTCCTGTTTCTTGGACTAATAATTTAAAGATATGTAACTTTTGGCACTCTAGCAGTTAATAAACAAAACTGCATGTGTCTTACAGAAGAACATTGAAGCAGGTGTTGTGTGCTGAGATACTCCACAGCGGTTGTCATCCCGCTCGGTCTAAAATTGTCCAAATATAAACTTTTATTATAGGGATACCACAGTGATTGAGGACAAGACAAACACACGGTTTGGAAGATGGATTCATGATGTACTCAGCCATTATATACATTGTCATTTTTGAACAAAAATAGTTACAGTGTACCTTTACAGCTAAATGTAATGATCAAGATCTCTCAAAGTTCCAGATTCAGGGTTGATTTATAAGGGGAAAGATCTGAACCTCGTTTTTAGGGAGTACCTGACTAAGTATAGTGTGCATGCACAATTTTTCAGGTTTGAGAATAATAATTTGAGATCTTGTCACAGATATTAGTCCTGCATGGCAGCATCTGCTGTAAAAATGATGAGTTTGAGATTCTGCTGGTTAAAGAGCAATAAGAAATCTGGGGAAAAGTCTTTTTGAAAATGATGAAATATAAGCATAAATAATGTAAATCAACAGTATTTTAAAGTAATTATGTTTCTAACTGATATAAAATTGTTTATGCATGTTATTGAGAAATAAAAATGCTTTTCAGTGGGTGCCGATAGCCTCGTAGGCAGCATGCAATTGTGCTTTGGGCGACCCGAGGTTGAGGCTGATGTTTGTTGGGTCAGATCTTAAGATTTTTTAAGTCTCTAAATAATGTCCATTGTCCATATAAAAACAGACAAAACAGAGACAGAAACACAGAATAGCAAAACAGCCCTGTCTGTATGTGGACTCACTCATCTGTGATCTGATGTTTTCTCTCTGTTTCTTCATCCTCTTCATTCGTTCTTCTGCTCTCTCTTCCTCTGCTCTTCTTCTCTCTTTCACCTCCTGTAAAATCTTTCTGTATATTTCAAAATGGCAGCCGTTGTTTTGTGCCACTGTCTCCTCAATCTTCTCCAGCAGCTCCTTGATCTGAGTGTCGTCACTCCTGTTGAGATTGTTGAGAACATGATACCTGTTCCCACATTTGTCCAGCAGCCGCTGGAGATCCTGTCCTTCACTCTCAATGTGCTGCTCTATAGATGTGTCTAACAGAGAGTCTCCATGAGTGAACAGAACTATAGTGTGACTCCAGACTCTCTCACTGAGAAGATCCAGATGACCCTGCACTGCTTTTCTCTCAGTCTCTTTCAATCTAGTGTCCAAACGTATGATCAGTAGTACAGCGTGTGGTCCTGGAGGACACAGAGACACACTGAGCAAAATCTCCTGTTTCAGTATCTCAGGACTCTCCTCTACAGTGTAATTCCTCCACCATCCTGGAGCTTCAATGACAGTGATGCGTCTGTCTGCTACTTCTCCATGTCTCCTCACACACTGAGCAGATCTCTTCAAGTCAAACTCCTCTCTGCCCAGGATGGTGTTTCCTGATGAACTCTTACCAGCTCCTCTATACCCCATCAACACAATCCTCAGATCTGAGAGATGTTGGGCGTCACCTGAAACAAACAGAGAACAAAACACACTTCTTAATGTGGATGAGATCTTAAATCTTCTCTGTGTGAAAAAAGGGGTTACTGAAATAAAGTTCACAGTATTTGTATTTATATGTTAAAAATAACATATAAGTGTATCTCACAATAATTAAACTCTTAAATCAGAATTGAACAAAAGTTATTGATGGACAATAATTATGAATTATGGAAAAGAAAAGTGCTTAATTTCAATGATCTGCACACAAAACAACAGATCACAGATTAAACAAAACTAAATTACAAATAATTCAGAATAATGTTTTCAGAAAGTATATTCATTAAAAATAATCAAAGTGGCTTTTAATGATTGAATCTCTCTCTTGTGTGTGTTCACACCTGGGAAAGTGTTATCAATGCACTGGTGTCTGTTAGCTCCAGCAAACACATGACTGTATTACATTTACATTCATTTACTGGATGGAAAGAAAGGCAAAAAAAGTACAGTACAGTACTTATCCGTAAAGACCAATATGAAAGTGAAAGCAAATAAACAAATTGACATTTTTTCTTCCATGAAAATAGCTTTTATTTCGTTTGAAATACTTACCGATGTTCATTTTACTGGACATGTTTTTGCTTCATTTGAAGCTCCAAGTGAAATATCAATCCTCCAGCAGTCTAGTAGTTTTTACTTGTTCTTTCAAAGTGTGTTTGACGAGACTCACTTCCTGCTGCTTCAGAACAGACAAACATGAGCGTGTCTATAGATGAAAAGATGATGTTTGAGTTATATTCAAGACAAGCTGACTGCAGTTGTTTCAAGTGACAGTAGCTTTTGTTTAACGATTAAATTAAAGTAGAGATGACTTGATAAGGTAACCCTAAACCTCAACCCCACTCTTAATACTACACTGTAAAAAAAAAAAGAACTGATTTTTTTTTCAGGTTGTCTTCTTGTACTTTAAATTGTAGTCAATACTCTGTAAAATTGTCTCTAAATTAACATCTTGGCTGTTATTTTAAGTATTGTGACATTAATGACAAATTACAGTAATTCACTTTTTTTATAGCTACAGAAAAATTACTATTTTTACAGTATTTTTTTCTGTTTTCTTAAATTACATACAAATGTATGTAAAATTACAAGAATAATCTGCAATTAATACTATAACAAAACAGATGATAAAACGGTCAAATGACTGGCAGCAATACCAAACAAAAAACATAAAATTAAAGTAAAATTTCCTTTTTGAATACACTGAAAAAAACCTGTTATTTTACAGTTATTTCCTTATTTTTATGATCAAACAGCTTCACTGTAAAAAGAAAATGGTTAAATGACTGGCAGCACAGGGTGCCAAACGAAAACATTAAAATGAAAATAAAATATCCTTTTTTAAAATAAGCTTTAACTGAAGAAGAAATTAAAAAGCCTAAAGTGTCATAAACAGATCCAAAATCTTATCCATACAGACCAATATGAAAGTGAAAGCAAATAAACAAGTTGAGTTGACATTTTTTCTTTCATGAAAATAGCTTTTATCACAATTTAAATACTTACCGATGTCCATTTTACATTACATGTTTTTGCCTCATTTGAAGCTCCAAATGAAATATTGATCCACCAGCAGTCTAGTAGTTTTTACTTGTGATGTTCTTTCAAAGTGTGTTTGACAGGAAGTAGCGTACTCACTTCCTGCTGCTTCAGAACAGACAAACATGAGGCGTGTCTATAGATGTAAAGATGATGTTCAAGACAAGGCCTGCGTCTCAGTGTGCATACTATCCATCCTAAATAGTACGTGACACTAGTAATATTCAGTACTATTTAGGGTGGATAGTATGCACATTGGGATGCAGGGAAGCTGTTTGCAGTTGTTTCAAGTGACAGTAACTTTTGTTTAAAGATTAAATCAATTTGACTTTGTTTCTTTCATACAAAACTTCTTAATGAGAATGAACTAATCTCGCAATTTTTGCTATAACAAGTATGCTGTAGAAACACACAGTTACAGCAGCCAGAGAAAAACTAAAGTTAAAAATCAAGGGTCATGAACTAAAGCAAACACCTCCATAACGGTGACTTTAGACTTTATTATTTTCAATAAAACATCAACATCTAAACTGGGGGTTTTAGACTGAATTATAGAAATATAATATTAAAACGTTTGGTAAAGAGACTGGGAATCTGAAGACATCTGTGTTTCTACTTCCTGTGCTTTAAACACTGTTAATAACTCGACAACATGTGTTCATCAGTGTAATAGCTTTAAATGTTTATAAGATTTATAGCATGAAATTCAGACAAAATACAGCAAAATCAACCAAAATGCTTTAAAAATGATCCATAATGGAGATAACACAAACTGCACTTTATGCATTTGTAATCATTTTTATTTTAAACAAACATCCAGTTATTAATCATTGTTCTTTCCAATACTATACATTTATATCTGTATATATATATATATATATATATATATATATATATATATATATATGTTTCTAAAAAAAACATAAAATATACCTAATGAAAGTGTATATTTAAGAGATTGAAAGTGTATATTTTAATGAAAGTGTATATTTAAGAGATTTTATTTTCTGAAAGTTCACAAGATCAGAAGTGGCCACAGTTGCAGAAACACACAAATTTGGTGAATATAAAAAACATTAAAATTAACATCACAATGACATTAAAATACTAATTGTATTTGGAATTGCAAACAGTGCATCCTGAAAAAAAGAAAAAAAAATCTGAGCAAATGGTCAGTAAGAAGATCCACGTGACGTGTAGATTCATTTTAATTGGAGCAAAAAGAACAATTTGTAATGACATTTATCACCCGGTAGAGGGCGGTCATACAACGGCCGCGCCGCGTTCACAGAGCGAAGAAAAAGACATACGCAACAGCAGAGATATATAAAATACGTACATACACAAATTATTTTATATACCCTCACTGGTCTGTGAAGATTTAAGTGCAGTAGGTTCAGTGTTTGAGTTTCGATTTAAATTAAATCGTCATTTCGTCGAGCGGAGCGTCAGAATGGTGAACTGCGGTCTTGTGACTAAGAAAAACGAGCCAGGTATGAATCATCATATTAATTTACTGTTACTGTTAACTGTTTCCTAACTGAACACTAAAGCTATATTTTGGAAAGCTGAAGTGTTTTTCAAACGAGGAAGTTGTCATGAGGGCTTTATCTCAGTATTACTACTTATCTAATGCCAAATTGAGAATCAAGATTTTTATGTTTCAAAGAGAGATCATGATTCATGAACTAAACAAAATAAGATGATTTACCAGAGGATCTGACAAAATGCAGTCTGTTTAAACTGTTTAATTGATCTGAAATGGATTATTTATCTAAAAAAACAGTTTGAATGATTCAATGACTCACTCATAAATACCATTACTGGATGAATCAGCGTTTTTGAACGAATCTCTTGAATGAATGATTCAATGACAAATATATTTTTTAACATTCACTTGTCGCCACCTGGTGGTGTAACGATGTAATACAAACTACCGTAGACGTCAGTGTTTATATCCGAACTATAAACTCTAATCCCAGTTCTTTTTGATTTAACAGAAATAGTGTGTGGTTGAAAAAGCTGTTTGTGAAGCTGTTTCATACTAATACATACTAATACTGCAGATTTGAATGTTCTGGTATGATTTTGTCAATGGTTTAGACACATGAGAATCGTCATTTAGGAAGTGATAATGATTAATCGTGCAGCTCTACTGTGGAGCATTATTTTTAAGCACAGCCTCAGTGTAATACTGCATTAAGTTTTCACAAATCAGTCTGAATTCACAAAATCATAAAGAATGCAATATTATTTTCATATCTACAACAGTGCACTGCAGATTTACAGTCAAAAGAAATCTGAATTTAAAGCCACAAACTATCTTTACTGCGGTGAAAAAACGTTGATTTTATCCGAATTTAAGTTTTTCTATTTTATCAGTTGGGGCATGTTGTTACGTGTTCCTGTTCACCTTTAATCTGTTATTTATGAGGATGGAGCCCATTTAAACCCTTTATTTACCTCTCGGAGAGCTGTATTTGAGGTTTATTTGTGATGTTGTTGTTGGTTTGTGTGACTCAGTGCCTCTGAAGAGCATCTCAGTGGAGGTTCGGGTTCAGGATCATGTAGCCACAGTCTCCTCCACTCTGCAGTATGTGAATGAGGAAGAGCGCCCCCTGGAGGCCTTGTTCGTCTTCCCTCTGCCTGCTGATGCTGCTGTCTGCCACTTCAGTGCCAAGATCGGAGAGCAGGAGATTGTGGCAGAGGTGCAAGAAAGAGAAACTGTGAGTCCAAATATACGTCTGTTTGACACTGATTTGCATATTTTAGCACCATATAACAAAATTAAATCTCACAGGCGAGGGATCGTTATGATGACGCTGTGAGTTCGGGTTGTCAAGCATTTCTGTTGGAAGAGAGTGAAGAGAGTCCTGATGTGTTCGGACTGAGTGTCGGGTGTCTGTCGCCGGGTCAGAACGCTGCCGTCACCATCATCTACGTCACCGAGCTCGCTGTGCAGGCCGACCACTCGCTGCGCTTCTGTCTGCCGGCTGTACTCAACCCCCGATACACACCAGCAGGTACTACAGCAGCTGCTGACACACACTTTATTAGTGGAGAGAAGCTGATTCTAACACTCTGTGTGTGTGTGTGTGTGGTGTGTGTGTGTGTGTGTGTGTGTGTGTCAGGTTCAGCTGCTGGTATAGTCTCAGAGATTTCATCAGGATGTGGATCTGTTCCCTACACGCTGACTCTCAGTGTCCATGTGAGCTCTCCAAAGCCCATCTCCAAACTAGAGTCCAGCTGCACTCTGGATCCTCTAGTGTTCCTCCACTCTGATCACACTCAGGCGACGGTACTGTGTGTCTTCATGTGTTTATCTGGATGTGTGAGCACAGCAGTTTGATGCATGTGTTTTTATGTGTGTAGGTGAATCTGAGTCCTGGTCACATGTTTGATAAGGACGTTGAGCTGTTTGTGTACTATCAGGATACCCATCAGCCCTCTGCTATAGTGGAGGCAGGAGTGACCACTGCCCCATCAGGTATGACCTGCAGCTCACTGGGATTATGGGATTGAGTGATCAAGCTGTCACTGACTATGGCTGTTTCTCAATTCTAAGAACGCAGAGAACAGACTTGCGCTCTCGTAGAGTCCGGTCTTGCCAGGCGACCTTAAAAGAACAAACTCGGAAGGACGCGAGGACACATCATTTGAGAATTGAGATGTGCTGCGATCTTGTTACTCAACTGACCGTCCCAGCATATTATAAGTGGCTAATGCACAATAAATACAACATAACCTCACAAACAAACCTATTAAATTATTTCTTTCATATTATTATAGACATTGTTTTCATATAATTTTATATATTTTTATTTCACCGTGTGTATTTATGAAAGTGAGTAGCCTTTGTGTTACATGCTTTGTCATTGTTAAGATTCTTTTTTATATTCCAATAAAAATACTGCAGGCTTTCTTCAGGTTATCACTTTATTAAAATTAAGCAAAACAAACAGTTTACTTTCACGAGCCGTCACGTATTTGCGAGCTTGTAGCGGGAATCTCATAAGTGAGAACGAGAACTTTAAAGCTTGCAGGCTTCCGTATGTCGACCGCCCACAGTGTCTTCTGGGATTTTTAACGGTTCAATTCTCTCAAGTTTGCATTCGATGCATCCTCAATATCAAGAACACATCCGGGTACTTTCATGTGTCCTCTGTACTTGCGTTCTTGAGTATTGGAACTGAACTTCGACAGTTGATGATGACGTAGAGCAAGAACACAAGGACGCAAGATCGCTGAAGAACGCATATTGAGAAGCACCCTCTCTCTCTATTTCAGGCTCTCTGATGAGGGACCCAGTGGTCATGATAAGTTTGTACCCAGAGTTCCCAGAGGAAGTGATGTCATCACTGGCAACAAAAGCAGAGTTTATTTTCTTGATGGACCAATCAGGCAGTATGGAGTGTATGATGCATCATGGGAAAGGAGCACAGACGCGCATGGAAAGCGCAAAGGTAAGACTTAAAGGTGCCCTAGAACCCTTTTTCACAAGCTGTAATATAAGTCTAAGGTGTCCCCTGAATGAGTCTGTGAAGTTTCAGCTCAAAATACCCCATAGATTTTTTTATTATTCAGTTTTTTAACTGCCTATTTTGGGGCATAATTAGGAATGCACCGATTCAGGCTGCTTCCCCCTTTAAATCCTCGCGCTCCCCGCCCCCAGCTCGCAACTCTATAATACATTGCATAAACAAAGTTCACACAGCTAATATAACCCTCAAAATGGATCTTTACAAAGTGTTCGTCATGCATACTGCATGCATGCATCAGATCATGTGAGTATAGTATTTATTTGGATGTTTACATTTACATTTGTTTACATTCTGAATGAGTTTGATAGTGCTCCGTGGCTAAAGCTAACATTACACACTGTTGGAGAGATTTATAAAGAATGAAGTTGTGTTTATGCATTATACAGACTGCAAGTGTTTAAAAATGAAAATAGTGACGGCTCTTGTCTCCGTGAATACAGTAAGAAACGATGGTAACTTTAACCACATTTAACAGTACATTAGCAACATGCTAACGAAACATTTAGAAAGACAATTTACAAATATCACTAAAAATATCATGTTCATGGATCATGTCAGTTATTATTGCTCCATCTGCCATTTTTCGCTATTGTTCTTGCTTGCTTACCTAGTCTGATGATTCAGCTGTGCACAGATCCAGACGTTAATACTGCCTGCCCTTGTCTAATGCCTTGAACATGGGCTGGCATATGCAAATATTGGGGGCGTACATATTAATGATCCTGACTGTTGCGTCACAGTCTGTGTTATATTGAGATTCACCTGTTCTTCGGAGGTCTTTTGCACAAATCAAAATTACATAAGATGGAGGAAACAATGGTGTTTGAGACTCAGTGTATGTCATTTCCATGTACTGAACTCTAATTATTTAACTATGTGAGGTAAATTCAATTTTCAATTCTAGGGAACCTTTAAAATGTGCATTCGGGTCTGTTGACAAGTATTCTGATGAGACACACTTTAATACCTGTCCATGTCTCTATAGGACACTCTGCTGTTACTGTTGAAGAGTCTGCCCATGGGATGCTACTTCAATATCTATGGATTTGGGTCTCATTTTGAGTCCTCCTTCACTTTCGAGTAACTAGATCTTCATTCATAGATATTCAGATATTCATTTTTGGAATGTGTCAGATGAGATGTTTTTCTTTGTCTTTGTAGAGGGAGTGTCGAGTACAATCAGGACACAATGGATCAGGCTCTGAAGATAGTGAAGAGAATGCAACCAGACTTGGGCGGCACAGACATTTTACAGCCTCTAAAATACATCTACAGTCGGCCCTGTTACCGCGACCACCCCAGACAGGTACAACATCACCTCAGCATGCATTAATGAATTAACTGATTGTCATAAATGTACAGTAATGTAATCATGCTATCTTCCAATCATTCGTTTTTTGATTTAATATTGAGAAAATGGTGCCTTTTTGTTTTTCTTTTTTCATTTTCAGTAAAGTAAAATTGGCTTGATTTTTCGTTTTTACATTCTGGGGGTGAAAATGAATAATCAGCTTAAAGATGCCCTTGAACCAGTTTTCACAAGATGTAATATAAGTCTAAGGTGTCCCCCCTGAATGTGTCTGTGAAGTTTCAGCTCAAAATACCCCATAGATTTTTTTTAACTAATTTTTTTAACTGCCTATTTTGCGGCATCATTAACTATGCACTGATTCAGCGAGCGGCCCTTTTAAATCGTGCGCTCCCTTCCCATTTTTCGCTATTGTTCTTGCTTGCTTACCTAGTCTGATGATTCAGCTGTGCAAAGATCCAGATGTTAATACTGGCTGCCCTTGTCTATATGTCATAGGCCTCTATGTAGCCTATTACCAATAACATTATAAGCACTGACAGGTGAAGTTAATAACACAGATTATCTCTTCATCACGGCACCTGTTAGTGGGTGGGATATATTGTGGTGGATATATTTGTCCTCAAAGTTGATGTGTTAGAAGAAGGAAAAATGGGCAAGCGTAAGGATTTGAGCGAGTTTGACAAGGGCCAAATTGTGATGGCTAGACGACTGGATCAGAGCATCTCCAAAACTGCAGCTCTTGTGGGGTGTTCCCGGTCTGCAGTGGTCAGTATCTATCAAAAGTGGTCCAAGGAAGGAACAGTAGTGAACCGGTGACAGGGACATGGGCGGCCAAGACTCATTGATGCATGTGGGGAGGGAAGGATGGCCCGTGTGGTCCAAACGCAATTATGTTAAAAGTTGTGAAACATGCATGTGCTGAAGTTGAGTAGCAGACAAAAGAGTTCTCACACACAAAAAAATAGAAGACAGCTATGGCTACAATAACATTTCCAAGACGCTAAAAGTTCCTAGAGACACAGTTGACAGTAGGGGTACATTTTTATTGTGTATTGTTTTTTGTATTTAAATGTTCAAATTATTGTTCTCTCTTCAGCTGTTCATCTTCACTGATGGAGAGGTGTTTAACACTAAAGAGGTGCTGGATCTGGTGAAACATCATGCTCACTCTCACAGGTAAAGGTCTGCTGGGTTTGATCTTCCCATCATTCATATCTTCATCACTTACACTAACAGAGTTTATTGTGTGTTCAGGTGTTTCTCTCATTCGGGATTGGTGAGGGTGCAAGTACCGCCCTCATCACAGGAATGGCCAGGGAGGGATCTGGTCACGCTCAGTTCATCACAGGCACCGACCGCATGCAGCCCAAAGTAAAGCTCTCCACTGGATTTCACAGGCACAAATGTTTCCTAGTCACATGTCTCAATGGTTTCTCTTTCTCTTCAAACAATATCAGGTGATGCAGTCCCTCAGGTTAGCGATGCAGCCCGCTGTGGTTAAAATCTCTGTGAGTTGGACCCGTCCACGTGGCATTACTGTTTCCACACTGTCTCCACGCATCAATGTTCTCTTCCAGGGTCAAAGGGCACTAATTTACGCCCAACTTAAAGGAGAGGTGAGATGATGTAGCGTGTATTTTGTCACGTATTAATTAGACACATGAATAAAAAAATTTCTGAATGAATAATTTTATTTTTTCAACTGATTACATAGGACTGAGTAGTAAAATGTTTGTCAAAGTCAACAATGATGCATTTATGGTGCTTTTGTGTCCCTTTTTGAAGCCTGAAGGTTTCATACCTATTATATTTAAAGGTGCCCTAGAAACAGTTTTTACAAGATGTAATATAAGTCTAAGGTGTCCCCTGAATGTGAAGTTTCAGCTCAAAATACCCCATCTTTTTTTTTTTTTTTTTTTTAACTGCCTATTTTGGGGCATCATTAACTATGCACCGTTTCAGCGCGCGGCCCCTTTAAATCTCGCGCTCCCTGCCCCCACGAGCTCTTGACTATAAATCAGTGCATTTACAAAGTTCACACAGCTAATATAACCCTCAAATGGATCTTTACAAGATGTTCGTCATGCATACTGCATGCATGCTTCGGATCATGTGAGTATAGTATTTATTTGGATGTTTACATTTGATTCTGAATGAGTTTGATAGTGCTCCATGGCTAAAGCTAACATTACACACAGTTGGAGAGATTTATAAAGAATGAAGTTGTGTTTATGAATTATACAGACTGCAAGTGTTTAAAAAATGAAAATAGCGGCGGCTCTCTTGTCTCCGTGAATACAGTAATAATCGATGGTAACTTTAACCACATTTAACAGTACATCAGCAACATGCTAACGAAACATTTAGAAAGACAATTTACGAATATCACAAAAAATATTGTGTTATCATGGATCATGTCAGTTATTATTGCTCCATCTGCCATTTTTTGCTATTGTTCTTGCTTGCTTACCTAGTCTGATGATTCAGCTGTGCACATCCAGACGTTACTGGCTGCCCTTGTCTAATGCCTTGAACATGGGCTGGCATATGCAAATTGGGGGCGTACATATTAATGTGAGATTCGCCTGTTTTTCGGAGGTCTTTTAAACAAATGAGATTTACACAAGAAGGAGGAAACAATGGTGTTTGAGACTCACTGTATGTCTTTTCCATGTACTGAACTCTTGTTATTCAACTATGCCAAGGTAAATTCAATTTTTGATTCTAGGGCACCTTTAAATGCTTAGAAAAGAGGCCAGAAAACTGATATAGTTTAGCTTTTTATATGCTATTAATCCTTATTCTGTCATCTTTTACTGTCTCATAGAGTTCAGGAGGCTCTGAGGGAACAGTGACAATCAAATACAGTCTGAAAGATCAACCAGTAACAAACCAGCTCCACTTCTGCCTCAAACCAACTGAGGAAACAGGGTAACACACACAAACACGCATAGAAACACATTGAATTGTAGTGAAATCCACTGTTTACTCTTCTAATCCAACAAATTTCCTCCATATTGTTGCAGGTTGGCTGTCCACTATCTGGCGGCTCGGACCCTGATCCGTTCTCTGGAGCAGAAGGAGAGGTTAAGTGGTTCAGATTTGTTTGGCATCAGGAGCAGTATAATGGATAAAATGAAGCGCTTCAGGAACAGGATTGTCAAGACCAGTATTCAGACAGGAGTGAGCAGTGTTTATACAGCCTTCATTGCCATTAATAAAGACAGCAGACAGACTGTGAAAGGACCCCTGCTGCAGACAAGAGTGCAGACATGCGGTTGGTTCTCTGATTGTAAACTTGTGAGCATGTCTGTGTCTATTTTTATTATAATTTCAAGACCAATGTGCCCTTGTACATTTCATATGTTAATCGAAATCAATTTCTATTTTAGTGTTTTTACATATTCCAAACAGACCGATGCTAAGAGGAGGAGGTCCCGGCTCTGATTGTGTGAGTATGAATCACCTTTTCTGTAAGTTGACTATTTGTTAAAGAACATTTGATGTTTTCTCCTTATTAATATGTTAAATCAAGTTTTGGATATGTACATTAGGTTACTAATGTAATCCGTTCCCTGAAGGAGGAAACAGAGATGTTATGTCAGTGACTGATGAATTGGGATCGTGCCAAAGAGCCCTATCATCTTCGAGTGTTAATAGAACCAGCCAATGGAAATTGGCGAGTGAGATTTGCATCACCAACCACGCCCCGTGCTGCAGGTATATAGGAAGCGAGCAGTTATGCACTCACCAAGTTTTCACTGAGGAGCCCAGCAGTGCTCGGTCACTCAGCGGTGAATGCAGGGATTGTGGTGACAAGACGTTCCCATTCAGTCAGCCACTACGAGTTATGTCAGTGACTGACGAATTGGGATCCCAAAGAAAAACGCCACAATCATGCATCTTCTAGCACCCCAGTTAAGCCGCCTGATCCCCCCGAACCCTTGGGGTGGAAGAAGGACATGCTTGTCCCGCTGCAACCCGGCACAGGCCATGGAATACTGCTAGCCACTCGAGGTAATTGATATACAACTGCAGACAAGGTCCTGTCCAGAAGCCCGCTCCAGTATGCCTGTTGTAGACATTGGTGGAGGCATCTGTCACCTCTGTCTGCTTCTGTACATTTGATAACTGCTGGGCAAAGTTTTCAACAGCATCGCCGAATAGGCCAACCTGGGAGAGGGGGGAGTCAAAGAAGGGTACTTTGTCGGCTTCCCTTATCTCAGCCAGGTTGAGCCATAAATGTCGCTCTTGGACCACTAAGGTGGACATTGCCTGACCAAAGGACCACCCAGTGACTTTTGTCACCCGGAGGGTGAGGTCCATCGCTCTACGAAGTTCCTGCATCGCACATTTGTCAGAACTTTGATCACACCTGGTAGACCTGCAGGAATGCCATGGCATGCAGGGCAGACGCAACCTGTCCAGCAGCACTGTAAGTCTTGGCCACGAGAGTGGAAGACGTGGATGACCCCACCAGGTGGCAGCATTTTGCGGGCAAAGCTGCACCGCAACTGCACTCTCCACCCTGTGGGATCTCCACAAATCCTTTGGAGGGCCATGGAGGGTAGTGAGAGTTGAGGGGGTTCCGGAGCAGCTTTGGGCAGACAAAGGTGCCTTCCACAACTTTGTTTCCTCCTTGTGCACTTCCGGGAAGAAAGTTACTGGAGCCGGGCACTGCTGAGCAGCGGGTCCGGCTCAGAAAAACAATCATCCAGTCTTGAGGGTTTGGGATACGGTGGAGGGTTCCACTTGAGCCTGATGCTCACGGCGGCCCAGGAAAGCATGGCTGTCAGTTCTGGATCAGACTCGAACAATGTTGCTCTACCCGATGGGGGCAACGCAGCCGAATCCTCATCTCCAGAGGACTCAATCCCTTTCTCATCAGATGCAGCCATCAACATCTGGTCCTCCTGTGGCATTCCAAATGAGATACTGGGTCCTCCATGAGAAGGACCAGCACCAGCATTCAGAAGCTCTACAGCTTGCGATGCCACAGAGGAGTGGGCCGCAGGGGTTGGCCTGGTGGGAGAGCCACCAGAGTAGGCTTCTGCCAGCCAGCAAAAGGACTAGATCGGGGGATAGTGGAGGGGACCCCACCTCTTTCAAAGTAATGGAGTCTTGATCTCATCACCAAGATGGTTATCTTCCCGCAGTGAGTACATGACTCATCCACGAACGCTACCCCAGCATGCTTACATCCCAGACACGAAGGGGAGTGATCGTGACTGTCAGCCAGGGCCAGGGAACAACCACATCCAGAAACGCATGGGTGGAATGAAAAAGGCAACCCAAGTTCACTCTTTCAGTGGAAAAGATCTTTTGTGTGTTGAATTGCACAGGGGAAAGATTGCCAACATAGCATGCAGAAAAGGCTCCAACTGTACAGAGTTTCTCTTGAAGACCATCACCGCTGATGCACCATCACACAAAACGCACAGACAGGAACTCTTTCAGGTTCTGCACCACAAGGCAGGAACACACAAAGCCGACCTAAGTTTTCTCAGTGTGTTCCACACCGTTGGCTGAAGTTGGTCCTCGTCAGCTTTTTTTCGGCCGATTCGACATGTTGAATTGGCGTCGGAGCTCATCAGTCTGTTGGGCCATCTGATCATTCTGATTGGCCGTTCAGCTACTGCCACCTGCTGGTACGGAAAGGCATTTCATCTTACGCAGGCACAGAACGGACGTGCTACTTGGCCATCGGCTGTCGAGCGTCGGTTTGGTGTGTCAGGCCAACTTTTGACACAGACGCTGCCGACGTGAACCAACCCCGCAGTCTGCTTCCGTCTCCACTAATTCATTGGCATTGGCTTGGTGTGTTCCTGCCTATACTTGTTGAAGATTAGCAGAGCTGAATCAACGTATAAACACTCGGCTCCTCAGCGAAGACTTGGTGAGTGCATAACTGCTCGCTTCCAATATATACCTGCAGCACGGGTCGTGGTTGGCGATGCAAATCTCACTTGCAAAGTCCATTGGCTGGTTCTGTTAACACTTGAAGACGATAGGGCTCTCAGGCTGATTGTAACTCTTAGTGACTGACAGAATGGGAACTAGGAAGTTTCACATTGTCTTTAATAATGTGAAATAAATTTGTTTTTAGGAAAGTGAAGAAGAGCCTTGCAGGGTAAGATAAATCATATCTCATGTGTTTTAGTCACAGTAAGGATTTCAAATGCTTTTCATATCATTTTCCAGTTTACAATGTAATTTTTTTTTTTTTTTTTTTTCCCTGTTTTAGGGATCTGGTAAGTGATTCTCTTCAATCTTTTTGTGCCTGTGAGAATGCATTTGTGTTGTTTGCTAAAATAAGAGTCACTATTGCAGAGCCTTTCTTGTTTGTTAGTTCTTTTGGATGTGTCTGTTCTTGGCTGTTTGTCCAGATCTGAATCTGTTCTGACCTTTGGTTTCTCTACCTGTAGCCGGAAAGTCACGTGTCAAGTCTACGTCACGACTGGGTAAATGCACCCCAATGTAATATTAATTAAATGTACCAATTTCACAAAACTATGCTTATTTAATTGTTTGTTCATGTAATTATTTTAAGTACTTTAGTTCTTAATATTATCAAGATTGTTATATGTTCATTTAGCATGTTTATTTATTATTTAAAAAAAAAAACTATTGAGACAGTGAATAGAAGAACAAGATTGAAGGTCAGTCGGTCAGTCCAGCTGCTACCACACTGATCAAGAGCACAGAAAGCTTGTCTCGAACATTTGTGCTACAGACATGAACAAATCCCTTAAACTCGTGTGGCTTGTTGAGGTGTGCTGTTATTTTCTAAGCTATCAGATGTAGGTGTTCATCCAGGAGCTGGTAAGAAACCACCCACAGTATGTTAGCATTGTGGCGACACACTTTCATGCCAAGCAGCACTTACATTTGTTCAGAACATGTATAAAATAATTAAATTATAATGTCAGAATGTTTCCATCACATAACAGTATATATATATTCAGTATGTGCCTCTTGAAATGAGTTTGTCTTTTAGGTAAGCGACGTTGGTCTCACAAATTGGGTAAGATATGTTTTATATATGTATATTTATATATATATATATATATATATATATATATATATATAATGTGTATTTGTTTGTGCTAATATAAATATTTTATATAAATGCATTATATATTATATAGTAGAACCTGATCCCCAGAAAGACCCGTTACTGAACGCACATATAACTTGTATTTCTCTCTCGTTCTCTGCAGACCTGTTACTCCAGCTGGTTTCCCTCCAGAAGGCGTCAGGCTGCTGGGAGCTGGACGCCACACTGGCTGTGTGTTTTGGGAAGACGGAGGATGAACTGACCAATCAGAAACCAGCACAGGTGAGAGATGTGATGAAATAATAAGACAGCGATGATTGTGTCCAGTGTCCAGTAACAAATGCAGTGGATGATGGTTTGTACACAGGTGGATGGGTCAGTATGGGCCACTCTCCTGGCTCTGATCTGGTTATACGGCTGTAAAATAGAGCAGCAGGTCGAGTGGCAGTTTGTGGCCATGAAGGCAGCGTCATGGATCGGCTCTCAGAAAGGTGGGATCTCCATTCCAGAACACATTCATTCAGATATCTTCAGTTCTTTGACACACACTGATGATTTGAGTGTGTGTGTGTGTGTTTCAGTGGGCGATCTGTCTCAGTGTGTGTGTGTGGGGAATGTCCTGCTCGGATGTCATGTGACCAAAGAGGCTCTGGGAATCTGAAGATGTCTGTGTTTCTACATTCTGTTTCGCCAGAAGACAAAAGAATTGTTACAGATTCATTCACTGTTTTTCTGTTAGTTGTTTACTTAATGTTTAGTCCATTTAATTTGTTCAAATCAACACCAGTTTATAAATATATGTGAGTGATCTGCACCATCATTTGAGTTTCATGTACCAAAGGAAAAATATGTTTGGCTTTCTTATAATTTTTTTCAAGATACAATAATTTAAATGAATGAGGTCACGTAAAAACTGTTCTGTTCTGTTTTTTTTTTTTTTTTTTTTTTTTTTTGGTGGTTTTGAGACTGAAAACTTGAATCCAATTAAAAATAATTGTTCTAAAGAAGACAAGTCCTGGTGGTCCTGTATGGTTTTCAACATTTCAACACTCTTAGTGTATTAGCCAAGGCTAGCATATGTTATTCGCTCACTGGTTTGCTCTGCTTTATCCTTACGTTACTTATTTATCTGAATGCCTGTAATCAATCAGGAAAAACAGCTCAAACGACGTATCACATTACAAACATTGTTTTGGACATGTAATCTCTTGCAGTTTATGCTGAATGTTGACACTTTTATTACCATTAAGAAATAATCCATTAAACAGTTGCAATTTGAGGAGAATGCACTAATATTTTCAATTCTACTAGTTTGCGCATTGTCTCTTGGACACGCCCGCATCTCATGAATATTCATGTAGGCTCCACCCAGAGGAACTGACGAACACCCCCAGACATCTAGTCTCATTAGAAACGTTCAAGAACACTGGATTTACTCGCATAAATGAGCTTGTCTGTGAAGATTTAAAGGAAATACGATATGTTTTAGTTTCACTTTCGATTTTCGACTTTTCGATTCATTGCGTCTATCGGAACGTCAGAATGGTGAACTGCGGTCTTGTGACTGAGAAAAACGAGCCAGGTATGAATTCACCCATTTACTGTTATCTGTTTCCTAACTTAACACTTACATGTTGAATGTCAGTTGTGTTGTCACGTGTTCCCGTTCATCTTTAATGTGTTATTTATGAGTATGGAGTCTATTAAATCCTTTATTTACCTCTCAGAGAACTGTATGTGAGGTTTATTGTAATGTTGTTCTGCTGTATTTGTGATGTTGTTGTTGGTTTGTGTGACTCAGTGCCTCTGAAGAGCATCTCAGTGGAGGTTCGGGTTCAGGATCATGTAGCCACAGTCTCCTCCACTCTGCAGTATGTGAATGAGGAAGAGCGCCCCCTGGAGGCCTTGTTCGTCTTCCCTCTGCCTGCTGATGCTGCTGTCTGCCACTTCAGTGCCAAGATCGGAGAGCAGGAGATTGTGGCAGAGGTGCAAGAAAGAGAAACCGTGAGTCCAAATATAAGTCCGCTGGAAACTTATATGTTTTTACTGTGCACCATATAACAAAATTGTGTCTCACAGGCGAGGGATCGTTATGATGACGCTGTGAGTTCGGGTCAGCAGGCGTTTCTGTTGGAAGAGAGCGAAGAGAGTCCTGATGTGTTCAGACTGAGTGTCGGGTGTCTGTCGCCGGGTCAGAACGCTGCCGTCACCATCATCTACGTCACCGAGCTCGCTGTGCAGGCCGACCACTCGCTGCGCTTCTGTCTGCCAGCTGTACTCAACCCCCGATACACACCAGCAGGTACTACAGCAGCTGCTGACACACACTTTATTAGTGGAGAGAAGCTGATTCTAACACACTCTGTGTGTGTGTGTGTGTGTGTGTGTGTGTGTGTGTGTGTGTGTGTGTGTGTGTGTCAGGTTCAGCTGCTGGTATAGTCTCAGAGATTTCATCAGGATGTGGATCTGTTCCCTACACGCTGACTCTCAGTGTCCATGTGAGCTCTCCAAAGCCCATCTCCAAACTAGAGTCCAGCTGCACTCTGGATCCTCTAGTGTTCCTCCACTCTGATCACACTCAGGCGACGGTACTGTGTGTCTTCATGTGTTTATCTGGATGTGTGAGCACAGCAGTTTGATGCATGTGTTTTTATGTGTGTAGGTGAATCTGAGTCCTGGTCACATGTTTGATAGGGACGTTGAGCTGTTTGTGTACTATCAGGATACCCATCAGCCCTCTGCTATAGTGGAGGCAGGAGTGACCACTGCCCCATCAGGTATGACCTGCAGCTCACTGGGATTATGGGATTGAGTGATCAAGCTGTCACTGACTCTCTCTCTATTTCAGGCTCTCTGATGAGGGACCCAGTGGTCATGATAAGTTTGTACCCAGAGTTCCCAGAGGAAGTGATGTCACTGGCAAAACAAGGAGAGTTTGTTTTTGTGATTGACAGATCAGGCAGTATGGACGAAATGATGCATCATGGGAAAAGAGCACAGACACGCATAGAAAGTGCAAAGGTAAGATTTAAAATGTGCATTCGGGTCTGTTGACATGCAGGTATTCGGTCACATGGTATCTCATGATAATGATGTCACAGCAGAAATGCAGCAGTTACTCCTGTACACAAACAGACAGAAAATTCACTTAAAACTTGAAGAAAAATTAGCCAAGTAGTAGCTTGGTAAATTAGTTGGTATTCAAATATTCAAAATCTTTTCCTTCCTAGTTGCTAGATTATCAGCAGATGCAGTTCAATTAAAATCATGTAAATCACATCTCTACGATGTTTGGTTGATATACCAAAGTGAGGCTAACCTCATCCTCCATTTCTCTCTCACTTTCTAACCACTGAGAAACAGCCGCTTTGCTGATGAAGTGAAATACTCAAGTGTGATTGATTTGGTACCGCATAGCTGACAATAATTCAGACACGCAAAAAAGACACATTTCATTATCTGTCATGTCTCTCTATAGGACACTCTGCTGTTACTGTTGAAGAGTCTGCCCATGGGATGCTACTTCAACATCTATGGATTTGGCTCTAATTTTGAGTCCTTCTACCCGTAGTATCTAGATCTTTATTCAGAGATACTCAGTTTTGAAATGTGTGAGAGGAAAGATAGCATTGTGGTTTTTATTGCAGTCAGAGTGTCGAATACAATCAGGAAACAATGGATCAGGCTCTGAAGAGAGTAAAGAAAATGAAAGCAGACATGGGCGGCACAGAGATTTTAGAGCCTCTAAAACACATCTACAGTCAGCCCTGTTACCCAGACCACCCCAGACAGGTACAACAACACCTCAACATGCACAATAATGATTTACTGTACAGTTTATCTTAACAGGAAGTGAGTTGCTGTCAAAAAAACAAAAAACTTTACTTACTGTAATTATGCAGCACCAATATACTCCATCACAGCTTCCCAGGAACTAAATGTCTCTTTTGCAAATAAACAATTCTGAAAATATTTTTTCTTTCAGCCTAACAGGAATTGTTAATATTTTTTAAGTAGTATATATGCATGTACAAACCCGATTCCAAAAAAGTTGGGACACTATACAAATTGTGAATAAAAACAATGCAATGATGTGGAATTTTCAAAATTCAATATTTTATTCAGAATACAACATAGATGACATATCAAATGTTTAAACTGAGAAAATGTATCATTTTAAGGGAAAAATAAGTTGATTTAAATTTCATGGCATCAACACATCTCAAAAAAGTTGGGACAAGGCCATGTTTACCACTGTGTGGCATCCCCTCTTCTTTTTATAACAGTCTGCAAACGTCTGGGGACTGAGGAGACAAGTTGCTCAAGTTTAGGAATAGGAATGTTGTCCCATTCTTGTCTAATACAGGCTTCTAGTTGCTCAACTGTCTTAGGTCTTCTTTGTCGCATCTTCCTCTTTATGATGCGCCAAATGTTTTCTATGGGTGAAAGATCTGGACTGCAGGCTGGCCATTTCAGTACCCGGATCCTTCTTCTACGCAGCCATGATGTTGTAATTGATGCAGTATGTGGTCTGGCATTGTCATGTTGGAAATGCAAGGTCTTCCCTGAAGAGACGACATCTGGATGGGAGCATATGTTGTTCTAGAACTTGATATACCTTTCAGCATTGATGGTGCCTTTCCAGATGTGTGATCTGCCCATGCCACACGCACTCATGCAACCCCATACCATCAGAGATGCAGGCTTCTGAACTGAGCGCTGATAACAACTTGGGTTGTCCTTGTCCTCTTCAGTCCGGATGACATGGCGTCCCAGTTTTCCAAAAAGAAATTCAAATTTGATTCGTCTGACCACAGAACAGTTTTCCACTTTGCCACAGTCCATTTTAAATGAGTCTGGCCCAGAGAAAACGCCTGCGCTTCTGGATCATGTTTAGATATGGCTTCTTTTTTGACCTATAGAGTTTTAGCCGGCAACGGCGAATGGCACGGTGGATTGTGTTCACCGACAATGTTTTCTGGAAGTATTCCTGAGCCCATGTTGTGATTTCCATTACAGTAGCATTCCTGTATGTGATGCAGTGCCGTCTAAGGGCCCAAAGATCACATCCAGTATGGTTTTCCGGCCTTGACCCTTACGCACAGAGATTGTTCCAGATTCTCTGAATCTTTGGATGATATTATGCACTGTAGATGATGAAACTTCAAACTCTTGCAATTTTTCTCTGAGAAACTCCTTTCTGATATTGCTCCACTATTTTTCGCCGCAGTATTGGGGGAATTGGTGATCCTCTGCCCATCTTGACTTCTGAGAGACACTGCCACTCTGAGAGGCTCTTTTTATACCCAATCATGTTGCCAATTGACCTAATAAGTTGCAAATTGGTCCTCCAGCTGTTCCTTATATATACATTTAACTTTTCCGGCCTCGTATTGCTACCTGTCCCAACTTTTTTGAAATGTGTAGCTCTCATGAAATCCAAAATGAGCCAATATTTGGCATGACATTTCAAAATGTCTCACTTTCAACATTTGATATGTTATCTATATTCTATTGTGAATAAAATATAAGATTATGAGATTTGTAAATTATTGCATTCCTTTTTTATTCACAATTTGTACAGTGTCCCAACTTTTTTGGAATCGGGTTTGTATGTATGTTAAGTTTTAAGAAAAACTAAAAGAATTAAATTATTTTATATGTTGTTTCATGCTTACAAACTTTTTAACGAGACACACAGGTGGCATAACTATATTTATACAGGTGTCACATGCTTAGACGTAATTGATTCTTGTACACAGATGACAGGAAATTGTCAAAACAATGACAAAGTTTCAGGTGGCACTTTTCTTAGAGCTGATTTATAATCTTCAAATTTCAATACATTTTAGCTGTGCCTTTTCATAGTGGAGAGAGAGAGAGAGTCTGTAAAACTGAAAAAATCTGAATATTTATAGCTCTGATTAAGTGGTTTGTCTGATATAAATTATTGTTCTCTCTTCAGCTGTTCATCTTCACTGATGGAGAGGCGTTTAACACTAAAGAGGTGCTGGATCTGGTGAAACATCATGCTCACTCTCACAGGTAAAGGTCTGCTGGGTTTGATCTTCCCATCATTCATATCTTCATCACTTACACTAACAGAGTTTATGTGTGTTCAGGTGTTTCTCATTCGGGATTGGTGAGGGTGCAAGTACCGCCCTCATCACAGGAATGGCCAGGGAGGGATCTGGTCACGCTCAGTTCATCACAGGCACCGACCGCATGCAGCCCAAAGTAAAGCTCTCCACTGGATTTCACAGGCACAAATGTTTCCTAGTCACATGTCTCAATGGTTTCTCTTTCTCTTCAAACTATATCAGGTGATGCAGTCCCCTCAGGTTTGCGCTGCAGCCCGCTGTGGTTAATATCTCTGTGGATTGGACCCTTCCAGATGGCATTACTGTTGACACACTGTCTCCACCCATCAATGTGCTCTTCCAGGGTCAAAGGTCACTCATTTACGCCCAACTTAAAGGAGAGGTGAGATGATGTAGCGTGTGTTTCTTTAATGAGAATTAAGGTGTGTTCACACTTGGCAGGTTTGGTTTGATTTAAACAAACTCTAGTGTGATTCATTTCAATAAATGTGAACGCTACCATCTGAACCCTGGTGCGCACCAAACAAGCGGGCCGAGACCGTTGAAAAGATGGGTCTCAGTCCTCTTCCAAATGAACTCTGGTGTGGTTTGATTGAAATATGAACGCAACACGGGCCAAAGACAAGACGTGACGTCACAAGATGGTGACCCTAAAAAGGTTCTTGTCATCATATGTTGCCCATTACAGTTGGGTACAGGCGTCTTCTGGCAGATCTTCACTTGTGTGTAATGGAAGAATTCCTGCCACTGTTTTGACTCCTTTACACATTTTCTAAGCACTTAATGAGGTCTCAGCTGGTTAAAATACCATGTACGCACTTACAATGAGCGCATTTAGCCAGCGCAAATATACATCATAAAAGCCTTTTTTGTTTTGTTTTGTATCTTTAGGTTTGGTGTTAAAAATGACAATGTGAATCAGGACTAAATGTATACTTTTCTGTTTTGGTCCAGACCAAAAGAACCAAGAGAACCAAACTACGCGTGTGAAGTGTGAACACACCTTCATTCGTTTAGATTATAAAATCTTCCTTTTCCCTCTTTTACAGAGTTCAGGAGGCTCTGAGGGAACAGTGACAGTCAAATACAGTCTGAAAGATCAACCAGTAACAAACCAGCTCCACTTCTGCCTCAAACCAACTGAGGAAACAGGGTAACACACAATATAGCTGCGTTTCCACCTAAATTACCTGTCCCAGGAACGTTTTTCCCCCAGACCTCTTGCTGTCTGCGTCTCCATCACGGTCTAAAGTACTTTAAAGATTGTCAGTTTAAGACATTAAATTCATAAGCACATAACGCAAGACACTTCTCTTTCTAACACTCACACATTCACACTAGTTGCAGAAATAAAGGAAGTGAGGAAAGAATGGGTTTTAAGAGAGTGAAATGATGAAATAAAATTCTTAGCAATATATGGACTTCATCTGAATGAACCATCAATCATTAATATAACCCTTCTCTCACTTCTTAGGTGGGTTATTAGACTTTATATCAATGCACTAGTTCAGTAAGAATCTGAAGGTACATGCGTTTGTCATTTGTGACTTTAAATGGAGTTTCCTTTGTCGGCATCCTTGGCTTAGAGAAAGGTGTTTCCCAGGTTTGTTGCTGAAGGTATTTCATTTCCGGATTGATGTCGTTGGAAGCCAATCATGTTCTGGTGTGCTGACGGAGGAGTGGAGTCTTGCGGCTCAAGTTGTGTTGTCTTTTCAGTCATTTAGTCTTGTGTTCACTGCTCAACATTTGTAATGTTTTTCCTTCCATGCATGGCCATAAAGTACTTAGCTGAGGGTTTTGGTAGACTGAATGGAGCCGCAAATGACAGATTCTCTGGGTTCTGCGTGTTGATTTGGGATCTTCAGTGTTGAGATGAGTTTTGTATGGAGTTATGTTTGAACGAGTCATCTAGAAGATTCATTTGTCTGGTTCGTCCTTAATTCCTACATTGGTATTGGCCAGAATTAATATTTGTGTATTCCTATCAAAGTCACTTTTTCACTTATTTACTTACATGTTGATACTAGTTAATTGCATCTGCTGTTTGCTTTTCTAAGCCCATAATAAATCCCAGTTTCCGTTGCAGGTTGGCCATCCACCGGCTGGCGGCTCGGACCCTGATCCGTTCTCTGGAGCAGGAGGAGAGGTCAGGTGATGCAGATGTTGAGAGCAGGATAGTGGAGCTCAGTGTTCAGGCTGGAGTGAGCAGTGTTCATACAGCCTTCATTGCCGTTAATAAAGACAGCAGACAGATTGTGAAAGGACCCCTGCTGCAGAGAAGAGTGCAGACATACGGTTAGTGCTCTGAATATGTGTGTATAAATCACTTTTACTGTCACTTGACTATTTAAAGCACGTGTTCACCTCATTAATATGAGAAATCAAATGTTTTTCAGATGTGTATCAACAACGTGCCCTATTAGGTAAGACTGTTATTTGTATGTATGACACGCCACCCGTCAAAAGTTGACTGGATTTGAACTTTAGCCACACTTGACTGAATTTATGTTTGTCATGATTAAATTTTGTTAAGAAATCATATAATAATAATATATAATATACACTTTGTGTTCAACTCATTAACATGAGAAATCAAATGTTTTACAGATTTGCAACTAGGATGTAGCCTAGTAAACGGTAACCCACCCACCTCACCAAAATATGTTTTTTTAAACAAATCATTTAAAGGGATAGTTCACCCAAAAATGAAAATTCTGTCAACATTTATTCACCCTCAAGTTGTTCCAACCTGTATAAATGTCTTTGTTCTGCTGAACACAAGGAAGTTATTTGGAAGAATGTTTGTAATCAAGCAGATCTCGCCCCCATTGACTACCATAGTAGGAAAAAATAATACTGTGGTAGTCAATGGGAGCGAGATCTGCTTGGCGACAAACATTCTTCCAAATATCTTCCTTTTGTGTTCAGCAGAACAAAGACATTTATACAGGTTTGGAACAACTTGAGATGACAGAATTTTTATTTTTGGGTGAACTATCACTTTAAATAATATATTATAAATTTTTGTGTGTTGTTTGTTCTTTTTAAGCAGTGAGATCCCATGATGGCATCGATGAACAATCGTTTCACTGCTCAAAAATGCTCGGTTCTTTCAGTAAGAAGGCAAAAAAAGGTAAAGACCCCAATGTACTCATGGTGAAGATCTTTTTTGTTCTTCACTTGAGGGTAAAAAGAAGATTGAAATACTTGAGGAGCGATATACTGTAAGCGAACATCCCGATGCCACCCACGCTTCTGGAGAGCGGCATTTACAGACGTGATGCAATGCCGCGACGTGATACAAGGCATCTTTTTCATATTAATCAGAGGATTTGTCCTAACCAGCTGCGATACGAGACAATTCTGTTTCAATCCGGCCATATACTGTTTATTTTCAGCAATGTTTTTGTTAAATACCAACTCTCACTGTACGAGTAAATCGAATGCAATGCAAAGCCAAATCTCACGATTTATCTGCTCACAATATATTGAGCTGCGACTTCACTGCTCACACTATACCTGTGACATAAATACAAGGGACCTCCCTTATCGTAGTCGTGTCACATCTGGTGTGGATTGCTTGTTGGTGGAATCTTAAAGAATTAGTTCACTTTCAAATGAAAATTATCCTAAGCTTTACTCACCCTCAAGCCATCCTAGGTGTATATGACCTTCTTCTTTCTGATAAACTCAATCGGAGATATTTTAATAAATATGCTGATGCATCCAAACTTTATAATGGCAGTGAAGAAGGGTCACGAGTATGAAGCTGAAGAAAGTGCATCCATCCACATCCATCCATCATATACGTACTCCACGCGGCTCTGGGGGGTTAATAAAGACCTTCAGAAGCGAAGCATTTGTAAAAAAATAAATAAATAAAAAATAAAAATCCATATTCAACAAGTTATGAAGTAAAATATCTAGCTTCCACCAGACCACCTTACATATTCAACTTACGAAGAAATTAACTCATTAATCAGCCCAAAAACACCAACCTGTTCACGGTTATTTTGCAGATTTGGCCACTGTACAGAGAGGAAGTTGCCATTATTTTGCTAGTCCTGAAATAGGAAATGTTACATTAACCTGTTAACTGCTGACGCCTTTCTGTGTTTTATTTTATTTACATCCCTCAGTGCTATATATATATATATAATTGTTAAATACCCTTTTAAAATAGTGAAGTAAAGCAGTTCAAATAATAGTCACAGTCATAAATGTTTTCATATTTGTGAAAATGTTCTATCTGTTGTTACTGAGTAAGAAAAACATAGTTTTCATTTTAACTATATTTTCTTTTTCAGTGACAGCACCTGAACAGAAGATCGGATTAATGACAAGTAATACAGTAAATACAGTGTCAGTTAATGTGAAATACAGATGCAGCGTTGCCTCATGGTTAATAATCATTGTTTATCATTTGCAGAGGTCCAGAATTTTTTCAGCCGTTTTAAGACTGCTACTCCGACTGCTCAAACAGAGTCTCAAATCAAACATTATGGTATATACAGTACACACACACACACATGCAAATAACTGGCAAACACAACATGAGATGGACACAGTGGTTATGTTTAGAAAGTCTAGCTTACTTCTTAAATGCTGTGCAGAATAAAATTTTAACTACCTGCTACTCTTTAAACACATATATGAGGCTTTATTCCATGATCAATTTCCACAAAAGTCCTTCCAAACAAATTTCAAGCACATAATATGAACAATATAATTTTGTGTGTTCAGCCGCTCCTGATCCCCAGGATGACCTGTTACTCCAGCTGGTTTCTCTCCAGAAGGCATCAGGCTGCTGGGAGCTGGACGCCACACTGGCTGATGTGTTTGGGAAGACGGAGGATGAGCTGACCAATCAGAAACCAGCACAGGTGAGAGATGTGATGAAATAATAAGACGGCGATGACTGTGTCCAGTGTCCAGTAACAAATGCAGTGGATGATGGTTTGTCCACAGGTGGATGGGTCAGTATGGGCCACTCTCCTGGCTCTGATCTGGTTATACGGCTGTAAAATAGAGCAGCAGGTCGAGTGGCAGTTTGTGGCCATGAAGGCAGCGTCATGGATCGGCTCTCAGAAAGGTGGGATCTCCATTCCAGAACACATTCATTCAGATATCTTCAGTTCTGTGACACACACTGATGATTTGAGTGTGTGTGTGTTTCAGTGGGTGATCTGTCTCAGTGTGTGTGTGTGGGTAATGTCCTGCTCGGATGTCATGTGACCAAAGAGACTCTGGGAATCTGAAGACGTCAGTGTTTCCACATCATGTGCTTTAATACAAACACTGTTAACAAGTTGACAGCATGGGTTCATCAGTGTAATAGCTTTAAATGTTTATAAAATTTATAGCATGAAATTCAGACAAAATCCACAAATGCTTAAAAGATAACACTAACTGCACTTATGCATTTGTAATAATCTTTGTTTTACACAAACATCCAGTTATTAATCATTGTACATTTATATCTGTACTCCTCTGCTTTGTCCGCTAAATCAAACATTTTATATATATATATATATATATAATAAATTAGGGCTGCCTCCTAATAGTCAATTAGGCTTAACGTTAGTCCACAGGAAGTGGCGAAGTCACGCGGTCTTGTCGTGACGGACACATCATTAAGCTGGTCGATGTTGTAAATACAGTCCATCGGGCAGGACATCCGAACATCGACCTCAAATATGGCTTCTGAAACATGTAAGTAGTAGCACCTTTACATGGCCGCTCGCTTTAACGTTAAACTAGTAAATTGTGTTGTTATTCAAGTGTTTGTGTGGAGTGTGAATATTAGCGCGCGAACTGCATGAGAGCTAAAATGGAGGCGCCGATGCGATCGATCACTCTCCCTGAAAATACCAATACTTCGTCATTTTTGGTCCTACAGATTCGAGTAATATAGATCTTTTGAATCTGTGAAAAGTGTACTTTTATTTGTGTGCACTTACAATAACAACAAAACGTTGTGCTTTTGTAACAGGTCGCGCTCTCTGCCGTCTCTCTCTGTGAACTTGAGCGCGCCAAAAAAAAAAAAAAAAGAAACTCCATGTAAACTTTCCTCACAGACATGAACAATATATGAACCAATGAACCAATTCAAATGAAACAAAACATATTCTCAGGTTATGTTACTACTACTGTGGTTATGACGAGTCAGCATCGATTTCTTCTCTGCGGCCAAAAATACTGAAAACACTATATCAATTAATTATTAGTAACTTATTCTGTCCTCAGATTAAAGGATCCTGCATTGTTTTACCATTCACTTCCATCCTAATCAGTGTGTAACCATGACTATAATGTCATAGGTACCATGTGACAAATGTTATGAGTGTTAAATAATGTGTATTTTACAAAAAAAAATAAAAAATCTATTTTTACTTTGCCTTCATAATACTGTTACTGTTCAAATTCACATAATTTGAGATATGCGTTGGAAGTTATGACATCGTGGTTTATTATATTAATAGTTTTCAGAAAGAAAGAAAAAAGAATTCCAGAAATATTCATTTGTTTCATGTATATATTTTGTCAGATGCTGTTAAAAAAAATTAATTATATATAATTAAACTATTGAAAGTGTATATTTTAAGAGAGTTTATTTTATTTTAAAAGTCAGATCAAAAGTGGCCACAGTTGCAGAAACACACAAATTCTGTGAATATAAAAACCATAAAAGACATTAAAATACTAATTGTTTTTGGAATTGCTTAAACAGTACATCCTTACAAAAAGAAAAAAAAATCAAAGCAAATGGTCAGTAAGAACGGATATGCACGTGTAGATTCATTTTAATTGTAGCATAAAGAACAGTTTGCTATAACTTACACATTTTAAATCAACATATTTAATGGTAAATGTCTTTTGAATCTGTTTCTCAGATTGTTATTCAGTTATCATCCAGTAGGGGGCGGTAATGCAACATCAGCGCCACGATCATAGAGCAAAGAAAAAAAACAACATCACGGTGCGTTCCAAACAGGATATATTGCCCTCCGAAGGGCACTTCAGAGTGAAAATAATCATGGCCGCCATGTTGAAGGGTCGTTCCAAACCGAAGTGCTCAAAACTGGCCACTTCAAAGGGCCCTTCGGAATGAAGGATTTTGAAGGGTACAACTGATGGACACTTCGGGCCCCCATGATCCTTTGCACAGGGAAGTTCTTTGATGTCACAGAATGGGTACAGGAGGTTATAGGAGTTCGATTTTACCTATAAATGTATATATAGTATTTTTCTATACTACTGTAATATTTATACGAGTTAGATTTGGTACATTATTATGGTCAAAATGACGTTGTACTTCAACAAAAATACTTTACAGCTCCCTTTATCAGTCCATTCAAATGTTTCAAATACATAGACACAATATAGCCTACATGCGATAAACCTAAATAAATAAATAAATAAACTAACGCTAAACAAATGGCGCAGCTTGCACAATTTACTCCTCTTTGATTGTCTCGTTAAGATGACGCAGAAGTGCATTCCAAAAGAAGAGGTTTTTTTTTTTACCCCTCCATTATCCAGCTCCACTAAATGAACCAATGCCCTGTCAGAACAACAGCAGGACCAACACCATTCAGAAAATACATTTACTTTGAACATTTATGTTATTTTTCATTTGAACTAGTGGTTAAATTAAGGGTTCTTTACATGCAGACTGATATCTGACAGTGAACTGATTAATACCGATTTGTTCAAAATGGTGGAACAATTTTTGTCTATTTTTTAGCTTAATTTGACCAACGTGTCGTTATTTACATTTGTCTGAAGTAGTGCAGTGGAGAAGATGTTGGTATGATTCGAGCTGCCTATCTAGACATTATTTAGACATCTTCACACTCCACAATATGGATCATGTTCCCAGTGTCAGCCTTGTAAGATTTCTCATTTTAACCAATTTCTGAGGCAGTGAACATGTATCCTTCTTAAGTAAAATAATCCCAGAATACATTACAATGCAATTTTGATTTAAATACAACTATATCTGTCTGATTGCAAATGAAAAACTATTTCAGTCTACTCTTGTGTTCAGTGTATTTTTGTGCTTTATTGGAGGAAGTCAATAACTTCAGATTATTTTGGAATTTATATAAGCATTAGCCAAGTCACGTATGCACTTATGATCTCTTAAGGAGGATTTTGATGTTTAGGACGCTGCATTAGAAGCTTCAATTCATAAACAATACATAAATAGCAGCTAAAATAATTCCTTACATTTATATAGCGCTTTTCTGGGTATTCAAAGTGCTTTTGCATATTGACGGGGGAATCTCCTCAACCACCACCAATGTGTAGAATCCACCTGGATGAAGCGACGGCAGCCATATTTCTCCAGAACGCCCACCACACACCAGCTTATTGATGGAGAGGAGAGAGAGTGATGACCCAATCAGTGTATGCGGATGATTAGGAGGCCATGATGGACAGAGGCCAATGGGCAAATTTGGCCAAAATTTCGGGGTTATACCCCTACTCTTTTTATCGAAGGACATCCTGGGATTTTTAATGACCATAGGGAGTCAGGACCTCGGTTAAACGTCTCATTTGAAGGATGTAGCGTCTGGACCAATCAGGCACACAAAATTATTCAATATATTTAATGAATTACCTATGAACTCACTTATCAAAGTTTGTGACCATCCCCTAAAACTGCAACCAGCATCCCAGTGTAGCTAGCACAGGCCATCCTAGGTGTCCTGTTACAGATATATGGTACTTTTATGATCCGGAAGAATGCTGTAGAGACTAGTGACTCATTCTTCCTCAGAGGGACAAATAAACTCTCTTAATCCTATGTATTCTCTATATAACCACTTGGGAAATGTATAAACATGTATCCAATTTTCCCATCTCATGACTTTCCTTTATAGGCTTATTCTATGTATTAATTCTCTCTTTTGAACTATTTTGGTATAATGTTCCATAGTTGCAAATGTATAGTTAACTGAGATCACATTGGCAGCATGTTTGGTATCTACGGACTCCACTTTCATTTCCTATTTGGTCATTTATGTTACATGTTACTAACTCTGTGACATGTTAGTATTATAAGAATCTAGAAGGTTATTCTCTCATTCATCCAATCCAGGTCTATGCTAATATCTTGCTACAGAACAAAGACTCGTAAAATTCCCTCTGAAAGGGAAACTCCTTATGGCTCAGACACCTCAAGAGGGTGTGACATCTTCACCCCTTTTATTCACGGATCACAAGATCAACCCTCTTCTCTTCCTGCTCTTCTCCTCTTCTTCTCTTTACTGACAATGCTGACGTCAAGATGATGCTTTAAGAAGCTAGAAGCTTCTAAGGAACCCCAAGCTTGTGCCAGGCTCGGCCTAGACCTTCCATTCACCAAAGATCCTGAATCCAACTGGTTCTCTTTCATCAAGACAATATCAGCAAAGATTCACGGGAGCCTCCACAAATTGCATCAGGACAGTTTTAATTCCTACCCCTTTTAAAGAAGGGCCTGTTAAAACTAAATGATGGTTTGCTCAAGGCTGTTGATCTGCTGAATGTCCAACAATGCTGTAACTTCTTGCTTTCCTGTACTCTACTTTAGCTCTCTCTCTCTCTCTGGTAAATGTAGCATGTATGTGGTGAATGTTAGAGTAGTTTAAGTGTTTAGTTAATAAAGTCTTGTTCATGTCACACGTAAAGTTGTCAGTGTTTTGCGCTCATATACTGGAGTCCCTATTCATGTCGATCCTGACTACAGGCTTTTAGTAGAATAAAATTATTTTCCATAACCTGGAAATGAACATTTCTTAGAATTAATAAACAATTAACACTGTGTGTTCATTGGACAACAGGTTAATAGATTGTAATATTTTATTAACTGATTCAAATATTAATAATTAATTATAACTAGTTATGATTAATTATTCATATTTATTTTGAGCTAATTTGCTACAGGCGGTGCTTTTTTGACAGCATAGTGTCCCCATCACTATACTGGGGCATTAGGACCCACACAGACCATAGGGTGAGCACCCCCTGCTGGCTTTACTAACACCTCTTCCAGCAGTAACCTAGTTTTCCCAGGAGGTGTCCTATACAGATACTAACCAGGCTCAGCCCTGCTTAGCTTCAGTGGCAACCAGTCTTGGGCTACAGGGTGATATGGCTGCTAACACTTTAGCTTTCAAAAGAAGCGAGCTGCATTTGCCAACAGTAGACAGCAAAGCTTCTGTGTGTCTGTACATGTTCATAAATCTGGGATTAATACAGAAACTAGATGAGTAAAGTTTGTAGACAAACTTTAAGTTGGCTTGAAAAAGCCTAGCCAGAAGGTTTGGAGTAGTTTTAAAAGCTTGAGGTTTGAAGCTTTTTAGTTTGAAATAGTTTAAGTTTTAGTTTAGTAGTTTAAAAGCTAGATAATGTGTGAGTAAGTAAGTGTGAGTGAGTGAGTGTGTGTAGATAGATATAGTTAGTTAGATAGTTAGATGGTTAATAAGTTAGATAGTTAGAAAGTTAGTTTATGAGTTTGAATGGCTCAGTAATAGTACATTGAATAGAAGCTTCATTGAGTTAATGGGCTTCAGTTTGTTTTGATTTGAATTTTGACAGAGTTTGATGGAATGTTCAGATTTTCAATGTAAGTCTATGGGAGTTTTTTCCAGTTTAATCAGCATTTTTAGGAAAACCGTAAGTCGGATCAGTCTGAAAAGATACAGCAACTCGAGTCAGAACAGTCTGAAGGTCTGGGCCAAGTTTGGTGGTTGTAGCTTTAAAGCTCTAGGAGGAGATGCAGTCTAAAATTTGGCTCAGAAGAAGACGGAAGAATAATAATAAGTTTATATAGCAGATCAGTAAGTTGGCTTTTTCAAGCCAACTTAATTACAGAATTATACAGATAGTTTAATAAATCTAATGACAATATCAAAAACAAGGTTAAAACAACTGCATTACCTTTTAGTTTTAATATTATTTATCATTACAGATTGAATGATAAATACAGAATACAGAAATACAGAAAATAATAAATGTCATCATTTAAAACCACTTTCTCTTTCATTCATCTTATATATTTCAAGTTTTCTAAATTTTTTTCTTCATGTTTATCATGTTTCTTCACTCTTCCTGGGTAATTTTTTGAGAACTCTTTGTCTGGTCCCTGAATGTTCCACAGACTCCGGGATGGATGGTAGTGTTGAGCTGTGAGATGAGACTGTTGAGCTTGAATAGCTAAAAACTGAACCACTGTCTGATGATCGTGATCTGAATGAACCATAACCAGAACTTCCCACAGACTGTGTGTCCGACCGCTCATCTCCGCTCACTGTGGAAATAAAATAAATCAGTAAATGACTTAAAACTCTTATAGAACAAAATTCTGACATTTAACTCATTATGTTCCTAAAAATAATGTAGCTTATTGATAATCATTCTCTGGTGTCTCTGGTTAAAACATTATACAAATACTTTATTAATCAGATGGGATTTTAAAAGTTTTGTCCCTGTTTTAGTTTAGTTTATTATTTATTTATAAAGCACATATAAAATCAACCACAAGGTTGACCAAAGTGCTGTAAATTAGAAACAATACATAAGAACACTTCAAACAGCAAAATAAAATACAATAAAATTAATTTGTTGTTAAACGCCATAATGTATGTAAAAAATAAGATTTAAGCTTTGATTTAAACATGGAAAGAGATGGTACCATTCAAATTGACACTGGTAAGCCGTTCCATAGTTTGGGGACAGCCTTTGCAAAGGCTCTGTCCCCTCTATGTTTTAGCTTAGATTTGATTTGATTTATTGATTTATAAAGCACTATTAAAACAACAGAGCGTTGACCAAAGTGCTGTACAATGCAAAAATTCTACATAAAATAAAACATAAACTCTAAAACAGTACACACACACAAAAGCCAATGCCTCAACACACTGCAGACTCAAAAGCTAAACTAAAAAGATGAGCCTTCAAACGTCTTTTAAAAATGCTTAGAGTAGAGGATACTCTAATATGAGATGGTAAACTATTCCATCTCTTTGGTGCTGCCACTGCGAAGGCCCGATCACCCCTCCGATTGTATCTTGTCCTCTGAATAATTAAAACAGACTGATCAGAAGATCTTAAAGACCTGGAAGGCTTAGTCTTGCACATAGAGAGTAATCCAAGATCCCCTGACCTAAGTGACCTAGTTGGGTTATGAGGGAGTACCAAATCGGAAAGGTAGTCTGAAGCTAAGCCATGTAAACATTTGTAAACGAAAACTAAAATGTTGAACTCTGTTCTAGATTTAACCAGAAGCCAGCGCAGAGACGTCAAGATGGGAGTAATGCGATCAAATTTTTTGCTGCTGGTCAACAGCCTAGAAGCAGTATTATGAACAAGTTGTAAACAATAGATGAACTATTAGCTCCATAATAAAGTGAATTACAGTAGTCAAGAAGGGTGGTAATGAATGCGTAGATAACTTTTTCGAAATTCTTGCGTGAGAGTAAAGTTGCAAGGTGACGTAGATGGAAAAAGCATGATTTGACAACAGAATTAATCTTTTTATCAACCTGAAGTCCCGAGTCAATTAGAACACCAAGGTTTTTAGTCCACGGAGTAACATAAGAACTTAAAAAGCCTAGATCCAGATTACCACAATCATAAACAACTTCATTTTTTTTTCTCATTTAAGGCCAAAAAATTGTGAAAGTGTGGGAAACCCCCCATCGGCCCAAAAACAGAATCCGACGGCCTGGGCGAAGGTTAACGCGTGTATGTCTTTTCAGCGCCCCTGTGAAGTTCACTTAATTTCTAGAATTTAGTTTCAATTTTACTTTAGCTGCTCGTTTAATCTGACTCCAATTTCAAATGATTATTATTCTTAGGTTGTGTTTACAATTAGAAATTAATTGTTTATGTATTAATTTAGATATTTGATGATTCTGGGTATCCCATACTTTTAATTATTCATTCATCAGGGACCCAATGCCGCACAGAGATACTCGCCCCGGGTTTGCGGTAAACTCACGGACATAAACTTGCCAGTCTTATCTTCGTCAGAGGGTGTAATAAGTTAGCTAATACCTTTAGTCGGGTGCCTACTGCTCACTCGAACAAAAGTGTATTTTAATTTAGCCACTTCCATACACCTTGCTAAAAAGGCAGAGTAGATCTTCTCTCCAGATGAGTTTAATTGCTTTATTGCAGGGCACTTGATCTCAGTTTTTGTCTTAGCAACAAAGCCAAGTCTTAAAAAAGCCATAATTTCAGATCCTGTAGGTATGCTACGCTATCAAAACCTCAATAGAACATGAATCGTTGCGTTTAAGTGGGAGATACAACTGGGTGTTGTCGGCATATAAATGAAATGATACTCCATGTTTAGAAAACAGGGATCCCAGTGATAGCGTGTATAAAGAAGAAAAATGTAGGAGCAAGGATCAAACCCTGTAGAATACCACAGGAGAGGTGTGCTCTACTGAAGAAGTATGTTTTCCAATATATACAGAAAACTTCCTATTGGTTAAATATGACCAAAACCATTTTAAAACGATACCCTGAATGCCTACATAACTTTCCAGTCTAGAAATGAAAATTTATGATCAACCCTATCAAATGCTGAACTGAAATCTAAAAGAACCAAAGCAACAGAAATATATTATTACAAGCCTGATCACTCTTTATTGCAAGTTTATAAAGTTGACCATAAAGATTTATAGAGTCTAAAGTGTCAAAAGGTCTAAAGAACAAATTATTAGTAAAAACAGGTGCTTAACCTTCAGAAAATGTTGATCATCAACCTAAGGAGTTTAATTATGTGCGTTAAACTATATTATGTGTTTTTTATTTTATTTCATATCAGGTTTATTGTCTTAAAGTATCAACATTGTTATTTTTGTAAAGACATGGAAAGGGAAATGGAAAGAGAAAGGGTTTAGATTTTATTATGGGGAAAAATGTGTTGACAAATTTATGACAATATAGACTAAATATATTACATTTTCACAACAAAGCAGAAGGGATAAGTGGAAAACACGGGCTCTAATGCTTTAAAAAACGTCACAGGGAAACCAAAGTTACTGAAAGTGTCAAATAAAACAGAAGACACTCACTGGTTGGGGGTAGCAATTCAGTGCTGTTACATCGTTTTATGGCCCCTGACTCATAACTTATATGAGATGAATCTCTGGAACGGGATGAACTGAAAACTGTTTCTGCTCCTGATCGTGATCTGAATGAACCATAAGCTGAACTTCCCAGAGACCATGAATCAGATCCATCATCTCCACTCACTATAATAATGAAAGCAGAGAGCAGATCAGAAGAACATTTACATTAATGTGTTTGACAGACACTTTTATCCAAAGAAACTGACATGACATTGAAGGAATATATTCATCATTTAGAGTTGACATAAAGCTGACCATCTGAATGAATTACAGTCACATGAACTGAGTCAATGAAGGATTCACTTCACAGCAGCATTTTGGTTCACACAGAAACAGGATATTAAATGATTACAAAATCCAGGTTGTTTTATTTTGACCCTGCTTCTGTTTCCTGGTTTCCTAATGAAGCTAAACAGGGTTGAACCTGGTCAGTGTCTGGATAGGAAACCATCTGAGAAAAATGAAGACTGTAAGAGGTGTTAGTGAGTGTTAGAGCTCAACATGAGGTCTGTGTGATGGACACTTTTAAACTATTTATAACTACATCTGAAAAGCTCTAGAACAATGATGAGGAAACAGACCTGAGATTGTGTGTAGATAATATTCATACAATTTTATGATTTCACTCACTGGTCTCTGATCTGATGTCTTTTCTCCATTTGTCCAGTCGCTCTTCTGCCTTCTTTCTACCATCTATCTTCTGTAAAATCTTCTGTCTATTTCAAAATGGCAGCCATTGTTTGTGCCACTGTCTCCTCAATCTTCTCCAGCAGCTCCTTGATCTGAGTGTCGTCACTCCTGTTGAGATTGTTGAGAACATGATACCTGTTCCCACATTTGTCCAGCAGCCGCTGGAGATCCTGTCCTTCACTCTCAATGTGCTGCTCTATAGATGTGTCTAACAGAGAGTCTCCATGAGTGAACAGAACTATAGTGTGACTCCAGACTCTCTCACTGAGAAGATCCAGATGATCCTGCACTGATTTTCTGTGTGTCTTTTTGAATCTAATGTCCACACGTATGATCAGTAGTACAGCGTGTGGTCCTGGAGGACACAGAGACACACTGAGCAAAATCTCCTGTTTCAGTCTCTCTACAGCGTAACACTTCCACCATCCTGGAGCTTCAATGACAGTGATGTGTCTGTCTGCTACTTCTCCATGTCTTCTCACACACTGAGCAGATCTCAAGTCAAACTCCTCTCTGCCCAGGATGGTGTTTCCTGATGAACTCTTACCAGCATATCTATACCCCATCAACACAATCCTCAGATCTGAGAGATGTGAGCATCACCTGAAACAACAAACACACTTATACAAAATGATATTGTACTGAGAACATGTATTTGTACATGTTTCTGCTCTATATACATTTAATAAACAGTCCATCCATCTCAAGTGGTCCAAAAATTCTAAAGATAGTTGTTCAATCATTTTTTATTTTCCTATACATATTGGTAATTGCAAAAACAGACAAAGTTTTTCATTTTATTTGGTTTAACCACAGTGGCTGTCTTTGTGTCATGGTCCATACAGGCTCTATGAAAACTTCAATAACTCAGCTCAGGAAGGTTGTTGCTGCTTTGAACAAAAACTGATCTTTAAAGCACATTACAATCTTATAATCAAAACAAATACAGTCATTTTGCATATTCTTATTCCTTAGACACTGTAACTTTTTGCGCACTAGCAGTTAACAAACAAAACTCTTCATCTTACAGAACAACACTGAAGTCAGGACTGCTTCTCTCTGTCTATGACGAGTCACATGTACTGTACTTCTCTGCAGCGCTCTGTCTAAAATAGTCTAAATATAAACACTTATAGGTGTACCATAGTGATTCAGGATAAGACAAAAACCTGGTTTGGAAGATGGATTCATGATGTACTCGCTCATATACATTTTGTAAATTTTGAAATTTAAAACAAATTTACATAGTGAACATTTTAGGTTAAATGTAATGATCAAGATCACTCAAAGTTTCATTCAGGGTCAATTTATACTCGAAATCGCCGATTGTGAATTATCAAAGAGAGAATCGACGATGCATCGCCGACTCTCATGAGATTTTTGGCATGCTAAATATCTTTACCTATCCGCGATTCAAAATCCTGCGGTGTGTAATGTGTTCTGACTGAATATTACATCAGCGACGACCTACAGCCAATGAGAGAGCAAGTTTTAGGGCAGCGGGAAGTTCGGGGAGGAGTTACAGACCTGCGTCTCCCCAACCATTTCCTCCTCCAGTCGTGAGTGTGAAAAGAACAGTGATCTGACGACTGAAAATCGTGCAGTGTGAACTCGGCATTAGAAAAGTAGTAGAAGCCACTGTATATAATAATTTTTGTATATAATAAATTACTTGCATCTTAGAGCGCACAGACAAAATGCAATAAATGATGTTTTATTAACAAAGTTTGGGAGGAACACATTCAAATGATCTAACTTATCGTCACATCACTCCAACCAGCAATCAACATATCTACCCAATCAGCATGAGTAGAGACCTATATATATATATATATATATATATATATATATATATATATATTACACAACACACAGTCGACTCACATATATTTCTCATCAGTTTCAGCATCCCTCCACCACCCCGTCTCCTCACACTCGGCTGGTTACTTATAACCAGAAATACAGGGCGGACTCTGGGTTCAGGCCAAATACCAGCTCGGAGCCCTCTCCTCAGACAGCACGCCAAATACACTGTTAACTCTATCTGATTATTTGTAAGTGTGAACTTGTGAAGTGCATTACGGAGGAAGATGACTGCTGTTTGGGAACGCAGTCGTGTAAAACAGCTCTGGAAGGTAATTATATTATATTAATTACACCGAACCACTTTGAACAGACTTTACTCAGGCATTTCAACCAAAACAGCATTTCAGATGCTGTGGAAAAAGATCGGTCCGCTGGCTGCTCCAGTTAAGCCATCCCATCATGACAAGTTATAATATTTTGATGTGCAATAAGGAATTTATTCTGTAAATGTGTTTCCATCCTAGTTTATACGCATGTTTTCTATCAGATAAAAAAATGCCAACTCAAACGAGCATGTACGTTTCTTGGTGGGTTACAATTACGCACATCTGGCGTTTCCAAGTTTTTTTATGCGATATCCCAAAATGCACATAAAAATAGGTTGATGGAAACAGAGCTTATAAAACTGCTTTTCATCCAGGGGACAGGTGTCCACTATAGGGGGCCTCAGCAAACGTCCAAAGGGACCAAATAACTAAAACTTGATGTGGTTCATGACACAAATAACGTTGCTGTGGTTAAACCAAGTAAATACAAACAAAAACTGGTTCTGCAATACCAACTGTTGTATTATATCAAGGAAATGCAATTACCCTGCCTCCTTGTTTAGATGTTAGATGCCTGTTGCTACACATTTGGCCAATATATTAAACATTAGGCATTGCTTGCAATATTATTGTTATTTATTTTTTTTGTTTCTAAGAAATGCTTTATTCTATATGAGTAGAGATGTAGTTATTGTTAGTTATGTGTGTGTGCCTGTCCGTGAGAAGGAGCAGAACTGGACTGCGGTTCTGTGTGTGTGTGTGTGTGTGTGTGCGTGTGTGTGTGTGCGCACTCAAGGACACAAAGAACTGTGGTTCTACTCATGGAAACTTATAAGAACATCAGCCATCTTAGTTGAGTCTACTGGAGTTCAAGCACATAAAAAGGCAGACAGCTTTCAACTGCAAAGCCTTGAAAAGGATCTGGGAAACTTTGGGAAAGTTACAACTTACATCAGTCAAGAAGATAACCTAACGTCTATGATAAACAGCAGGAAACTGATTTGGATACTGATACGTTAGTAATACACCTAGAAGCCCAGAGCTGAGGACAAGAAACCCCAATCTGAAGATGAAGTCCAGAGCTGACTACACCTTTGACTCAACGCTTGATTATTGTGTTTTATACTTTAATGATGATGTTTTATTTGCCTTCACATTTTTGTTTATTATAAAAAGAAATTTAATTGATTACAAAAGCTGCCTACCGTGGCTTAATGTATAGTGTTTTAAGACTTTGAACAAGAACATAGCACAGAGGAGTCTTCTGACCAAATTTGAAGTAATTTAAAATGCTTATGATTTAAGACAGACCCAAACATGAGTCTGTATGTTTGCATAAAAATGATTTTCATAAATAAGTGCAGATTTTCAGTATTTTTTGATCAACAAACACCAGCAACATTATGTTGGACTGATAATGTCAGGAAACATGACTGTCATTGTCACACTGATCCAACAAAACCCAAGAGCTCCTGGAAGCTGATGTTTGTTGGGTCAGATCTTCAGATTCTTTAAGTCTCTTAATAAAGTCCATCTTCTACATGAAAACACAAACAGAGAGAGAAAAACAGAATAGAAAACACAGCCCTGTCTGTATGTGGAATCACTCATCTGTGATCAGATGTTTTGATCTGAGGTAAGCGATTTCTGTTTTCAGAAGCACACCTAATGAAGACTGGGCTGTTTAAGAAATGAAAGTGTTTATTTCCTTCAGTAACAGATTTTAGGGGCGTCACTGTGAGCTGCTATTGGGAATGAATTGACAAAAAATGGTTAATAACGAGAAGTTTCTTGATATTATTGCTGGGACTGTTACATTTTCATGATTTATTTCATATACTCAGTGTGAATATCTGCACTATAAAGTATGTGGACTCACTCATCTGTGATCTGATGTTTCTCTCTGTTTCTTCATTCATTCTTCATCGTTCTTCTCTCTCTCTTCCTCTGCTCTTCTCTCTTCCACCTCCTGTAAAATCTTTCTGTCCATTTCAAAATGGCAGCCGTTGTTTTGTGCCACTGTCTCCTCAATCTTCTCCAGCAGCTCCTTGATCTGAGTGTCGTCACTCCTGTTGAGATTGTTGAGAACATGATACCTGTTCCCACATTTGTCCAGTAGCCGCTGGAGATCCTGTCCTTCACTCTCAATGTGCTGCTCTATAGATGTGTCTAACAGAGAGTCTCCACGAGTGAACAGAACTATAGTGTGACTCCAGACTCTCTCACTGAGAAATCAGATGATCCTGCACTGATTTTATCTCAGTCTCTTTGAAATGTGTCCACAGGTTGACAGTAGTACAGCGTGTGGTCCTGGAGGACACAGAGACACACTGACAAATCTCCGGTTTCAGTATTCAGGACTGTCCTCTACGTGTAATCACTCCACATCCTGGAGCTTCCATGACAGTGATGTGTCTGTCTGCTACTTCTCCATGTCTCCTCACACACTGAGCAGATCTCTTCAAGTCAAACTCCTCTCTGCCCAGGATGGAGTTTCCTGCTGAACTCTTACCAACATTTCTATACCCCATCAACACAATCCTCAGATCTGAGAGATGTTGAGTGTCATCTGAAAAAAATACAGAAAAATCAAACTTATGCAAAATTATATTATACTGAGTATACAGTGTATTTGTATACGTTTCTGCTCTATATACATTTAATGAAGGGTCCGTTCATATCAAGTGGTCCAAAAATTCTAAAGATAGTTGCTCAATCATTTTGAATTTTCTTATACGTATGGGTAATTGCAAAAGCAAACAAAGTTTTTTATTTTATTTGGTTTAACCACAGTGGCTGTCTTGTCATAGCCCACAGGGCTCTATGGAAACTTCAATATCTCAGCTCAGTATGTAACCCTGGTTCCCTGAATAGAGAACACTCCTTCGTAAATCCATGTGAAATCGGTAGAATGGAGTGAAGGAATGTCATAGGCGGGTGATGTCACGGACCAGGAAACTATGAACAAAGACGCTAGCTTCTGATAGGCTAAAGCAAGGTGCTCACAGGCATGTAGTGAGTATGGCAAGGCGACGCAGCATCTCGTTCCCTATTCAGGGAACCAGGGTTATAACCCGAGACGTTCCCTTTTCACAGTGATTTTTCTGGCAAGATGGCGCCTGTGTATGTGGCGAGCTGTCTGCTGTTCTCGGCTTTGTTTATTGTTTGGCTGTTTTTATGTGCTCTCCTGTCCAACAACTATGTTAAGGCTCTCACCTTTGATCCCCAGACTCTCTTGGATACACACAGTTTCTGTGTAGGTGTTCTGGGCATGAAATTGATCATCTTCGCCTACCACACATATGGAACTCTCTTATGAGATATCCCGGCGATTACCTCTAGACGTTCCTCCAAGAAAGCATTGGAGAAGATGCGGTAAACACGGGGTGTGATCGTCACAATAAAGACCTTCATGGGAACCGGTTACTTAGCTGTTCTCAGTGCTCTGCCTCGGTCACAGGCTATGGTGTCGGACCGCTTCGGCCAACCCTGTTGTCATGTTAGCTCAGGCTAATCGCATTCAGGCTAAAACCACTTTCTTAAGTTTTGAAGCTCAGGTTTTACTTTTGAACTGGCCTGAACTCATGATATTAGCTTTGATCTATTGGCCACAACACTTAATCAAAGACTTCATAGTAGAGTTATGGAGAATTGATCACTAAATATAATTGCATCCTTTTTTTAGGTCATTTAAATGTACATATATGCTGCCCATCTAAGCGGGCTAACCTCTGAGGTCCTAAACATCATTGACTCTTTTAACCTCTTTTAACACAAAGCAGTGGGTTAATTATCCCACACATACTCATGGACACATGTTGGACCAAATTTTGTCATATGGGTTATCAGTAACTGAAGTTGAAGTTGTTGATTCTGCTATTTCTGATTTTTGCTATTCCAATTTGCATAGCCCGTGCATATTTACCTCATTTTGAAGTAGATTTTATCAAGTTCCATAATGAGGTTAATCCTCTTTAGAATCTCTACTACCTGACCTTGATGTGGAACATCACATTTCCCTTTAAAATACTGTTTGGGCAGATAATTTAAATCTTACTGCTCCCTTCATTTTTTTAAGCCAAAATCTACATCCAAATCGGAGCCATGGGTCGATCATAGTATACGCTCCCTGAGACAGTCATGCAGGAAAGCAGACAGGAAGTGGAAATAAGACAAATTACAGATTTTGTATGCGATCTTAAGGGACTGGTTATTGTTATATCAGAATGCTGTTAAGAAAGCTAAGGCTTCCTATTTTACTAAATTGATTGAGAAACATCACCATACCCCAAAATCACTTTTTTTCTGTCAATAACTCGGTTTTAAATCCTCCTATAAACTCTCTTCACTGCCCGTCCTGGGCACTCCGTGAGGATTTTGCTAGCTACCTTGGCAATAAAGTTTCAAATCTGAGAGCCCAATTTCAGGTCTCTGATCAGAAAATACAGACAGAGATGAGTTCACCTACCCTCTGGACCTCTTTCAATTCTGTCTCTCTACATTCTGTAAAGGAAGTAATGCTTAACTTAAACCTTCCTTTTGTTTGTATGACACTTTACTTTCCTGGAACGTGACTTCACCCACCTATGACATTCCGAGTAGGGATGTCCGATCACGTTTTTTTGATTTTGAGTATCTAGCGATACCGAGTCCCGATCCGATACTTCTATAATACATGAAAAAGAATAAAGAGCGAAAAAACAGATCCAGGATCCAGGAACAGTGCTTTTCAGGTTTTTCAGGTATCTAACTGTAGTTTTCACGTACAGAAAATGGATAAAGTGATCAAATATAAAATATCACTGCATATTATCTTTACTGTATAAAATAAATAAAGATTAATTATTATTGAAGTTACAAAAACAATTCAGTCAAGAGCAGTGAGTGATTTCTTTGTTATTTGTTGTTTGATTTAACATTAAAAACAGGCAGCAGGAATAGTTTTTTTTCCCTATAAGACATGCACGATCCATACACTGTTACACATGCGCTGTCTTTCTCGACTAATATACGTTCACTTAAGACATAACCGACTATGTTTGCTAGGATACTCGCTAAGAGGGGCATGTTGACATAATTTTTGTATGAATTTGTCCGCTGAAGCGCAAGACTTGAAAGAGAACTCAGTATTTGCGCACTGACTGGAATAAGCGTGTGCGCGCTTCAGATGAGCGCACACAAATCTTCTCACAGCGCGTGCGAGTTCTCTTTCGCGTCTTGTTCTTGAAGGTTTAAATCAGCAAGGCTTAAATGAGTTAGTTTAAACACAGACAGCAACGTGTGCTGTTCAGGTCTCACCTGTATCAACACCCGGGTGATAAATGATTGGACATTAGAGCACACGGCACTCGCAGTTAACAGTTTACAAAGAGTGACTGTTTTGTCCACGCTTTTTGACTATCGTTGTTGTAACGTTTTGCGCATCCATCGACTGAAACATATTATCTGAACTCTGTCTGTCTGTTTTCCACGTTGCTATTTTAAACAAACCATATTAAACCAATAGATGCGTCGTCATTCGAGATGGACCGCGGTGCAAGTGCGTACCGAACCGTAAGTGGAGAACCGTACGGTTGGTTTTTTTACCGAGAACCGTTGCACCCCTAATACATATATATCCGAGTCCTGATCGGGAGGTAACGTCCGATTCCGATCGAGTCTGAAACCACGTGATCGGGCCCGATTTCCGATCACGTGATCGGATCTGGACATCCCTAATTCCGAGTGCCCTTGGACCAATTTCACATGTGCTTCACGCCATAACCATGCAGGAGCATTTCCACAGCGTCTCGATGCAGCTCAAGTTCCCATGAAAGGGAACTGATCTTTAAAGCACATTACAGCAATACATATAAACAAAACATATATAGTCATTTTGCATATTCTTGTTCCTAAGACTTTTAATATGATTTAATAATTTAATATAATTGCCCTCTAGCAGTTAATAATCAAAACTGCATGCATCTTACAGAAGAACATTGATGCCGGAGCTACTTCTCTCTGTTTATGTAAACGAGTCACGCAGGTACTGGGCTACTCTGCAGCGGTTGTCGTCCCGCTCTGTCTAAAATAGTCTAAATATAAACACTTATTATCGGTGTACCATAGTGATTCAGGATAGACAAAAACTTGGTTTGGAAGATGGATTCATGATCTACTCAGTCATTTTGTAAATTTTGAAATATAAAACAAAATGTACATATTGTAAATTTTAGGCTGAATGTAATGATCAAGATCAATCAAAGTTCCATTCCGGGTCGATTTATAATTTGAAGAATTTGGATCTCTTTTTAGGGAGAACGTGGCTAAGAATAGTGTGCAAACAAAATTTTTCAGTTTTGAGACTTAAATAGATTTTAGATCTTATTCAGTGCAATTTTTTAGAATACCCCTCACTTTCAGGTTGATTTTCTCTGGTGGGGAAGCTGAAATTGTCACAGATCCCTGTATGGCAGAATCTGCTGTAAAAATGATGAGTTTGAGATTCTGCTGGTGGTACACAGACAATAGGCTTGTTCGACTTGATGCAGCGCCGCAAAGACCGATCGATGGCTGACTGAAAGTGCATGCCGGTAAGAAATGTTGTCCGACTTGAGACAGCGCTGACGTCATGTGACTGTGACGTATGGCTTTAAAGTACCGCGAGAGCGATTCGAGATCAGCCGCATGAGGCAGCCAGCGCAGTTTCTGAAGAGGAGCTGCACGAGCGCTGATGACGACACAGCTGTTTCATGATTGGCCGGATTCACCGCATGACAACGATCACGTGTGTTTCGTGTTTATTGTCACGACTTCATCTCCACTAATGCTCAAAAATCTGTTTTTATAACAGTTAAAGCTCTTTTCATGTAGTCGCAATTTTATATTGTGTCATGTTTATCAAAATAAAACGGATAAAAAACGTAGACCCCACTACATTGTTTTTAAAAAACATATGCTTATGTTGAACTTATTCTTGTAAAAACAGACGCTGTAAGCAGTACATAAAGTTTTGAATGAAAAGGTCTCTGAAACATCAGTGTATTAGTCAAATATTGCATTATTTCACTTCAGCTGTGATAAAGTATGCAAACGCAGCGCGAGTGTCACTAGGAGAAGCAGAAAGTGTCCGACTTCATGTCTCCGTTTTCAGCTCCTCCCTGACTGCACGCGGCTAATCTCGCCGATCGGTTACATCCAGCCGCAGCCGATGTCGAACACACCTATAGCTTGACCAAGAACAAGAGGTGTGTTCGACATCGGCTGCGGCTGGATGTAACGATCGGCGAGACTAGCCCTTTGCGGCGCTGCATCAAGTCGAACAAGCCTAAGGCAAACATGAGGGCTTGTGCACAGAGACTAATCACTAGAAAAGACACACCTGTGCACAATCAACCCAATAAACCTATGACGACACAACACATGAGACCAGGGAAACACATGACATGATCACATGAGGACAAGGGAATCACATGACATGGGAGCACATGGCAAACAGATAAATAAACAGATAAATAAATAAACTTAAAAAATAAGCCATGAAAAATGAACATGAACAAAACCAAAACTAGACATGACAGAATCCCCCCCTCTATGGGCGGATCCCGACACCCAACATAAAACCAAAACTAGACAAACATTCTAGGAGGGTGGTGGAATAGAGGCGGTCTTGGGGGAGGGATGGTGGGCCAGGCCAGTGCAGGCAGTTCAGGGGACCAGAGAGGCAGGCACAAGACATGAATAAACTTCAGAAATACTTCATATATCAGTGTGAATATCTGCTCTATAAATTCGGAATCATCCTCTTATCTCTTCATTATTAGTTCTTTTGCTCTCTCTTCCTCTGCTCTTCTTCTCTCTTTCACCTCCTGTAAAATCTTTCTGTCTATTTCAAAATGGCGGCCGTCGTTTTGTGCCACTGTCTCCTCAATCTTCTCCAGCAGCTCCTTGATCTGAGTTTCGTCACTCCTGTTGTGATTGTTGAGAACATGATACCTGTTCCCACATTTGTCCAGTAGCCGCTGGAGATCCTGTCCTTCACTCTCAATGTGCTGCTCTATAGATGTGTCTAACAGAGAGTCTCCACGAGTGAACAGAACTATAGTGTGACTCCAGACTCTCTCACTGAGAAGATCCAGATGACCCTGCACTGATTTTATCTCAGTCTCTTTAAATCTAGAGTCCACAGGTATGATCAGTAGTACAGCGTTTGGTCCTGGAGGACACAGAGACACACTGAGCAAAATCTCCTGTTTCAGTATCTCAGGACTCTTCTCTACAGTGAAATTCCTCCCACCATCCTGGAGCTTCAGTGACAGTGATGTGTGTCTGCTACTTCTCCATGTCTCCTCACACACTGAGCAGATCTCTTCAAGTCAAACTCCTCTCTGCCCAGGATGGTGTTTCCTGATGAACTCTTACCAGCATCTCTATACCCCATCAACACAATCCTCAGATCTGAGAGATGTTGAGCGTCACCTGAAACAAACAGAGAACAAAACACACTTCTTAAGGTGGGTGAGATCTTCCCCCAGTTTCACAGACAAGGCTTAAACTAGTCCTAGACTAAAATGCATGTTTGAGCTGTTTTAACTGAAAGCAACTTGTACTGACATCATAAAATATGTCAGTGTCATTGTTTTGTCTCAAGATGCACACTAGTATGTTTTTTTTCTAGTGTACGTTTTATAGAAGTTACTTAAATATCGTAATTGAAGGCCTAATCCTGGCTGAGGCTAAACCCTGTCTGTGAAACCGGGCCCTTGTGTCTTCTTTAAGGGTTAATTCACTCAAAAAAATTAAATTCTCTCACTAATTTTTCACCTTCATGTCATTCCAAACTTTTGTTAATCTTCAGAACACAAATGAAGATCTTTTTGATGAAATGTGAGAGATTTCTGTCCCTCTAGCAGATGACACTTTGACACTTAAAAAATTAGGCTTTTACTACATAGGCTTTACTACATATAAATATTGATCAGCTCACATAAACAGAAGCTCAACCATACATGCTTGACACGTGAGAATGAACCTCATTGGTTCTTGTTGAAGCTCAAACGTGATGCGTAACATGAGAATGAACATCATTGGTTCTCGTGCATCAAGTGAACATGCTCGAGCTTCGGTTTACCACAACTGATGTGTGAGTTGATCAATGTTTGTGTGAATAAAAGCCTGAATTCCATCCGTTCATCATATATAAAGTAATCGTTTCTCTTCAAAAAATTTGGACTAAACAAAATCAATTCATATTAGGGGTGTGACGAGACGGGTATCTCACGAGACGAGACGAGACGAGACTCGAGATTGAGTTCACGAGACGGGACGAAATGAGACAAGATTTTTACACACTATTTTTAAGAAATCCTCAATGGCAAAATACATGACTAGAAAAAATATTCTGTAGGTGTATTTGAAATGTTTTAACTAATCATCTTGTAATGAATGTAATTTCAGTTCTACTTTCTGAGACTGAATTATCATATGCAGTAAAAGACAACAATACTCAAGTACTGTAAAAGGTTTTGCCACTAACTCAACTGACTGACTTCTCTCCTGTATGATTTCAGTCTCTTCAGACCTTACTGTACATGATTTATGAGCTTCTACAACTTTAGACCTCCTAACTGAACTCCTTTCCACAAACTGATCATAGAAATAAAAACAGTATAAATAAAAATGTTAACACTTTATAATAAGGTCTCATTTATTAACATTAATGTATTAACCAACATCAACTAACAATGAGCAACATATTTGCTACAGTATTTATTAATCTTTGTTTATGTTAGTTAATAAAAATAGTCATTCATTGTTAGTTCATAGTTCACAGTGCATTAACTAATGTTAACAAATGAAACTTTATTGTTTGTGCTTAATAAGATTAAGAGAAAACTATTATTAATTTTTATGGTAACACTTTACAATAAGTGCAACCATAATCACACTCTCTCAATATTCAAAGTGCAAATAAGACCAAATGTTTCTTTGATACAGAGCTAAGAGATGGTTACAACTACACTGCCCAGCCTAAGATAGCTTTCATATTGAGAGATATCTGTATTCATCAGGGAGCCACTTTAAAAATGCGGGTATTGAAATCGCGTTTGAATGCACGCTTGTGTTATTTCACTTTGGCGATCGCGCGTAACTGAATAAGTGAATATGGAGCAGCGGCGACAGTTTATCCAATTGAATTAAATGTTTTTTTATTTAAATACAAAGCAAAACGACAGTGGAGGTGTAATGTAAACGTAGTGGTGGCATATTCTTTCCTAATCATCCTAACCACTCTGTCATGGCAACATCACGAGACTACTTTTCGCCTCGACGAGAAATCTCGTCACATCCCTAATTCATATTAATTAGTTTTATGATCTCTTTATGAACTTTTTAATGCATCAGATTGGTAGTTGCGTAGCTGTCAGTGGAGGGACAGAAATCTCTCAGGTTTCTTCAAAGATCTTCATCAGTGTGAATATCTGCTCTATAAAGTATGTGGACTCACTCATCTGTGATCTGATGTTTTCTCTCTGTTTCTTCATCCTCTTCATTCGTTCTTCTGCTCTCTCTTCCTCTGCTTTTCTTCTCTCTTTCACCTCCTGTAAAATCTTTCTGTCTATTTCAAAATGGCGGCCATTGTTTTGTGCCACTGTCTCCTCAATCTTCTCCAGCAGCTCCTTGATCTGAGTGTCGTCACTCCTGTTGAGATTGTTGAGAACATGATACCTGTTCCCACATTTTGTCCAGCAGCCACTGGAGATCCTGTCCTTCACTCTCAATGTGCCGCTCTATAGATGTGTCTAACAGAGAGTCTCCACGAGTGAACAGAACTATAGTGTGACTCCAGACTCTCTCACTGAGAAGATCCAGATGATCCTGCACTGCTTTTCTCTCAGTCTCTTTAAATCTAATGTCCACACGTATGATCAGTAGTACAGCGTGTGGTCCTGGAGGACACAGAGACACACTGAGCAAAATCTCCTGTTTCAGTATCTCAGGACTCTTCTCTACAGTGAAATTCCTCCACCATCCTGGAGCTTCAATGACAGTGATGTGTCTGTCTGCTACTTCTCCATGTCTCCTCACACACTGAGCAGATCTCTTCAAGTCAAACTCCTCTCTGCCCAGGATGGTGTTTCCTGATAAACTCTTACCAGCATCTCTATACCCCATCAACACAATCCTCAGATCTGAGAGATGTTGAGCTTCACCTGAAACAAATAGAGAACAAAACACACTTGTTGTTTGTGCTTTCTGAACAGTTAACAAGAAAGCTGTACTAAAATATGCTAATCATAATAATACAAATGCCTCATTGAGTTCAGGAAATACAGGTTAACAGATTTCAGATTACTAAATTAATAAATAAATCTCTCTCGCGCGCACACACAATCATAGTTGCACAGCCACACACTTAAAACACATGACTGTATTCTGCAAGTTAACCTAAATTCAATTTGTGACAAGCCATAAGCATAAACTACTTTATGAAGAACAAAAGCTTACAAAACATTATTAGCTTTATCGACCAATATGAAAGTGAAAGCAGTATGTCTCACAGAAACAGTAAACACGTTTGCTTAAAAGTCATTTTTACAATGAATTAACAAGGAAAATACGTTTATTTTTTAAAATAAAAAAATGCTTACTTAATTCCATTTTTCACTGTCTCAGTCGGAGCTCCAGAGTAAATGCGGGTTCACGTTGATCTTTCTGGACTTTCATACAGGTGTTCAGATCATGGGCGGGGCTACAGGAGTACGGAAGAGTGCGAAGATGATCTTCGAGGTTGATTTACACACACACACAAATAAGATGTTAGCGATTTTTTCAAAAGTTATATATTTTATTTTATTATTTTAAGAGTAAACTACCTCATACATCATATACTTATTTATTTTATTTGAAAGTAACAAGTTGCAGAATTTAGTCTCCATGCAGTCAATAATTGTATCCATTAAAACTCATATTTGATCATCAAAATGACATATTTAAACGTTGTTTCATGCCCTAAAGTAGTTTGAATGTAACTCTTCACACTTGCTTCATTTTGTATAAGCAGATTCATGAATATGCAAATCAGTCCCCGCAACACAATGGCAAGTGGAAATACTGGTTTAATTCAGCCATATGTATTTGAACCAGAAACTAGTACATCGACTGATTTCAAACCGCGTTTTTGGTTCACAGCAGTTTTTAAGTTGAAAATACTCAGCAGTGCTGTTGACTTGTCTTAAATATTAAAAAAAAAACACCATATAGACATATTAACAACTTGATTTTCACCACAGGAGTCTTTAATTATTTAATCTTAATGTGAGTCCTTGTGATATACAGTACAATCAAAACACAAGTAAAAGATTCAAGCATCAACATGGCCTTATAACATTTTATTTCACATTTAATAAGAAAAGAATAAGACTAAATGTCATTGTTCAAATGTTTTTTTTTACATTACATATTTTTAAGAAATCCATTCATTCATTCTTCAGGATTGACTCATATTAAAACATGGGAAAAATCTATATTAAACAAATGTTATATTCACAGAAGCAATATCAGTTTAATTGTTATTTAAGGCAGTCAGATTTGTGTTGTTCAGGATGTTCAGAGCTCTTCTGAATCACTGAGATCCCGTCCATATCCAGATCCACTGAATGAACACTGAAGGAACCAATGCCCTGTCAAAACAACAGCAGGACCAACACTATTCAGAAATCATTTTACTTTCACCATTTCTGTTCTTCTGTTTTTACTAGGACACTAAACACACGCAGGTCTTTCAGCAACAGTCCTGTTGAGTTTAAATCACACAGATATTGAATGATTCAGAGAGAAGAGCTTCTACATGATCAGTTTAGAAAGGGTTAAAAACAACCGTTCTTCTTCATGTTCTCATTCTGTAGCGCTTGAACCAGTTTCTCTGCCTCACCTGTATGTTTGTGAGAATCTCTGTCACTGTTTCCTTCTGCTGAGGCTCACGGGCGAGTAAGAACAGGAATCCTCCTCCTCCTGCTCCTGCCAGACTCTGTCCTAAACTCAGCGGCTGAAGAGCGTTCATCATGGATCTCACTGCCGCCGGCTCACAGCCTGGAGCCATCAGCTTCTTCTGCTGCCAGTATGTGTCCATACACTCGCCCAACCTGAGGAGAGACCCTGAGAGAAAGAGTCAGATACTACTTCAATATCTATGGATTTGGCTCTAATTTTGAGTCCTTCTACCCGTTAGTAACTAGATCTTCATTCACAGATACTCAGTTTTGAAATGAGTCAGAGGAAAGATAGCATTGTGTTTTTTTATTGCAGTAAGAGTGTCGAGTACAATCAGGACACAATGGATCAGGCTCTGAAGAAAGTGAAGTAAATGAAAGCAGACTTGGGCGGCACAGAGATTTTAGAGCCTCTAAAACACATCTACAGTCAGCCCTGTTACCCAGACCACCCCAGACAGGTACAACATCACCTCAACATGCACAATGATGATTTACTGTACAGTTTATCTTAACAGGAAGTGATTGATAGCATAGGCTAATGCTAACCTATGTAAATGTATCTGTGTAAATGTAACTTATTTATATGCTTTAGTAAACCAGCACTAAAAGTTTCTCTCAAACTTTATTTCAAGAACCAAAATGTGTGATACACATTTAAATGATTTTCAATTTACAAAACCATGTCAAGTATGTTAAATCATTAGATTTACTTGGTAAAAAAGACAGAGTATAGTTCAGTTGACTTCCTGAAACATGGCTTCATATGTCACAATGTAGGCATCACTGTAGACATACAGCAAATGATCTCTGGGGTTATAATTCATATACCTAATATTAGTCTGAATCTTCTTAATGTGAATTCTCAAATCATAGCGCTCTTCATTGGTTTTGGTGTCATAAGAGTAAAAGATCTCTTCTGTTTCTTTATTCAGGTAACGAGTAGCATAAAGCACACCACACACCATGAAGGTGTTTGTGACAGTCCTTTTGTGAAGAGAAGTTGACCACGTTTGGTTCAAAACAGGCGGGTTGCTTGTCTCAACTTTACTGATAACTACATTTCCAAAGTTGCTTTTGGACGCATATATAACATAGACGCCTGATTCATCTGTGGCAAAATCCAGATCTGTATAGATGTATGTTGCGCCGAGGTGTGCGAATGGAAACTTGTTGTTGTATCCTGCATCTTTAGGTAAAGCCACAGTACTGACAGAACGAGTCGTCATGTTGAACTGACAGACCGAATTTTTGTCGTAACAGTTATAGTAGAGCGCATTGCCGTACATGACCATGTTTGGCCCCTGAATTGTGTTTGTTGTGGGGTTGGAGTTTGATATATACGTATCTGTTGGTCCTATACCTAATATAATAGTACTCATACTACTGTACTGGCGGATAAAGTTGCCATGTACATTACTACTTGACAGCACCACCAGCCAGTACTTGTTCTCATCTCCTGGAGCAGGATTTGCATCTCGACCCCAAGCACCGAAATTGTAGGATGTTCCATACGCAGTGAGGGAATACGTTCTAGGTCTTGAAACATTGACCAGGCGGCCTAGACCACAGCGACCTAAAAATAAAACAAAAATGTAAGTCTAATACTTTAATGCAGGGGTGTCCTGCATTTGGAGGACCAACATCCTGCAGAGTTTAGCTTCAAAACACTTGCCTGGAAGTTTCTAGTGAGTATGAAGTCCTTTTCCATCCGAAATCTCATACTGTATAGTAGGTACTACATCTACAGTAGGTTCTTTTCGCCTATGTATTCGGACATACTATGTTGGCATGCTGTATATTAGGGAAGTATTCAATTTTGCAGTGCTTGATGAGCTGGTTTATGTGTGTTTAATTAGGGCTGAAGCTAAACTCTGCAGGATAGTGACCCTCCAGGAGCAGGTTTGGACACTTCTGCTTTAACGCTTTAGCTGTGGCTTCGTAATAATAGTTTATACGTGCCTGGGGAAAGTGTAGGAGCTGGTGCTGTACTATTGAGCACATCTTTGCACTGTTCCAGGTCCCTCTTAATACGCTGGTTCTCGCGCTGTTTCACCATCACCTGTGTGTGATCAAACTTCTCAAGCTCCACCATCGTTTCCTCCATATCCTTAAGCTGTAGGGATGAAGGTTTAAATAAGAACAAGCAAAGTGCACATAATTCACAAAATGTCCCAGTGACATAGTATTCTATTTAATATTAATACTAATTTAAAAAGCTAATTAATATTAATACTGATATTTTTTACTTTGCCTGACACATTTGTACATATTGAAAAGCACTGCAGAAAATAATAAAAACAATAAATAAGAACAGGAAATTAAATGAAATATATAAACTTCATTTAAATAGGCTACAGTATATTTAAATGATATAAATTCTATATTTACATTTATTTTAAATAAACATTTAAATTAAATTAAACATTTGATTTAATGTTATACATTTTAAAAATGATCATGTTCTATGACACCTAACATAACTATGAAACAACATTTTTATAATTTGATTTTTTTTATAAATGAAAATGTATGTCTAAGCAATAAACACATTACATACAATTGTTATAGAAATGTAAAAGTGCTGTGGTGTAGATAAATGCACCTCTGCAGCAGTCTGTACGCTGAGCTGTTGGTAATTGTTGGTGGTCCTGTTGAGTTTATCCAGAAGGTCTTGAATCTCCAGTAACTCTAATTCAATAATGCGTAGAGACACGGCTGCATACAGATTTCCATTGTCTTCTTTTTCCAGCATGGACACATTGTCGAGAAGCTGCCAGATACGATGTTGTAGACCCAACACAAGCCTGTCAATCTCTGTCATCTGCACACAATTGATTTTTCTTCAATAACAGAATTATACAGAATTAAACTGTAAAATGAGTTTTTAACTTTACTGATTTGCAATAATAAACATCACAGTACTGTGTTTTGATATTTTTCTACCTTTTCTGAAGTGATGTTCGCAATACACTGTGAAGCAGTGAACTCAACTTTCTTGAGTTTATTCTCAGGGAAAGCAGGATCAGAACTTTGCAGCTCACACACACAGTCCTTCCCTCTCGCTGACTGTGGAGATGAAATAACAGGGAAAAGTAATTCCAACATACAAGCAAAATTACACTTTAAAAAAAGTATGTATAACTAAAATTGCTAAACACTTTTTTGAAAATCGTTTCAGAAACAATGTAAAAGAAATAATAATGTTAATATAATGTAATATAATAAAATGTTAATATAATATAATATAATAAAATTTTACCTGTGATAAAATTAGAGGAATGATGACCATCGAAACGAACATGTTTGACTGTCTCATGTTTGAGATAGAAAAGATTGGGATCTTGTAGCCTTGATTATAAAAAGCAGTTTTGCATGACAGAAGCAGAGATTTAAAGCCAAAAATTTAGGATTGGTCAGTAAGCCGACAGTGCTGACATGAGAAAAATGATGAAAGAAGGAAGTTCATGACCTGATCTTGCAAATACTTTGAGATTGCAAAAGGGTTTGTTTAACTTTTGTATATATACAACGATCAGGCATAACATTATGAGCACTGACAGGTGAAGTGAATAACACTGATCATCTCTTCATCACGGCACCTGTTAGTGGGTGGGATATATTAGGCAGCAAGTGAACATTTTGTCCTCAAAGTTGATGTGTAGAAGCAGGAAAAATGGGCAAGCGTAAGGATTTGAGCGAGTTTGACAAGGGCCAAATTGTGATGGCTAGACGACTGGGTCAGAGCATCTCCAAAACTGCAGCTCTTGTGGGGTGTTCCCGGTCTGCAGTGGTCAGAATCTATCAAAAGTGCTCCAAGGAAGGAACAGTGGTGAACCGGAGACAGGGTCATGAGCGGCCGAGGCTCATTGATGGCTGGCACGTGTGGTCCGATCCAACAGACGGGCTACTGTAGCTCAAACTGCTCAAGAAGTTAATGCTGGTTCTGATAGAAAGGTGTCAGAATACAAGAATACTTTTTTGCGCCAAAAAAAACAAAATAACTTTTCAACAATATAGCAATTTGGGTGGAATGCTGTCTTCTCTTCGAGCAAGCTGGATGCTCTAGGTATGATGACATTCGTCAGATACTGGATATGTGGATAGGCATTCCTCATAGTGATCCCTAGGGGATGCAGTTCTCGTTCTCTGTTCTCAGGGAACCATGGTTGCATGTATAACTTGAGATGTTTTTGCTGACTTGGAAAGTTAAAAATTGTCCTCTTCATAAATTCCATTTTTTTTCTTGAATCTTCATTAGTAAAACATGTATTTACATATTTTTGTAATATTGTACTGAAAACATACTAAAAGATTGAGAAAATACTAATTTCTGTCATTTCAATATCATGCAGTACCAGGGGCGCAGGAGACATTTTCAAAGTTGGAGGGACCAAACTGTAAGCAAAGATCAGACTTCCAGATATCGGACCGCACTGCTGAAAGTGTCTGTGCAATAATAAACAAACAAAAAATGCATTTTGTGATTTTGATCAGTTTTATTTTTTTCAGGACAAGACTATTACAATCTAGAACAGGATCGACATCCTCCAGATATGTGCATCATTTTTGTCACCTGAGCATCACCGTCTGCCTCCTGGAGATGATGCCAGCTGTGCCAGCCTCTGCTGCTCACTAATCTTCATCAGCAACTGAAACAAAGAAACTACTGTTTATACACACAGTGTTTGCACTGCAATAATACTGTAATAATATCATTTCACAATATCAAAATGTAGATTTATTGAAATGACAATTTTATTCAAGTCTGCATACTTGCAGACTGGTGTGCAAGCAACCTTGCCATATCCTAAATGTAGTTTTGACTTTTTTTTTTGTCTAATAATAGTTTATCAGTTGCTGTGCTTTCACATTTCAAAATAAAAAGTTTATCAAAATTTAGTATAAGCATTGTAAATGCAGTAATACAGTATACATACCAAACGCAGAGTCCTCTCCTGTCGTGTCCTCTCTCCATTGCGTCGCTGGCCGAAGCAATCATCGCTTTAGTTTCGATTTCAAAGATATCTTTTATCAATGCCATCGATGCTTTTCCCTTTCTAGATGTAATTATCTAAATCAAAACAGTCTATGAACTACAAATCCACACGAAAACTCACGAAAACTTCGGTCAAAGCAGCTCATGCACGTCAACCAGACCTAATCTGAGATCAGCCTCAAATTTCTCGGTTTCTGAATGGACGGATGGTTTGATTGACATGTCCCCGCAAACGCTGAGTTCCGGGCATGATTTATATAACATCAACATGTACGTTAGCATGCGTTGATCGATTGTTTGGAGATCGCGTGTTTCTAGGTTCGAGAGCATTTCCTGTTCTGCAAATCCGCGACAAAACAGTTGATTATTTACAAACGAAAGCTCACAAAAATGTGAAAATGATCTCGTTTGAAAGAAAATATCTTAAGCTAAAAGATGATATAGAGTTTGTAGCTCTTTGTGGCTGACTGAAGCAGCCCTTATCAAAAGTGCGGGGGTCGATTTCTGTCTTTTCAAAACTGTGGGGGACCGGACCCCCCTGTCCCCTGTGCCAACGGCGCGCCTGTGCAGTACTGAAATCAATTTGCAATCTTCGGCATATAATAAAAGTGCAGATGTTTGCATAAAATTTATGAGGAACTAGGGTTGAACATCATTTTTTAGGGTGGAACTTGTGGTAGAATTGTTTCACATTTTTCAACTAAATTTCTTCCTGAATTGCTGAAATAAGCCATATGTGCAATTTTCACATCCTCTTCAACAGACCCCCAAAACAGCTTATTTACATAACTAAAATTTTCATCTTAATGTTTGTGTGTTGATTTAAAATACATCTTTGGTCTTTCAGCCCATTCGGTCAACATGTTCGTCTATCTGCTACTCCTCACAGTAATCGTAGGTTTTTTCTTTGTGTCTTGAATTAGCCCACAGGTTTCTACAATTCTAATATCTCATATTAAAAATATTAAGAAATTATGATAGAAGTTGTGTATGTATGACATAGTAATAATCTGATTGTGTTTGTACTTAAGGCATCTGTCGAGGCTCAAAGAGTTCCAGGTCTACAGAAGACTGATTCATGTTTGTGCAAAATAAACAGCTCTATCTTGACTTTCCCCGCTCTACGGTTTGTGGAAAACATAAAACAGGTCCAGACCTGTAAGGAGAATCTGAATGAATTTGAGGAAAAAGGTATCAGTTAAGCTTCTTTATAACAGCCTCAACTAAATGGAGACTGCAATGATTTTAGATGTTGTTCATTTAAATTGAGAAGGATCTTGAATTAAGGCACTGTCAATTAACTACTTCCAGTTGAGGAACACAGATGCAGAACTGCCGTTGATGGGAGCCACTCTTCAGAACATCACGGCCTGTCTGGAAGTATTTAATTACCTTCACACAAGTGGACTGTACAACGCCCTCCACCTGCAACAGCTGAACCAGGAACTCACAGAAATCCATCAAATTGTCAATGAAACACACATGCAGAACCCGAACAAAGAGACCAGAACCATACCAAATGATTTCCAAAGTACATTACTATTTGTGAGTTGTTTTTAGGATATAGAAATATAATTGTTTTCAAATGCCATTTAAGGTCCAAAAAAGGTTCTAACAAACTAAGAAAATGCTTAAACTGTGTTACTAAAATTACAGGCACGTGTCATGAGCGCATCATGACCAGAATAAGTTCACCAAGTGTCACCATGCTCAATTATATCAGCAAGTCCTATATTTCTGGTGCTTGGGGTCGTGATGCCCTTCTAACCAACAAGGAATGTTATTGGGAACACCGTCTGGTAAGTGGACACAAGCATGGCATCACAATCAGGGTGTACAACTGTACTGTAGGGTGTACAGGGTGGTCTTGTTCATTTCCCAAAGCAGGTATATAGATGATCAGAGACTTTTACTTATGGCAACCAAGAGAGCAACTCTCAAAAAATGAAATTCATAAACAACTGTATATGAGACAGAGGTACAAATAAACATGCAAACAAATACAAATATAACAAATATTCCCAAAAATGTCAGAATTGACATCAAACAATTAACATTTGTGTTTTTCAAGTCTGCAATATAAGGTACAAAGCTTATAATGAAACCAATGCAACTTATATCACCATCAGACATAACTAAAAACCTGATGAAAATTAATGTATAATGAATTAACATAATGGGCCCTATCATACACGACGACAGGCGCAAAGCAAGTGTTTTTTGCTAGTTTCAGCCCAACGCAGTTATTTTCATGTCCAGCACCCACTTTGCTATGGTAAAGAATCCTGAAATATGACGAACACTTAATAAGAATTACAAGCTGAAGTGTTGTGAAATACATGAAGATTGTTTTTTTGTATAGGCTTTATAGTCATAAAAAGGTTGAGAGTGACTCTTGAAGGACCAGCACAACATCCTCTCGTACCACTGTTTGAAGAATTTATCTTCCAGTACCTGGCAGTTAGTTTTGGGAGTTGACTTTAAGTCCATCATGTCTGTCTTGCTCATTGTTAGTAGCAGCTCACAGCACAACTCCCTCACCACTGCCACTGATGTCTGAATTGAACTGGTGCTGGTCCCTTAGTTAAGAGTCACTCTCAACCCATTTTTCTATAAATCTGTCTATAAAACCTTCAGACAGATAGATTGTCTATAAACAGTCTTCATGTATTTCACAACACTTCAGTATGTGATTCTTATTAAGTGGGGGTCATATTTCAGGGTTCTTTACCATAGCAAAGTCTGTGAGATCCTGACACCTTGTACTTCTGCAGTTCAGGAAAATGGTGGCGCTGGAGACTAAAGGGTTCCTGATGGTTTCACACTTAATTCTTCACCTAATTCCTGATTATTTTTTTGCAGTTAACATGTGTCTTTTCTTCTTGGCCTGTTTTTGTCTGACCCTACTGAATCAATGAGTGTTTTGCTCATTTAATTTTGCAATTTCTAGTATTGCATTAGCATTGCATCCTTCTCATGAGCATTTCATAATTTTTGACTTTTTACAGTTAAATCTCTTTTTTGGCCCATTTTTCCTGTAAAAGAAAATTTCTCTAGTAATTATGCACACCTGAATATAAGGCGTTTTTCACTTCCAGCCTTCATGAACAATTTTATATCACTTATAAATGATTAAATACAAACATAATAGTAGTTATTAAGATTGATGTGGTTTGGAATTGGCATAATGTGTTGGGGTAAAAAATATAACCAGAATATCAACTTGCATAATAATTATGCACGCTCTGTATATTTTATAAATATAATAAATTCCCTAAATTCCCTAAACTCCTTAAATACAAAAAATAAATAAAATTTCATACAAATAAAATACAATAATAATGATAAAAGTAGTAAGAGAAAAAAACAAGAAAATAAAAAAGAATAAAAAATAAGAGACAATAAAGATTAACAAAAAAAATAAAATATTGGGTTAAAAAATAAGGGTTAAGATTAGAAAAAAGGAATAGAGAAATGGTTAAGAGTATTTACTGGCAAATATTTAATAATATTAAATTACCAAAATGCTTTTGAGACTTGACTTGACGTACCTGGTAGGTGCTGCTTTAAAGAGATAGTTCACCCAAAAATGAAAATTCGGTCATCATTTACTCTCCCTCAAGTTGTTCCAAACATTAGTTTCTTTGTTCTGCTGAATACAAAAAGAGATATTTTAAAGAATGTGGGTAACCAAACAGTTGACGGCACCAAAGTGTTATTCTATAGTCTTTGACGGCACCCACTGACTTCCATAGTAATTTTTTTTTCCTGCTATGGAAGTCAATAGGGACCCTCAACTGCCTGGTTATCCACATTCTTTAAAATATCTTCTTTTGTGTTCAGCAGAAGACAGAAATTCATACAAGTTTGGAGCAACATGAGGATGAGTAAATTATGACAAAAATGTTCATTTTTGGGTGAACTATCCCTAAAACCTTCATCATTTTGTTTAGTGTAAAACTGGAAGGCAAATATTGGGTTATAAACAATTTGGGTATAATGAATATTGGGGTTTAATTAATTAATTAAAACATACCTACATCATGCCCCTTTGTTTTTCGTTTTCTAGCTTGCAGTCAAGATGGTCCACTTCCTCACATTGTAGACCTAGCTGAAAAACCACTTGCCGTGGATGTGCACTGTGGCAGATTTTCCCCTACGCACCTGACTTAAGTTTACCTGTTTACCTGGGGCGTCTCCTAATCGACACACAAGCATCTACTGGCAACACTTAATAATACACCTGATCTTCAGGGGTGTCTCCTAATCGACACCCAATAATATTTCGGTCAACATCTTGACCCTAGTGTTCCCTGACTTGCTGCGCAGCAATAACCAGATAGACTCCAGACTATGCCTTAGAATATGCTTTCTTCACGGCCGGAGGACCTCGTATCAATCAAAGAGAATCCCACCAGCAAGAAGAATACAGAAGTTTATATAGGATAAGAGCATGGCAATGCATTCTACAATATGATTGGTTCTTCATATGTCAATTTTAGGTAAAGCAAGATCTGCCCAAATCACGTGTTTATTATTTCGTTGGTTACTCAATATGTCATGGGGCTATTATATTCAGATGGTTGTCTAGCTGTCCCTAAGTTTCATTTCCACTTTTCTTATATTTGGACATGATTCAGACACACACTGACTTAGGCCCATGCAAGGTTTGAGGACATTTAGGTTTTAAAAGGATATAAATGTTATTCCTGCAAGGAAAAAGAAATGTTAGTTATGATTAATTAAAAATTCCATCACAGCACGCACACACACACACACACGTTCGTTTTTGTGAATTTCATATCGTAATGGTTTTTATACTGTCCAAGCTGTATTTTCTATCGCCCTACACCTAAACCTACCCATCACAGGAAACTGTGCGCATTTTTACTTTAAAAAAAATTTTTTTTTTTATTATTTATTAGCCTTTTGAAAAATGGGGACATGAGGTAATGTCATCATAAGTCACCCTCTCCTTGTAATACCTATGTCATACCCATGTCATTATACACATTTGTGTCCTGAATGATATGTCACAAAAACACACACACACACAAATAACTGGCAAACACAACATGAGATGGACACAGTGCTTATGTTTGGAAAGTCTAGTTTCTTACTGAATACTGTGCAGAATAAAATTAAAACATTTATACGAGGCATTATTCCATGATCAATAATTCAGGCTGTGTTTAATTGTACTTTGGCACTTAGATGAAATGATTCTAAGAACAGATGTTCAAAATCACAGCTGTAATAAACTGTGGTTCATTAGTAACTTGTATTTCTCTCTATTTCTCTGTATGTGTGTTGAACTGCAGACCCGTTTCTCCAGCTGGTTTCTCTCCAGAAGGCGTCAGGCTGCTGGGAGATGGACGCCACAGGCTGATGTGTTTGGGAAGACGGAGGATGAACTGACCAATCAGAAACCAGCACAGGTGAGAGATGTGATGAAATAATAAGACAGCGATGATTGTGTCCAGTGTCCAGTAACAAATGCAGTGGATGATGGTTTGTACACAGGTGGATGGGTCAGTATGGGCCACTCTCCTGGCTCTGATCTGGTTATACGGCTGTAAAATAGAGCAGCAGGTCGAGTGGCAGTTTGTGGCCATGAAGGCAGCGTCATGGATCGGCTCTCAGAAAGGTGGGATCTCCATTCCAGAACACATTCATCAGATATCTTCAGTTCTGTGACACACACTGATGATGTGTGTGTGTGTTTCAGTGGGCGATCTGTCTCAGTGTGTGTGTGTGGGTAATGTCCTGCTCGGATGTCAGGTGACCAAAGAGACTCTGGGAATCTGAAGACGTCTGTGTTTCTACTTCCCGTGCTTTAATACAAACACTGTTAAGAACTCAACAGCATGGGTTCATCAGTGTAATAGCTTTAAATGTTAATAGATTTATAGCATTAAATTCAGACAAAATGCAGCAAAATCCACCAAAATGCTTAAAAAATTATTCATAATTATTACGACCCGTCTAGGTTTAATCGCAATAAATAATAAAAGAAAAAAGAATGCCTTCCAATGCAATTTGTACAATATAATATATTTTTTAAAAACCAATGTAATTTTACTCTGTTTATTAATGTTTTTACTCAATATTTGTGCAGTTTTTGGAGGATTTGTGATATCTTTTAAATTTATATAAATAAATTAAAAAAAATATTTTTTTAAATAGGTTTTTATGCAAAAGCAGCTTTTTATGTAAAATTCACTTTATAAAAGGCCCAGATTTCTAACTTTCATCCATGGGGATAACATGGATAATTTGACATGGTTTAGTGTAAGATTTTTGCCCATCTTTTGGAAAATGCAGTTATAAAAGTAAAAAAAAAAACTATAATTTTACCAGTAGATGGAGGCAGAGGTCCACTATTTGCTATGCTATTTGAATGACTGAAAGATGTCTTTTCACAATTTTTTTTCAGTTGGATTCATATCTAAATGTTATGAAATCACAATTATAACAATAAAATTACTTTTTACTAAGTTTAGCATTTTTTACTGAAAAAAAAAAAAAAAAAAAAAAAAAATCAGTTTTTCAATAATATCATCAATAATGTAACCCACAGAGACCCCACTTAGAAACTGGTCAAAATCCATTCTCAAAATCAGAAACAACGCACAACACACACAGACAGAAATGAAGTGGTTCACTTCCAAAAATGCAAAAAACATCCCCAATACAAAATGGACATGTTCACACACACACGCACGCACGCACACAAAAATAAAAATCATTATTTGCACAAAAATGCTAAACTTTGCCAAAGTAATTTTATTTTATAATTGTGATTTCATAACATTTAGATATGAATCCAACTGAAAAAAACTTGTGAAAAGACGTCTTTCAGTCATTCAAATAGCACATAGCAAATAGTGGAGCTCTGCAGCCATCTACTGCAAAAAGTGATATTTTTTTTACTTTTAAAACTGCATTTTTCAAAAGATGGGCAAAATCTTACACTAAACCATGTCAAATTATCCATGTTATCCACATGAATGAAAGTTAGAAATCTGGGCCTTTTATAAGTGAATTTTACATAAAAAAAAAGCCTATGTAATGTTCATGCATAAAAGCCTATTTCAAAAAATATTACACACAGCACCTCATATTGACAGAAAAACACAGAATTGTTGACATTTTGCAGATTTTAAAAAAGAAAAACTGAAATATCACATGGTCCTAAGTATTCAGACCATTTGCTGTGACACTCATATATTTAACTCAGGTGCTGTCCATTTCTTCTGATCATATGTATGTATGTGTGTATGTATATATATATATATATATATAATATATATATATATATATATATATCACAAATGAAAATCAATCATAAAGACCTTCAAACAGGGTTTAGAATTATTTCTTTTACTTTTATGAATATGAAATTTACCCAATAAAATCATATGATTCATCATAAAATTAACAGATGGATTTTTTGATTCAAATAAGATAACAACTTTGGATGTTAATTCACAATTATAACCAGACTTCTGTATAGACAAATCTTCCCAGAATTTTTTGGAATATCTTTCTGACTGATCTGAACAAAAATGAACATTTTTCATTAATATCCATAAATTTTGATAAAGAATAGTTAGTAACATAAATATTATGAAGTACTTTCAGATGTATTTCCCGAAGTTTGATAGATATACAAAACCGAAAGGGAAGCAGCCAAGCCTTTTTCCAAATAATTTCTGGAAAACAATTGTTCCAGAAATATTTTCCTCTAGGCTTAATAGATCTTTTCGTAAAATATATTCCTAATTTATTTGTGCATTTTTAATAGGAAATGTCCATTTATTCATAAAATTCATAAGAAAGTAACTGAGCTGACTGATCAAAAAGGTCAGATACAAAATAAATTCCTTTATCCATCCAATTCTGTAAATAAAGAGATTTCCGGTTAACTGTAATATAAGTATTATTCCACAAGATTGCTTTATGTGGAGAAAAGTTATGCACATAACATAACTTCCAGGCCTTGAGAGCTTGTTGATAGAAATTGGATAATGCCAATTTGTTAGAAGAGTAATCACACTAACAAAAAGCGTAAACCTCCAACCTTTTTAAAAACATTGTATGGTATAAAAACCATATTGAGTCTGATTTAAGTAGACAGTTTATGAGCCATTTTACTTTGAAAGTATAATTTAAATCGAAAAAGTCCAAAAGCTCAAAACCACCTTCATTCCTTGGACCCTGAAGAACTTCCTTTCTTAAATGATGTTTATTCCACCCAAACAAATTTAGTAAATAAATCGTTAATTTTCTTACAAATTGAGTCTTGAACAAAGAGGGATAATGCCGGATAAACAAATCTAGATACCCCTTCTACTTTGGTTAAAAGGACTCTACCTATAATAGTCAAGTCTCTTTGAAGCCAATTATTAAATATGTTTTGAGCTTTTTTAAGTTTAGAGGAAAAATTAAATTCTTCTCTCTCCACTATATCTTTTGTAACACTTATTCCTAAATACTTAATCTTATTTTTTACTGGGATGTTACACACATTTTTTTCATTTGATTCATAAAGGCACATTATTTCACATTTTGTGACATTTAACATTAAACCAGAAGCAACAGAAAAGGTGTTTATAACTGCAAAGCTGCGGGCAACTGTTTTTTTTATCTTTCAAGAAAAGAACAGTATCATCCACAAGCTGAGTCAATCTAATCTGTTTATTGAAGATGGTAATTCCTTGAATAATCGAAGAATTCAAAACTTTTATGGAAAGAAACTCTACTACAGTAAGAAATAAAAAAGCCGATATAGGACAACCTTGACACACTCCTCTACAAATGGGGAATATTTTAGAAGTGTTTGGATATAAATTAATAGAACTATTAATACCTCTATAAAACATTTCAATTATAGAAACAAATCTTTTCCCAAAACCAAATGATTTTAGTGCCCTATACATAAACTGATGCTCAATAGTGTCAAAAGCTTTGTGGAAATCGAGGAAAACAATTAAAGCCTCCGATTCCACTAAATTTGAATAGTCTAATAAATCCAAAATCAGTCTAATGTTCCAACTTATGTGTCGGCCAGCCATAAACCCGGTTTGACACTCATTTATAATTTCGTTTAGACCTTTTTTCAAATGAACTGCATAAATATGAGATAACAATTTATAATGTACATTTAATAAAATTAGGACGCCAATTATCCAAAGTCAAATGATCTTTATCTGGTTTTGGGAGTAGGGTTATTAGCCCCTGTTTCATAGAAGTTGATAATTCATTGGATTCAATACATTCTTTATACATTTTGAATAAAGGATTTTCAATAATATCCCAAAAGCAGAAATAAAATTCAACAGAACGACCATCTGTGCCTGGCGATTTATTTATTTTTTCATTGAACAAATAGCTGTAACCATCTCTTGCTTCCTAAGTTTTTTTTATCACAAAGGTCTCGAAATTGAATAGAACTAGAAGCTTAATGCTTATTGCTTGTTAGTTATTGCTTAACTAACTTAAAGAAGTCAGAACATTTATCCAATTCAAATATAGATTCATATAACTTAGAGTAAAAGGATTCCACATAATTTGTAATCAGTTTAGGATTCTTAGTGGGTACATCATCAATTGTAAGAGAGGAGATCATTTGTCTTTTATAATTTCGTTTCTCTAGTGAAAAAAATAGCTTGTTCTTTCCCCCCTTTTCTAACCACTTAGCTCTAGAACGAATGAAGACCCCTTTGGCTGTATTAATATATATCTGATGAATTTGAGTTTTTAATATCTCCAATCTTACTTTTTCATCTTCTGTAAGGTTATCTTGTTTCAAAATTAAGTCTAATTCTGTCATAAGTACCTTTTCCTTTTCCAACTGATTCCTTTTAACTTATTTACTAAAGTATACAGCAGACTGCCTAACTTTAAATTGAAATTGTTTACTCCCAAAAATATGTTGAGCTTCTTCACAAACTTGGGTAATAAAGCCGTCATTACTAAGCAACTTATTTAATTTCCAGCCTCGCATATCATTATTTTTTTTAACATCACAACCAGAGAGTACCAAAACAATAATTTTATGATCCGAAAGAGGTGCGTTGCAATTAAGTAACTTCAGTAACATATTGGACACATCCTGGGTCAATTAACCATAAATCAATCCTTGACTGCAAGGATCTAGAGGAGTTTCTCCAAGAATAACTCTTTTCATTAAAATTCAAGAATCTCCAGATATTCACTATAGAAAGATTGGTACATTGAAAGGTAGTACATTTAAATTTGGAAGAAGGTGTCGTATGTGGAGGGAAACGATCCAAGAAATCATCTGGGGCGTCATTAAAATCACCTCCCATTATCAAAAAGGCACCTCGATATTTCCCCATCAATACTGATCATAACTACCATGGTGGTGGAAAAAAAATTAGGATGGGAGGAATTTTTTTTTTCAAAATCTTTTGCGTTCCCTCGCAAAGATATTTGCATTCCCACGCAAAGATATTATCGTTCCCTTGATGAGCACTGTCACCAAATTCAGTTCATACACCACTGCTCTCCTGTTGGTTAGGTACTATAACACTTAGTTTGGCAAGTAATTGAATTTACCTCGGCATAGTTGAATAACAAGAGTTCAGTACATGGAAATGACATACAGTGAGTCTCAAACTCCATTGTTTCCTCCTTCTTATGTAAATCTCATTTGTTTAAAAGACCTCCGAAGAACAGGCGAATCTCAACATAACACCGACTGTTACGTAACAGTCGGGATCATTAATATGTATGACCCCAATATTTGCATATGCCAGCTCATGTTCAAGGCATTACACAAGGGCAGCCAGTATTAACGTCTGGATCTGTGCACAGCTGAATCATCAGACTAGGTAAGCAAGCAAGAACAATAGCGAAAAATGGCAGATGGAGCAATAATAACTGACATGATCCATGATATCATGATATTTTTAGTGATATTTGTAAATTGCCTTTCTAAATGTTTCGTCAGCATGTTGCTAATGTACTGTTAAATGTGGTTAAAGTTACCATCGTTTATTACTGTATTCACAGAGACAAGACTGTCGTTATTTTCATTTTTAAACACTTGCTGTCTGTATAATTCATAAACACAACTTTATTCTTTATAAATCTCTCCAACAGTGTAGCATTAGCCGTTAGCCACAGAGCATAGCCTCAAACTCATTCAGATTCAAATGTAAACATCCAAATAAATACTATACTCACATGATCCGAAGCATGCATGCAGCATGCATGACGAACACTTTGTAAAGATCCATTTGAGGGTTATATTAGCTGTGTGAACTTTATGCACTGTTTTATAGTCGTGAGCTCAGGGGCGGGGAGCACACGGGATTTAAAGAGACCGCAGCCTGAATCGGCGCATATTTAATGATGCCCAAAAATAGGAAGTTAAAAAAAATTATTAAAAAAACAAATCTATGGGGTATTTTGAGCTGAAACTTCACAGACACATTCAGGGGACACCTTAGACTTCTATTACATCTTGTGAAAAAACGTTCTAGGGCTCCTTTAATATTTTTACAGTACAATCAGCAGGAGAACAGTGATGTATAAACTGAATTTGGTGACAGTACAGTGTGTTACAGTGAAGTTGAGTATTTTTTATAATATAAAATGAGCAAAAGGATTTTGGGTTTTGCACTTTTCAGACGGTCCCTTCTGACTTCTCTCCGCTGCCTGCTCATAGAGACCAATTTATTATAATGCACATTTGAGGAAAATTGGGTTGTTGTAGCTCGTTGTCTAGGTTACTATGACTGGAAGTAGCTGCATTTGTGTTTTAACAACGTTTAGCTCACGGAGTTATTAATCCAGGAAGCTCGAAACTGACTGCATTTCTTTATATTTGAGTCCACCAAGTTCAAACTCTACGAGCCGCGCATTATTTGTGTGCATTATTAACGTATGGAACTCACTGAAACACTACTGCCAGCCAGCGGGACATTAAAGAGGAAGTGTTTGTCCGAGCTCACAGCAAGGGAACGATCTTTGCGAGGGAACGCAAATAGAAGCGAGCTGCATTTATCAACAGTAGACAGCAAAGCTTCGGTGTGTCTGTGTACATGAACATAAATCTGGGATTAATATAGAAATTACAGAATTATACAGAAAGTTTAATAGACAAATCTATGACAAAATAATCAATGTTAATTACATATCAATATATTTGTTACAGCCCTGCTAATGTGAATTACTCAACTACATTACCTTTTAGTCAAAACTATAAATGTCAACATTTAAAGACACAATTTCTCTTTCATTAATTTTATATAATTCAAGTTTTCTCAGCGTCTTCTTCATGTTTATCATCCCTCTTTACTCTTCTTAAGAAAAGTTTTGAGATCTTGGGTGTTTGTCTGGTTCCTGAATGTTCCACAGACTCCGGGATGGACCGCAAAGACCCGAATCCTGAGCTGTGAGATGAGACTTTTGAGCGTGATGAACTAAAAACTGAACTGAATCGTGATCTGAATGAACCGTAACCAGAACTTCCCACAGATCTTGTGTCCGACCGCTCATCTCCACTCACTGTGGGAAATAAAATAAATTAGTAAATAACTTAAAACTCTTATAGAAAAAATTCTGATATTTAACACTCTCAATATGTTCCTAAAAATAATGTAGCCTATTGGTAATCATTGCAGCTGTCCTTTAAAACATTATACAAATACTTTATTAATCAGATGGGATTTTTTAAGATTTATTCCTGTTTTATCTATAAAGAAATTTCATAGATAAAACAGTAATAAATCTTAATAATAAATTATTAATAATAATAATAAATTCAGTGCACACAGACTGAAGTACTTTAAGTCTTTGGTTCTTTTAATTGTCATGATTTTGGCTCACATTTAAAGGTGCCCTAGAATTGAAAATTGAATTTACCTTGGCATAGTTGAATAACAAGTACATGGAAATGACATACAGTGAGTCTCAAACTCCATTGTTTCCTCCTTCTTGTGTGTGAATCTCATAAGACCTCAGAAGAACAGGCGAATCTCAACATAACACCAACTGTTACGCAACAGTCGGGATCATTAATATGTACGCCCCCAATATTTGCATATGCCAGCTCCTGTTCAAGGCATTAGACAAGCCAGTATTAACGTCTGGATCTGTGCACAGCTGAATCAACAGACTTTATGCAGGTAAGCAAGCAAGGACAATAGCGAAAAATGGCAGATGGAGCAGTAATAACTGATATGATCCATGATAACATGATATTTTTAGTGATATTTGTAAATTGTCTTTCTAAATGTTTCGTTAGCATGTTGCTAATGTACTGTTAAATGTGGTTAAAGTTACCATCGTTTATTACTGTATTCACGGAGATCAGAGTCATGTCGTTATTTTCATTTTTAAACACGTGCAGTCTGTATAATTCATAAACACAACTTCATTCTTTATAAATCTCTCCAACAGTGTAGCATTACCTGTTAGCCACGGAGCATAGCCTCAAATTCATTCAGAATCAAATGTAAACATCCAAATAAATACTATACTTACGCAATTAGACATGCTGCATGACGAACACTTTGTAAAGATCCATTTTGAGGATTATATCAGCTGTGTGAACTTTGTTTATGCAATGTATTATAGAGTTGCGAGCTCGGGGGCGGGGAGCGCCAGCATTTAAAGGGGAAGCACGCTGAAATGGCGCATTTATAATGATGCCCCAAAATAGACAGTTAAAAAAAATTAATTAAAAAAATCTATGGGTATTTTGAGCTGAAACTTCACAGACACATTCAGGGGACACCTTAGACTTATATTACATCTTGTGAAAAAGTATTCTAGGGCACAAAAACCCAACAATTCACCAATTAATCTCAATAAATTAGAATACTTGATAAGATCAATTTAAAAAAAAAAAGGATATTTTAAACAAATGTCAGGCTTCTGAAAAGTATGTTCATTTCTATGCACTCAATACTTGGTTGGGCCTCCTTTTGCATGAATTACTACATCAATTTGGCGTGGCATGGAGGCGATCAGCCTGTGGCTCTGCTCAGGTGTGATGAAGCCCAGTTTCTTTGATAGTGGCCTTCAGGACATCTGCATTGTTGGGTCTGGTGTCTCTCATCTTCCTCTTGACAATAGATTCTCTATAGGGTTCAGGTCAGGCGAGTTTGCTGGCCAATTAAGCACAGTAACACCATGATCACTGAACAGCTTTTGGTACCTTTGGCAGTGTGGACAGGTGCCAAATCCTGCTGGAAAATGAAATCAGCATCTCCATAAAGCTTGTCAGCAGAAGGAAGCATGAAGTGCTCTAAAATTTCCTGGTAGATGGCTGCGTGACTGTGGACTTAAGAAAACACAGTGGACCAACACCAGCAGATGACATGGCAGCCAAAATCATCAGTGACTGTGGAAACTTCACACTGGACTTCAAGCAACATGGTTTCTGTGTCTCTCCACTCTTCCTCCAGACTCTGGGACCTTGATTTCCAAATGAAATGCAACATTTGAAAAGAGGACTTTGGACCACTGAGCAACAGTCCAGTTCTTTTTCTCCTTAGCCCAGGTAAGCGCTTCTGACTTTGGTCAGAAGTGCTTGGTACGGTGAATGTGACAGTTGTAGCCCATTTCCTGAAGAAGTCTGTGTGTGGTGGCTTTTGATGCTCTGACTCCAGCTTCAGTCCACTCCTTAAATCGGCTTCGCCTGACAATCTTCTCAAGCCTGCAGTCATTCCTTTCACTTGTACCCTTTTCTACCACACTTTTTTCCTTCCTGTCAACTTTACATGAATATGCTTTGGCACAGCTCTTTCAGCAATGACCCTGTGGCTACCCTCATTGTAGAGGGTCTTGATGATCATCTTCTGGACAATGACAAGTCAGCAGACTTCACCATGACTGCTGTTGGGATTACTGACCTAAACCCAGTATTTATACCGAGAATGTAATTTAATAGAACTTGAAATTAAGTATACTAATGATTTGAGATACTGATTTTTTTTTTTTTTTTGATGAGCAGCAAGCTGTAGTCATCAAAATGAAAACAAAAAAGTCTGGAAATATTTTAATTTATGTCTAATAAATCTAGAATATATTTAAGTTTTACTTTTTTAATTAAATTACAGGGAAAAAAAACTTTTTCATGATATTCTAATTTATCAAGATGCACCTCTACATTTTCACAATTAAACAGATGGGATTCATGGAAAACATGGGCTTTAAAAAGTATCACAGGGAGACCAAAGTTACTGAAAGTGTCAAATAAAACTGAAGACACTCACTGTTTGGAGGTAAATTAATGCTGTTACATCGTTTTATGGCCACTGACTCATAACTTATATGAGATGAATCTCTGGAACGTGATGAACTGAAAACTGTTTCTGCTCCTGATCGTGATCTGAATGAACCGTAAGCTGAACTTCCCAGAGACCATGAATCAGATCCATCATCTCCACTCACTATAATAATGAAAGCAGAGAGCAGATCAGAAGAACATTTACATTAATGTGTTTGACAGACACTTTTATCCAAAGAAACTGACATGACATTGAAGAAATATATTAGATATATATATATTAAATATATCAGAAACGGAAAATATTAAATAATGACAATATTCAAGTTTTATTTTGACCCTGCAGCTCTTGCCTGGAGGATATTCCAGAAAGCAAGGTTAACTTACCATCTCTTACATCCTGAACTCTCAGTTGATTAAACCAAACCTTGCTTACTCGAGGCATGCTGGTATATATATTAGTATAATATAATATTCTATAACTATACATCTGAATACCTCTTAAGCAGTGACTTTTGACTTTTATTCACATCAATTCAATTGTTGTTATCAGGATGTACATTTCCACTAGTAACAATGTTAATTCTTGACATCAACATTTGAATTTCCACTAGTAAAAACTAGAATTCTTGATATCTGTAATTGTATTTTCACTAGTGAAATGTCACCATAGGCTGCCATTTAAATTCAATTGTTTTAAAATTACTAGTTGAAATTCCAATTTCACATATCAGAAATACAGTTCTTACTAGTAAAAATCGTAATTTTTGATATCAAAAATTACATTGCTACTAGTAAAATGCGAATTTTTGATATCAAAAATTACATTGTCACTAGTTGAAATGTCAGTTCTTGATCAGTGGCGGAGGCAGAAAGTGGATGGTGGGTGGGCCTCTAAAAGTGTGGGTGGGCCAGAATAATTCGCATCATCCCATGTTTTTCAACTGGCTTAATTTGGGAGGGAATGATGAAAAATGATGGACAGTCCCTCAGTGGCGTCAATTCACAAAACGTCAAGATATGGCAAGTTCAAATTACGTTATTTAATATAACATTACGTGACAATATCAATTCAAGTAAATCTAGAACGAGATAAGAACAAGACAAAACTGCAGTTACAACATGAATCAACAGCACCAACCGATTAAAAAAAATAACCTAATAATAATCACATATTTGGAAATAATCTGGCATGGATAAATAAAAATAACAAAAAAGTCAGCTTACGATTCTAAAAAAAATAAAATAAAAAAAAATCAATTCTGATTTGAAACTTGTGACTAACGCGCGCACATTAACCCGATCTTATTTAGCGTTCATGTAAACATACGTTCAGATTCATCGAATGAATTTATATTATTTATTTAAGAAATTCAATAAAAACAGAATAGGCCTATTGCTTCAGCCTTATTCAAAGGCCGCAGAAACATGTTCGTTTGTTAGGCTACGCACTTCAATCAATTCCACCCGACGTTCTTGGTTTTCTTTCTATTTATTAAATATAGGCAATTGGTTGATGAAACATTGATTGAAATTAAGATACAATTTCTACAAAACGAAATTCACTTTAAAGAAAGGCTTACTATAAAACAAAACTGAATGAAGTGATCAAACTCATGTCTGACCCGCTGCATGTCTCCCAACATTGCGCATCCATCGTGCTATTCACTTTTCATAATTAACAAGGAAATTAAAAAAATAATAATATTAGGATATAGCCCAATATTTAAATATAAATATGAAACTAAATTGGCTATTTTTATCCCTCTGGCCGACGAACGCGCCGGCGCTTTCTGATGGATTCTTTCCTCATGACAGAAACAACTTAAAATAGGCCTTTCGTCATTTTTGGCAATAGCCTACAGATTAGTGCAAGACTACAAATGGTCTACTTTATCGTGTACGCTCACAATAACAACAAAACCTTGTACTTTTGTAAAATAAAATAAATAAAAAACAGGGTGCGCTTTCAGCTGTTTTTCTGTGAGAATCTTTCTGAAACTTGAACTCAGCGAATAATTGTACCTAAAAGAAAGAAACATCTCCATTCGATACGGAATTCGTATGTCTGTGTTAAATAAGAGGTGATTTTTGTGCTAGAATGTGTTGTTTCTGAAATCATGGCCAGTGCTCATTGCTGCTGTTAGCCTATTAGTTCAGGATCCTGATGGCGCTCACGCACATGCGCAGTCTTCACACAGACAATCGAGCGTTTCATTCTGGTAAAAGCACAAAACAAAATGCACACAACATGTCCTTGCACTTGATGTATGATTACTGATGAACACCTTTGGGTTTTAATGAGGAAGAAAAAAGAAAAGAAAATATGAGGGCGGATTAGAACCCAGAACCTCAGAAACGCTTGCCAAAAATTCTTCCACGACACCATTACAATACACGATTTTCGCGGCGAATTTATCTATTTATTCACTTGCATTATCATGCCACGGCGGGGCTTTACCTATAGCTAAACACCTATAGCTTACCGTGTATGGCTGATGTCTGTTCTAAACAAGTCCGAGTCGGCTGGGTTTTGAATTGATGATGTTAATATCGTCATAAACTCATTTAGCCTATGTTAGTTCTCGTTCAAACGATAAAAGTTGTTACGGTGTCCTGTCATCTTTGTCAAGTCGTTTTTCTTTATTAAATGCATCATAGATAGCGGGTTAGCCATTTTTTAACATAAAAAGGGCACCGCTGGTTGAAATCCAGATATTTGCGCGAAGAACATAACAGGCTACTACTGGCGTGTGACGTAATTGAAGAAGAGACGAATTAGCATATTCTTATTAAGAGTTTTAATGCATGAAAAAACAAAACAAAAAAACAAAACAAATCAAATTTAAAAAAGTTATTAAAGAATTGTTAAACGTTAGAAAATTGTTTTATTAAAAATATAGGTATATATTTCCCTGGATCTGACTGGGTGGGCAAGCTGTCAATCTGGGTGGGCCCGGGCTCACCCAGGCCCACCCGTAGCTCCGCCCCTGTTCTTGATATCAACAACTGAATTGCTACTAGTAAAATGTTGAAAAATTTTTGATATCTGAAAATGTATTTCTGATATCAATATAATTTCAGATATCTAAAATGGCTTTCTTACTAGTAACAATCACATTCATGATATCAGAAACTAACATTGTCACTAGTGAAAATCAAATTATTGATATCAAAAATTAACATTTTTACTAGTACCAATTCAATTTTTGATATCAAGAACTGACATTTCAACTAGTGACAACTGAATTATTGATATCAAAAATTATTATTTTTACTAGTAAGAACTGTTTTTCTGAAATGTGAAATTGGAATTTCAACTAGTAAGAAATCAGTTTTTGATATCAACAATTGAATTTGAATGGCAGCCTATGGTGACATTTCACTAGTGAAAATACAATTACAGATATCAAGAATTTTACTAGTGGAAATATAATTCTTGATATCAAAAATTAGTATTTTAACTAGTGAAAATTGAATTGTTGATATCAAAAATTAACTTTGTTACTAGTGGAAATGTAATTCCTGATATCAAGAATTAACATTTTAACTAGTGAAAATTGAATTGTTGATATCAAGAATTCATATCCTGAGAATGAATAAAAGTCAAAACGGCTTGCCATACTAAAGCCTTATTTACACTGAACACATCTGCAGTGCGTTCTGCGGCCACTCTAGTCAATGCCAAGTCTATTTTTGACGGATGCCGCGTACAAGCCGGACCGTTCAAACACAAAATAAAGTCAAAATAATCACACTGTGAAGACTCCCGCTCATATTTCACAGCACTAGGAGGCCAAAAATTGACGACAAGATATTCGAAGTTGAGAAACATGAAAATCTTTTATCCTTGTCGTCCATAACTTTGTCTGTATGCTACAGCAAAACAAAGTAGGGCATAGCAATAAACACAATTAAACCTGACAAAATATAACCAGTTAGCCCTTAAAAACATGAAAAATAAAGGAAAACCATGTCGGACAGGCAAATATTGTGGTTTCTTGAGTCCAGCTGCTTCACCTCTGAAATGCTTCTGGTGTGAGTTGACACCTCATGGAGGACAGAACAAAAACCTCGCTGGAGCAGTGGAACATAATCTGCTCAGTTTATGTTCAGAGAGTAAGATGCTATGGCTATTTACATACCCTGAAAGTTTCCTCCGTTTTGAAACCAAAAGATGAGGTTATCCGCTTACTTACTCTTAAACATACCCAGGTATGTCACATAACCCGTTTTTGGAATACCCCCCTGGTTTCCTAATGAAGCTTAACAGGAGTGAACCTGGTCAGTGTCAGGATAGGAGAACATCTGATAAAAAATTAAGACTGGAAGAGGTGTTAGTGAGTGTTAGAGCTCAACCTGAGATCTGTGTGATGTACACTTTTAAACTATTATCTGAAAAGCTCTACAACAAAGAGGAAACAAATCTGAAGTTGTGTGTAGACAAAATTAATACAACTTTATGATTTCACTCACTGGTCTGTGATCTGATGTCTTCTTTCAATTTGTCCAGTCGCTCTTTAGCTTTCTTTTTACCATCCATCTTCTGTAAAATCTTTCTGTCTATTTCAAAATGGCGGCCGTTGTTTTGTGCCACTGTCTCCTCAATCTTCTCCAGCAGCTCCTTGATCTGAGTGTCGTCACTCCTGTTGTGATTGTTGAGAACATGATACCTGTTCCCACATTTGTCCAGCAGCCGCTGGAGATCCTGTCCTTCACTCTCAATGTGCTGCTCTATAGATGTGTCTAACAGAGAGTCTCCACCAGTGAACAGAACTATAGTGTGACTCCAGACTCTCTCACTGAGAAGATCCAGATGATCCTGCACTGATTTTTTGTAAGCCTCTTTAAATCTAATGTCCACACGTATGATCAGTAGTACAGCATGTGGTCCTGGAGGACACAGAGACACACTGAGCAAAATCTCCTGTTTCAGTATCTCAGGACTCTTCTCTACAGGTTCATACTCCCCATCCTGGAGCTTCAATGACAGTGATGTGTCTGTCTGCTACTTCTCCATGTCTCCTCACACACTGAGGAGATCTCTTCAAGTCAAACTCCTCTCTGCCCAGGATGGTGTTTCCTGATGAACTCTACCAGCATATCTATACCCCATAACACAATCCTCAGATCTGAGAGATGTGAGCGTCACCTGAAACAAACAGAACAAAACACACTTCTTAAGTGGATGAGATCTTAAGTCTTATTTAAGGTCTAGAAAATTTAAATTCTGTCATTAATTTCACACCCTCATGTCATTCCACACCCGCAAGATTTTTGTTCATCTTCAGAACACAAATTAAGATCTTTTTAATAAAATCTGAGACATTTCTGTCCCTCTAGCAGATGACACTTCAAAATGTTCATAAAGTGTAAAACTAATCCATATGTATTGAGTGGTTCAGTCTAAATTTTCTAGAGAGACACGATCACTTTAAATGATAAACAGTTCTATCAGGACCACTTTCATCAAATATGATTGATAATTGCATAGAGTTTGTATTGTATTATTATGTTCTGAGCAAGAACTCCCTGCGCATCCATGCAGCCTAGCATGAATAAGAGCAGGGAGAGCAGCAATAACTCCTCTAGGGTAAACAGAACAGAACCAACATATGCAGATATAATTAATGTCAATAATTTAACATGTACACATATTTCAAGAATTAGTCTGATTCAGGTGAATCATAAGGCCAATGACTGATGAGAGGAGCTGGGATGGAGGGGGGTAATTTTCTCCTGAGAATGCAATAGCTGCTGATAATACTGAGGAGCTTATATATGGATGCTGTGATAGGCGTCGTATTCCTATAGGTAGACGTAAGTCACCTGGGAATCAGCTGATGCAAGCTTGACTGACGTGGCCTGCCAGAACTGACGCTAACGCTGGATATTTAATTTAGGCGTTTATTCACATATAAATATTGATCAGCACACATAAACAGAAGCTCAACCATACTTGACGTGCATTGGTTCTTGCTGAAGCTCAGACGTGATGCGTAACATGAGAATGAACCTCATGGTATGTGATGCGTGAACCTCATGGTTCTTGCTGAAGCTCCCGAAACGTCACTCCCGATTTGCATGTGAGCTGCTGAAGGTGATTGATCAAAGTGAAGATCCTAGGCCTGGACTGAAATAACCGCTCAGTTTGATCTCTATGAACTTTTTGAAGCATCAGTTTGATAATTGTGCAGCTGCTGGAGGGACAGAAATCTCTCAGATTTCATCAAAAAGATCTTCATTTGTGTTCTGAAGATGAATGAAAGACTTATAGGTTTGGAACGACATGAAGGCGATTAAATGATGACAGAGTTTTCATTTTTGGGTGAACTAACCCTTTAAATAATCTCTCTGTGGAAAAGAGTTACTGAAATAAAGTTGACCATATCAGTATGAGTGTCAAACTACACATTATTGATAAAAATCACAAATAAGTGTATCTCACATTAAATCAACTCTAAAATCAGAGTTGAGCAAAAATGGACAAATGAAAATTGCTTTGCACACAAAACACAACAGATCATAGAACACACAGATTAATCAAAACTAAATTACAAATATCGTCAGAATAATGTTTTTAGGAAGTATATGGGTCAAAGACAAATAAGGGTTTTTAAGCATCAAAACAATAAGGGTCCGTGTATCATCTGACCATTCAATTATTTAATTTAATCTGGCAAACAAAAAACGGACAAAACAGGTCGATATTTCGTTTTTCGGTGGTTCTGTATGAACCAAAAAATGAAAGCTGATGTCTTTTTTCCAGTTTTCAGCTCGAAACCGAAAAACAAATAAACCGAAAAACCAAAACGAAATAATACGGCTAATTTACCTTTTTCTTTAATTTTTCGATTCACAATTCAATTTTCAGACCATACAATGCAAATGCAAAAATGAAAAATTGAAACCAGACGTTCATTTTTCTTGTTTTTCGGTTACATCATCAATGGATATTTGCCACCCCCCCACTTTTTTAAATTTTACTTTTGCTAAATTATGACTTTAGAAACAATCATTTGAATAAATGAAATCTAACCGATTTTCCCTTTTTTGTCTTGTAATTTGCGCTGTGGGCTGTACCATTAGCAGGGGGTGTGGCCGCGGACTACTATCATTTCATTGATGTAGCGTTTTATTTACATTGCATGCATGTTGAGTAGTAGTTTAAAAGACTGAACACAGAGGATGACCTTTTTCACCCGAAGTGCTATCATTTTTATTATTAATATAATAACTTTGCTAAGGCAGTCTCCGACTGGCCATCGCGAGCAGCTGGGAAAAGTGAAATCCCAGTGGCTTGGCTAATTTGGCACATTGTCCAGCTTGTTTGTATTTACTTATTCGTTATTACTTTATTTTATTAATATACATTATACCCTTGGTCAGAGGGTGCATTTTACTTGGTAGGCTACAGTACAGCTCTCACACAGCAGCATCTCCGGCGGCCGTGGCAATGGCATCTTGTAGCGGCACTTCCGGCGGCATCTCCAGCGGCCAGTGACTTCTTCGGCAGCTGTTGCTAGAGCGGCATCTCCACTATTTTTCGCCGCAGCATTGGGGGAATTGGTGATCCTCTGCCCATCTTGACTTCTGAGACACTGCCACTCTGAGAGGCTCTTTTTATACCCAATCATGTTGCCAATTGACCTAATAAGTTGCAAATTGGTCCTCCAGCTGTTCCTTATATGTACATTTAACTTTTCCGGCCTCTTATTGCTACCTGTCCCAACTTTTTTGGAATGTGTAGCTCTCATGAAATCCAAAATGAGCCAATATTTGGCATGACATTTCAAAATGTCTCACTTTCAACACTTGATATGTTATCTATATTCTATTGTGAATAAAATATAAGTTTATGAGATTTGTAAATTATTGCATTCCTTTTTTATTCACAATTTGTACAGTGTCCCAACTTTTTTGGAATCGGGTTTGTACAAACAGCTTTAGAATAATGTTTTTTAGGAAGCATTCCCATTAAAAATAATTAAACCAGTGAATGAATCTCTCTCTTGTGTGTTCACACCTGGGAAAGTGTTATCAATGCACTGATGTCTATTAGCTGTATTACATTTACATTCATTTACTGGAAAGAAAGACAAAAACAATTTTTGACTGCTTATATTTAGTGACCAATGTGAAAGCAGTAAAAGTGTCTCACAAAAACTGTAAACGTTGACATTTCTTTCTTTCGTAAAATTAGCTTCTATCAAGAGTGCAAATGTTACAGATGTTTATTTTACATGACATATTTTTGCCTTATTTTAAGCTCCAAATGAAATATGGATCCTCCAGCAGTCTAAGTTTTTACTTGTTCTTTCAAAGTGTGTTTGACGAGACTCACTTCCTGCTGCTTCAGAACAGGAATATATTTTCTATGGATTGGGTAAAGTGATTTCCAAAAGTGTTTATTTCCTTCAGTAACAGATTTTAGGGGCGTCACTGTGAGCCGCTATTGGGAATTAATCTAATTACGAGAAGTTTCTTGATATTATTGCTGTGACTGTTACATTTTCATGATTTACTTCATATACTCAGTGTGAATATCTGCTCTATAAAGTATGTGACTCACTCATCTGTGATCTGATGTTTTTCTCTGTTTCTTCATCCTCTTCATTCGTTCTTCTGCTCTCTTCCTCTGCTCTTCTTCTCTCTTCCACCTCCTGTAAAATCTTTCTGTCTATTTCAAAATGTCGGCTGTTGTTTTGTGCCACGTCTCCTCAATCTTCTCCAGCAGCTCCTTGATCTGAGTTCATCACTCCTGTTGTGATTGTTGAGAACATGATACCTGTTCCCACATTTGTCCAGCAGCCGCTGGAGATCCTGTCCTTCACTCTCAATGTGCTGCTCTATAGATGTGTCTAACAGAGAGTCTCCACGAGTGAACAGAACTATAGTGTGACTCCAGACTCTCTCACTGAGAAGATCCAGATGATCCTGCAATGCTTTTCTCTCAGTCTCTTTAAATCTAATGTCCACACGTATGATCAGTAGTACAGCGTGTGGTCCTGGAGGACACAGAGACACACTCAGCAAAATCTCCTGTTTCAGTATCTCAGGACTCTTCTCTACAGTGTAATTCTTCCACCATCCTGGAGCTTCAATGACAGTGATGCGTCTGTCTGCTACTTCTCCATGTCTCCTCACACACTGAGCAGATCTCTTCAGGTCAAACTCCTCTCTGCCCAGGATGGTGTTTCCTGTTGAACTCTTACCAGCTCCTCTATACCCCATCAACACAATCCTCAGATCTGAGAGATGTTGAGCGTCACCTGAAACAAACAGAGAACAAAACACACTTCTTCAGGTGGGTGAGATCTTAAATCTTCTTTAAGGGTTAGTTCACTCAAAAATTTTAAATTAATTTCTCACCTTCATGTCATTCCAAACCTGCAAGACTTTCTTTCAAAAATACATATACAGTTAAACCAAAAATTATTCAAACATCTTTAATATATTTTACTAGTGGTTTCAGGACACTATAGTTCATTTATGTAAGTGTGGATAGCAAAATAAAGTAAACTGTGACATATTATACCCAAATATTCTTCATACAGTGGGCTACCAGTAAAATTGATATAAAAAAAAAATTATTCAGACACTTTGACCTCACCATGTTTTGCTTCAGTGGTATTGGACATAATTAAGATTATTTTTTCTGACACAGTTTAACTCTGACATCTTGTCATATTTTATTACCATTTTTTAAACTAAAGTGAATAAACTGAATTAATGAATGAAATGTTCAGGGTGTCTGAATAATTTTGGTTTGACTATAAATGTATCTCGCATTAAATCAAATCTCAAATCTGAGTTGAGCAAAAGTTATCAATGGAAAATAATTATGAATTATGGAGAAAAGAAAATCGCTTAATTTCAATGATCTGCACACAAAACAATAGATCACAGAAAACACAGATTAATCAAGACTAAATTACAAATAGCTTCAGAATCATGTTTTTTAGGAAGTATATTCATTAAAAATAATTAAATTGGCGCTCTAAACCAGTGAATGAATCTCTCTCTTGTGTGTGTTCACTCCTGGGAAAGTGTTATCAATGCACTGGTGTCTATTAGCTCCAGCAAACACATGACTGCATTACATTTACATTCATTTACTGGAAAGAAAGACAAAAACAATTTTTGACTGCTTATATTTAGTGACCAATATGAAAGCAGTAAAAGTGTCTCACAAAAATTGTAAATGTTGACGTTTCTTTCTTTCATAAAAATAGTTTATATCACGAGTGCAAATCTTACTGATGTTTATTTTACATGACATATTTTTGCCTTATTTTAAGCTCCAAATGAAATATGGATCCTCCAGCAGTCTAGAAGTTTTTACTTGTTCTTTCAAAGTGTGTTTGACGAGACTCACTTCCTGCTGCTTCAGAACAGACAAACATGAGCGTGTCTATAGATGAAAAGATGATGTTTCAGTTATATTCAAGACAAGCTGACTGCAGTTGTTTGTTTGTTTGCTGTTTTTTTTTTTGTTATTGTATTTTCTATGGATTAGGTAAAGCAATTTCCATTTTCAAAAGATTGTTTAAGAAATGAAAGTGTTCATTTCCTTCAGGAACAGATTTTAGAGGCGTCACTGTGAGCTGCTATTGGGAATGAATCTACAAATAATGGTTAATAACGAGAAGTTTCTTGATATTATTGCTGACTTACATTTTCATGATTTTCTTCATATACTCAGTGTGAATATCTGCTCTATAAAGTATGTGGACTCACTCATCTGTGATCTGATGTTTTCTCTCTGTTTCTTCATCCTCTTCATTCGTTCTTTGCTCTCTTCTCTGCTTTTCTTCTCTCCTTCACCTCCTGTAAAATCTTTCTGTCTATTTAAAATGGCGGCCGTTGTTTTGTGCCACTGTCTCCTCAATCTTCTCCAGCAGCTCCTTGATCTGAGTGTCGTCACTCCTGTTGAGATTGTTGAGAACATGATACCTGTTCCCACATTTGTCCAGCAGCCGCTGGAGATCCTGTCCTTCACTCTCAATGTGCTGCTCTATAGATGTGTCTAACAGAGAGTCTCCACGAGTGAACAGAACTATAGTGTGACTCCAGACTCTCTCACTGAGAAGATCCAGATGATCCTGCACTGCTTTTATCTCAGTCTCTTTAAATCCAGAGTCCACACGTATGATCAATAGTACAGCGTGTGGTCCTGGAGGACACAGAGACACACTGAGCAAAATCTCCTGTTTCAGTATCTCAGGACTCTCTCTACAGTGTAATCACTCCACCATCCTGGAGCTTCAATGACAGTGATGTGTCTGTCTGCTACTTCTCCATGTCTCCTCACACACTGAGCAGATCTCTTCAAGTCAAACTCCTCTCTGCCCAGGATCGTGTTTCCTGTTGAACTCTTACCAGCATATCTAAACCCCATCAACACAATCCTCAGATCTGAGAGATGTTGAGCTTCACCTGAAACAAACAGAGAACAAAACACACTTCTTAATGTGGGTGAGATCTTAAATCTTCTTTAAATTTAAATTATGTCATTAATTTCTCACCTTCATGTCGTTCCAAACCTGCAAGACTTTCATTCATCTTCAGAACACAAATTAAGATCTTTTTGATGAAATCTGAGACATTTCTGTCCCTCTAGCAGATGACACTTTGACACTTCAAAAAGTTCATAAACAGATTGTAAAACTAATCCATATGAATGGAGCTGTTCAGTCCAAATTTTCTAAAGAGACTCGATCACTTTGTATGATGAACAGATTTAATTTAGGCTTTTATTCACATATAAATGTTGATCAGTGCACATAAACAGAAACTCAACCATATTTGCTTGATGCATGAGAATGAACCTCATTGGTTCTTGCTGAAGATCAAACGTGATGCGTAACATGAGAATGAACCTCATTGGTTCTTCCTGAAGCTCAAACATGGAAGAACATGATGAACATGAGAATGAACAAGCTGAAACGTGATGCTGAGAATGAACCTCATTGCTGAAGCTTGCGTAACAGAGAATGAGAAGCTCAAACGTGATGCGTAACATGAGAATGAACCTCATGTTCTTCTGAAGCTCAAACATGATGCGTAGCATGAGAATGAACCTCATTGGTTCTTCCTGAAGCTCAAACGTGATGCGTAACATGAGAACGAACCTCATTGGTTCTTGCTGAAGCTCAAACGTGATGCGTAACATGAGAATGAACCTCATTGGTTCTTCCTGAAGCTCAAACATGATGCGTAGCATGAGAATGAACCTCATTGGTTCTTCCTGAAGCTCAAACATGATGCGTAACATGAGAACGAACCTCATTGGTTCTTGCTGAAGCTCAAACGTGATGCGTAACACGAGAATGAACCTCACTGGTTGTTGCGCATCAAGCGAACATGCTTGAGCTTCTGTTTACCACAACTGATGTGTGAGTTGATCAAAGTTTATGTGAATAAAAGCCTAAATTCAATCTGTTCATCATATAAAGCGATCGAGTCTCTTGAAAAAATTTGGACTGAACCGCTCAATTCATAGTTTTATGATCTCTTTATGATCTTTTTGAAGCATCAGTTTGGTAATTGTGTAGCTGCTGGAGGGACAGAAATCTCTCAGATTTCATCAAAAAGATCTTCATTTGTGGTGTTTGACATGACATGACATGAAGGCGAGTAAATGATGACAGTTTTCATTTTGGGTGAACTAACCCTTTAAATAATCTCTCTATCTGTGTGTAGCAGGTATACAAAGTATACGGCTAAATATTGTTATAATTCACACAAAATTGTTCTCTTATACGTTTTATGATACCTGATCTAAAGGTGCGCTTCTCCTTTAAGTGTTGCATGGTCTCAGTATGACCTCATTTCCTGTCCTGTCTCCTCCTCTTCCCTTTTGAAATGTGATTCAATGGAAGAGGTAGGTTTCTTTTGTCATCCTGTTAATTTTATTTAATCCTTACTTTAATTATATCTTTTATATTTATATTTCCACCCAAACTTATGTGTATAGTACTATTTTATTTATCCTTGGGATTTTTTTTGTTATTTTGCATTCTTTGAGGTATATTTCTGTCTTTTATGTGAAACAAGCACATGGTAATGGAGGTGCACCATATTTGTTTTATAGAGTGTTATAAGGGCCACTCAATCTGAGGCTGCTTATTTGTCTCTGTTGTACAGTAAAAAATATCCAGTGAATCTGCTGCTTGCTGTCCCGTGTCTGTCTCTGCATCCACACAACGCAACACAACGCAGACCAAGTTTTAATACCCGGCGTCGCTGGCCGCACATCACGCTGGGCATAAGCGAGCCGCACTGGTTACACGTGGAAAAGAGTTACTGAAATAAAGTTTGCCATATCTGTATGAGTGTCAAACTACACATTATTGATAATAATTACATATAAGTGTATCTCACATTAAATCAACTCTAAATCAGAGTTGAGCAAAAGTTATCAATGGAAAATAATTATGAATTATGGACAAAAGAAAATTGCTTAATTTCAATGATCTGCACACAAAACAACAGATCACAGAAAACACAGATTAATCAAGACTAAATTATAAATAGCTTCATAATAAGGTTTTTAGGAAGTATGTGGGTCAAAGACGAATAATGGTTTTCAAGCATCAAAACAATAAGTGTAATACAGCTTTGAATTGTTGTTGTTTTTCATTACATCAGAATCAGTCCTGTTTCATTTGCTTGTTTTTTTCTGAGCAAAAATCAAATATACCATGATTTACAGAAGACACACACTAAAATGTCATTCAGTGTAAAAACCTTGTCAGGCATATTTCCAACACAAATCATATTTATGCATATTAAAGATTAATCACTTTTACCTCAAATGCTAATTACTTGTAATTTTACATTTTTAAACTTTGTCACTTTCCTAGGTTTTGCCCATTTGTGAGCAAGAATTTTTTATTTCATTTAAAATGTAGTAAAATTTAGTATGCTCACTTATTCTTTAATATAAGTACAGGTCAGAATAAAATCACATTTGTAAATTTCGATTGATGCGGACATCTAAACGTCTTTGACCCATATTCATTAAAAACTGTGAACTGTGAGCTGCTATTGGGAATGAATCAACAAATAACAGTTAATAACGAGAAGTTTCTTGATATTATTGCTGACTTACATTTTCATGATTTTCTTCATATACTCAGTGTGAATATCTGCTCTATAAAGTATGTGGACTCACTCATCTGTGATCTGATGTTTTCTCTCTGTTTCTTCATCCTCTTCATTCGTTCTTCTGCTCTCTCTTCCTCTGCTTTTCTTCTCTCTTTCACCTCCTGTAAAATCTTTCTGTCTATTTTCAAATGGCGGCCGTTGTTTTGTGCCACTGTCTCCTCAATCTTCTCCAGCAGCTCCTTGATCTGAGTGTCGTCACTCCTGTTGTGATTGTTGAGAACATGATACCTGTTCCCACATTTGTCCAGCAGCCGCTGGAGATCCTGTCCTTCACTCTCAATGTGCTGCTCTATAGATGTGTCTAACAGAGAGTCTCCACGAGTGAACAGAACTATAGTGTGACTCCAGACTCTCTCACTGAGAAGATCCAGATGATCCTGCACTGCTTTTATCTCAGTCTCTTTAAATCCAGAGTTCACACGTATGATCAATAGTACAGCGTGTGGTCCTGGAGGACACAGAGACACACTGAGCAAAATCTCCTGTTTCAGTATCTCAGGACTCTCCTCTACAGGTTGATTCCTCCACCATCCTGGAGCTTCAATGACAGTGATGTGTCTGTCTGCTACTTCTCCATGTCTCCTCACACACTGAGCAGATCTCTTCAAGTCAAACTCCTCTCTGCCCAGGATGGTGTTTCCTGCTGAACTCTTACCAGATCTTCTATACCCCATCAACACAATCCTCAGATCTGAGAGATGTTGAGCGTCACCTGAAACAAACAGAGAACAAAACACACTTATCCTGTTGTGTGTGTTTTCTGAACAGTGCTAATCATAATACAAATGTCTCAATAAATTCAGTTAATCATCATCCATGGTTAACTAAATTATGAAGGAATTAATCGTTTCATTTCCTTAATCGTGTGGGTGGGGGAATACAGATTAACAGATAACCAAATTAATGAATAAATCTCTCGCGCGAGAGATTGCACAGCCACACACTTTAAAACACATGACATATTCTGCAAATTAACCTAAATTCAACCTGTGACAAGCCATATTTATAAGCATAAACGACTTTATGGAGAACAAAAAGCGTCTTACAAAACATTATTAGTTGCATCGACCAATAAGAAAGTGAAAGCAGTAGTAATGTCTCGCAGCAACAGTAAACACGTCGAGTTTGATTAAAAGTCATTTTTACAATGAATTAACAAGATAAATACGTTTATAATTTTTTTTTTTTTAAATGCTTACTTAATTCCATTTGTCTTCACGCTGTCTCAGTCGGAGTTCCAGAGTAAATGTAGGTTCATCAGCACTCCTGTAGTGTTGATCTTTCTCGACTTTCACACAGGTGTTCAGATCATGGGCGGGTCTACAGGTGTACAGAAGAGTGCGAAGATGATCTTCGAGGATGATTTACACACACACAAAAATAAATGTTAGCGATTTTTTTTTTCTTTTTCAAAAGTTATATTTTTAAATCCAGATATTTAAAAAAAAGTGATTGATATTTTAAGAGTAAACTACTTCATACATCATATACTTATTTATTTTATTTGAAAGTAATAGTTGCAAGTTGCAGAATTTAGTCTCCATGCAGTCAATATTTTTATCCATTAAAACTCATATTTCATCATCAAAATTGCATATTTAAACGTTATGAAAATAATTGTCATGCCCTAAAGTAGTTTGAATATAACTCTACACCCTTGCTTCATTTTGTATAAGCAGATTCATGAATATGCAAATTGGTCCCCGCCTCCACTCACTCACAGCAGCTCAGTCAACTTTACTACAGTAAACGCAAGTGGAAATAGTGGTTTATCAGCCATATATGTTTGAACCAGAAACTAGTACATCGACTGATTTTGTTTTTGGTTCACTGCAGTTTTAAGTTGAAAATACTCAGCAGTGCTGTTGACTTGTCTTAAAGATGCAAAAGAGGATCTTTTTGTCAACTGAGAAACCAAAGACTGTTACTGAGTTTTTGAAATGAGCGCATGCGTAAGAACAACCCCCCTCCTTCGAAGGAACACCTCCCCAAACTCGTAAACACTGGTATTGGAACACGAGTGTTTACCACCGGCATTCGCTGTGTTGTGTTAGTGGATTCATTATGTCGGACTCACCGCAGGTAACTCATAATCTGCAGTTGTTACTCCTGTCTCTGAACAAAAACATTGCATGCGGCGCCTGTGGAGTGTGGAAAGTTACTGGAGCGCGCAGCCGCGCACGTCTCTCACAAGGAACGTGACGGCAGTGATTGACAAGCCAGAGATTGGCTGATGTTTTTAAGGCCCTACCTCGTGCACAGATGATGTATATTAATATTATTCCTTTCAGTGCACCTAATAAATAGTCTTTTATCAGTTAGTAAAGACAGTTTCAAGTAATATTGCAAAAATGTATAAAACAAAACATCCTCTTTAGCACCTTTAAATATTAAAAACACCACATAGACATATTAAACTTAATTTTTACCACAGAGTCTTTAATTATTTAATCTTAATGTGAGTCCTTGTGATATACAGCACAATCAAAACACAAGTAAAAGATTCAAGCATCAACATAATACATAACATTTTATTTCACATTTAGTACAGAAAAGAGTAAGCCTAAATGTTATTGTTCAAATGTTTTTGATACATTACATATTTTTAAAAATCCTTTCATTCATTCATTCTTCAGGACTGACAAATGTTAAAACATGGGAAACATCTATTAAACAAATGTTATATTTACAGAAGCAATGTCAGTTTAATTGTTATTTAAGGCAGTCAGATTTGTGTTGTTCAGGATGTTCAGAGTGAATGACTGAGATCCCGTCCATATCCAGCTCCACTGAATGAACACTGAAGGAACCAATGCCCTGTCAAAACAACAGCAGGACCAACACTATTCAGAAATACATTTTACTTTCACCATTTCTGTTCTTCTGTTTTTACTAGGACACTAAACACACGCAGGTCTTTCAGCAACAGTCCTGTTGAGTTTAAATCGCACAGATATTGAATGATTCAGAGAGAAGAGCTTCTACATGATCAGTTTAGAAAGGGTTAAAAACAACCGTTCTTCTTCATGTTCTCATTCTGCAGCGCTTGAACCAGTTTCTCTGCCTCACCTGTATGTTTGTGAGAATCTCTGTCACTGTTTCCTTCTGCTGAGGCTCACGGGTGAGTAAGAACAGGAATCCTCCTCCTCCTGCTCCTGCCAGACTCTGTCCTAAACTCAGCGGCTGAAGAGCGTTCATCATGGATCTCACTGCCGCCGGCTCACAGCCTGGAGCCATCAGCTTCTTCTGCTGCCAGTATGTGTCCATACACTCGCCCAACCTGAGGAGAGACCCTGAGAGAAAGAGTCAAATAATAGAGTGTGTGTGTGTGTGTGTGTGTGTGTGTGTGTGTGTGTGTGTGTGTGTGTGTGTGTGTCTCACCCGCTCTGCAGGCTTCAGCACACTCCTCTGCATTGGTCACCAGCTGCTCTGCGTTCTGGACGATGGAGGGTAAACGCGCGTACCAGCTCCGCACCACGTCCTGCACACACACACAGTGATCCGGTGACACAAACACAGCGTTCATGAAGTCTGACCGTCAGCATCAACCGCTCGTACCTGCAGCAGGTTCCGCGCTAAACGCGTCTTTCCGGTGTAAACCAGAAGAAGATGCTGCTGCAGGACAGACAGGAAGTCTTGAGTAAGAGAGAGCTGTTCTACTTCCACTCTCAGGGGTAATTGAGCTGCAGATCGCGCCAGCTTCACTCCTCCAAACAGCCCGCCAACCTGATCCTGCCATCCTCCACCTAAAACACCAACACATATACAAAACGCCTTCAAATTCAGTAAAGGTAAAGTTCTGCCTGATCGAGCTTCACCGCCCAATAAAAGCCTATATTACTCTAGAAAGGAAGTGATGCGTCTCTCATACCGGTGGTGAGGATCTGCTCCAGATAAAGAACATCATGAATGAGAGAGTTTGTGTCGAAGCTCCGTCCCGTGCATCTGTATACTGCTGCAAGAGCTGCACCTGCCAGAATACTGCTGGTGCCTGAAAACACACACACACACACACACACACTTTATCATTTAAAAATATAATATAGTATATATTATTTTGTTGTGTGATCCAAAATGCAACGTAATCTTTTTAAACAAAAATATTAATATATAATAAAGTAAAATAGATTACACATTTGTTACACAAATAATTAATATATTTACATAATAATAATTATTATTATTATTAATATAATTATTACCATAATCATCATTATCATCATCTAAAAATAAAAATATTAATATATAATAAAGTAAAATGGATTATTATACATTTGCTATACAAATAATTAATATATTTACATAGGAATTATTATTAATTATATTTAGATATTATTAATATTTATATACATTATATATTTTATTTGACATTAATATAAAATAAAATACATAAATTAAAATGGATGATTATAAATTTTGTCACACAAATAAGAAATATAATTAATATTAATATATTAACACAGTTGTACTAATAATTATTATTATTAGACAATGTATAATAAAAAGGATTATACATTTGTTAGGCAAATAATTATAATTAATATGAATTTACATCATAATTATTTTAATTAGTATTGTGTGAATATACGGTATATTAGTAAAACATGTATATAATCAATTTTTATATTACAGATTAATATATTTATAATAATAACAACAAACAATAATAATTATTATGATTTTTTATATATTATTAAGTATATTAATCGATAAAATTTATATATATAGATATATATATATATATATAGTATAATTAATATATTTACATAATTACAATAATAATATTATATTCATTATTAATTATATGTATAGCAGTATCACTTTTGTTTTATATATTAATATTTTATTTTTTGATATAGTAATAATATTATGTAAATACATAATTAATAATTAATTATCTAGGCACCATTATGCATTACCGATATTTCTACTCTTTCTTCTTGCACATTTTGTTTGTACAGGAGACGTTTTGTGCATTAATCCAAAAAACTATTATTGCACATTTAAAGGTGCCATCGAATGAAAAATTGAATTTACCTTGGCATAGTTGAATAGCAAGAGTTCAGTACATGGAAATGACATACAGTGAGTCTCAAACTCCATTGTTTTCTCATTCTTGTGTAAATCTCATTTGTTAAAAGACCTCCGAAGAACAGGCGAATCTCAACATAACACCGACTGTTACGCAACAGTCGGGATCATTAATATGTACGCCCCCAATATTTGCATATGCCAGCCCATGTTCAAGGCATTAACAAGGGCAGCCAGTATTAACGTCTGGATCTGTGCACAGTTGAATCATCAGACTAGGTAAGCAAGCAAGAACAACAGCGAAAAATGGCAGATGGAGCAATAATAACTGACATGATCCATGATAACATGATATTTTTAGTGATATTTGTAAATTGTCTTTCTAAATGTTTCGTTAGCATGTTGCTAATGTACTGTTAAATGTGGTTAAAGTTACCATCATTTATACTGTATTCACGGAGACAGAGCCGTCGCTATTTTCATTTTTAAACACTTGCAGTCTGTATAATTCATAAACACAACTTCATTCTTTATAAATCTCTCCAACAGTGTGTAATGTTAGCTTTAGCCACGGAGCACTATCAAACTCATTCAGAATCAATGTAAACATTCAAATAAATACCATACATACGCGATTAGACATGCTGCATGACGAACACTTTGTAAAGATCCATTTGAGGGTTATATTAGCTGTGTGAACTTTGTTTATGCACTGTTTTATAGTCACGAGCTCAGGGGTGGGGAGCGTGCGATTTAAAGGGGCCGCAGCCTGAATTGGTGCATAGTTAATGATGCCCCAAAATAGGCAGTTAAAAAAATTAATTAAAAAAATCTATGGGGTATTTTGAGCTGAAACTTCACAGACACATTCAGGGGACACCTTAGACTTATATTACATCTTGTAAAAAAAACGTTAGATGGCACCTTTAAACATTGAAGTAAATCAGAAGTAACATCCTCACCGAGACCAGAACCATGTGGCAGTGAAGAGCAGCTGTGGATCTCCAGTCCTCCTCCCCAGCGCTGCAACAGCTGCTCTTTCAGAGAGACAGGAGACGACACACACACACCAGATCACTGCACACACACACAGCTTTCAGCAGCGCACCTGAAATAAACATAGTGAGCATTTACAGACATTTCTGCAATTTATTCTTTATGTAAAAACATTCTCAAGCACAGAAATGTGTTATGCCGTGTCACATGTCACAGTATCACATGTTCTCCCACCTGGAGCATGAGGTTGGCAATAGTCCTCCAGGTCAGTAAGATCCTCACAGAGAGTTTCTGTGGAGAAGCTGCAGGACGGTTCACCGCTGGTGCTGACCAACAGCAGATGAGGCTTTGGGACGCGACGAACTCGAGCTCCAATCGGACGTCTTCCATCCACCTTGATGGCCACATTGACCACCAGACCACCATGTTCAAACGCTATAGGAGGAGTGTCACTCCAGCCACCTGGTGACGTATTCAAACACACACTTTCAGCACACAGTGAGAAAGACACAATGAAATCTGAATACTTGAGCTAAAATTATTTTGATATGTTTATGACTTCTGAATATAAAGTTCAAAAGAACAGCATTTATTTGAATTTAAAAAGTATTTATTTTTCCAAATAAACTGCACTGACCCCAAACTTTTGAACATTAGTGTATCTTTCTGTAGTTCTGTCTATGAGGACGGCAAACCTTCGAAATTCAAAGAGTTTTAAAACTTTTTTCAAAACTGTCACACGGCACAGTCAAACACAATCTCTCTGATCAGATTTCTTGCTGTACAGCTGAGATGAAGAATGCTGTTCTCACCTGACAGATCCAGTCGAGCAGGACACTCCACTTCCTGCCACTCGCCCATCGGCGGCATCTCTCCTTGACCAATGAACACAAACTGTCGCGCTGACATCACTGCCTTCCGCAACAGGATCTGTCCCGCCCCCTCATAATGTCTGGCAGCTCGCACCAACAAATCTGGTCTTTAGAAAGCAATGGCAAATCTGAAAGCATCTCACTTTAAAGGCCCTGATATACTCATGACAAAGTTCATTTTCGTTCTTCGCTTTGAAATACAGGACCAGTGATGTACTGTTATTGAACTCAGAGCGGCGAATTCCAGTCAAGTCACGTCACTTTTATTTATATAGCACTTTATACAATAGATAACTTTAAAGGAGACCTATTATGCCCTTTTCACAACAAGATGTAATATAAGTCTCTGGTGTCTCCAGAATGTGTCTGTGAAGTTTCAGCTCAAAATACCCCACAGATCATTTATTATAGCTTGTTAAATTCTCCCCTATTTGGGTATTTTTGTGTGTCCCTTTAAATGCAAATGAGCTGCTGCTCCCGCCTCCTTTCCAGAAGAGGGCGGAGCTTTAACAGCTCAACAACAACAAAGCTGGAGAATCTCACGCAGCCAAAATGAGGATTGTCAGTAACGGTGTTCAGCCTTACATTGTTCAAACCGGAGTCGACACTGATGGAGAGACTCAGGAAGAAGTTACAACTTTTATTACACTCTACAACAACATCTCTTCCTCTTCTAACAGTGTCAGTGTCCCTTTTAATTAGAATTACAACTTCAATTTCTTCTATAAAGCACATCTGACCTCGACAGATTAAACAGAAGAAATGAACCAGAGATCCATGCCAAAGAAGGTGGAGCCTCAGAGCCACACCTACCTATTATGCAATTGCCACGGACCAATGGTAGTTTGAAGGTTTTCCAGAAAGTTTGAGCGGAAAGTTGTTTCAAAGTCCCAAAACTTCGTTTGGGCAATTTTTGTTTGAAATTACGTAACAGCAGTTCGTTCTTCAATTTCTCTTTAAGTACATCAGGCCTTAAGGCTATCAAATTTTTACACTCTTTCTAAAATCTTTTAGTTCTGACCTGCTGATCCAGTGCTTTCTTTGATTAGCCAGTTCTTGGACACCAGCGTTTAAGTTTCCGTCCTCTAGGAGTTTAAAAGCAGGAGCCCAAGACGGATTCGCCGCTGGTCCGCTGCGCAAACCGCCCTTCCCCTCGCCCGCCAGACAGCCAAGAACATCTGCGATACAGGCCAGACAGCGTGCCGCTACTCCCAGATCACCACTGCTGTTTGCAGCAACTGAGAAAAGAGAATATTAGTACCCTCAAAAGTCAACAGATGTGAACCATTTCTCATCTTTTGCTCCTCACCCGAATCTAGCGCCTGTAGTAGCGCCTCCTGCTGGCCGGACAGTGCTGCTGCTCTGAAGAACGGCAGTAGACTGAGATCCGTGTGGCCTTGCAGAGTGTCAACGGCTCTTCGTCGACCCACACTGAAAAACAGCTCCTCTCTCCAGCGCAGCTCCGTCTGCTGGTCCGTCAGGATCAGAATATCCCTGAGCGAGAGTCTCCAGGCTTCCTTCCAGCTGTCCAGCCCACCAGCGCCGCCCAGAAGCCAACAAACACCCTCCAGTCCTACGGGTCCTGAACGTGGCATGAAAACCGGGAACAATCGGGCGTCCAGCAGACAGCATGACTCAGTCCTCGCAGGTCCCCAAAGGTCCAGAGGCCTTTAACACACACACATATTTTGGAAACACTGTATGGTGCCGTGACCAGGGCCTAAAACTTTTTGCCAAAACTGCCAATGGCAAGTGACTTGAGAAATTTTACAGACCAGAAATATTTTTTTACCAGCCATAAAACTGACTTTAACCCAAAAATCTTGTGGCTGTGACAGTCTCAGTCTAACCAAAACATATAAAAAATTAACTGTGGTTGTACACTTTAGATGTCATGTAGACACCCTCATCCAGGGTTGTCAAGTTTTCACAACAGAAATTCGAACAATAAAAAACGTTTTGTGGCTCTTTAATGTGTCGTGACAGATCGCTGTAGTGCCTCAGCTCAAGCGGCTCGTGAACCGATCATCTCTTCCTACTAGTTCATTTATAGCATCAAATAAACATGAATGAACATCAGAAGGAATGTTGTTTCAAACGCGGAAAGACGTCAGTACACACATTTTTCAAGTTCAAGTCCACCGAGGTTAATCCTCTAACTCTGACTGCTTTATCTGACAAAATGGCGGATTCGAAGTTATGATTGGTTAGATCGCTTGTCAATCAAACTCCCAGTGAAGGGTCAATTGCTACTTAAAACTAGCCCAAAACTAGCCAAAATGTGTTTCAGGGGGTTCCCCTGGTAAAGGGCTCCAGTTGGTAAAATCCAAGTTTTTGGCAGGTTCCCCTGGTAAAATTGGCATTCCAAGGGCTAAATATCATGTTATTTGGGGTCGCTTCAACCCGCGGACATGAAAAACAATCTGCGGCAACAGTGTCAAAGTAGCCCAATTTGGCGGGAAAACCACAGACTTGGCAACACTGGCCTCTTCCTGTATAATGGGTGGTTTTTGGCCACAATAACTGAAAAACAGACCAAACCTTCAGTCTAAAGTCTGATTTCATGAGTTATGAATGTAGAAGTTTCTTACTGTATTCCAGTCCGACTGTAAAACTCACTCCATTTTTGATTAAGGAATGAAGCAGTAACATCATCAGCATTGACCTGTGTGTAGTTAAAAGAGCATATAATAATGCACAAAATTAGCATAAATGATTTTATATTATTCTTCAAAACAAATATATACAGAACTTACTTATTTCTAAGTGACTTTGGATAAAAGCATCTGCTAAATGAATGGGGAAAAACAGGCTGTAAATTCACCTCTAAATGATCATGAGCTCCAAAAGCTGTGTACACGGTTAACTTTAACTCTCCGAGCATCACTCGATGACCCTGAATGATGATGTCACTGGACAGAGGGAGGCGCTGGATGCAGGATGATGAGGTCAAATCAAGCCCTGACAGCAAACACCCAGAATGCACCTGGACTGGACCCTTTAATTGACATTAGCACATTTGATAATTGTGTTATTACTCACTAGATAGTCAACATGAAACATTCATAAGCAATTTTACTTCCATAATGTGGCATATTTCAAAGTGAAATAGGGTAATCTGTCAGTTGGTTAAGATGGTATTTCTTTTCATTTACTTTAAACATTTGACAAAGATTAATATCCTCCAGACCTGTAGGTGGCAGTGCTGCACCACAGCTCCTGCTGATACGCGAACATCTCCTTCCAACACGCTGTTAATCACCCTGCTGCCTTCTGACACAGACTGCACATCCTTTAAAACCAAAAGAGTTTATGAAACATACTTTATTAAAAATATATACATATCTTAGAGATATGTTCACAACATTTCCAACCTGAATATGAGACCGAATTATTGTCTCTGATCCTGATTCTGCCAGACGAACGACATGTTCTCGGCCCGACTGAGTCAAATAATCATAGCGGCCCTCTGGAATGTACACTGGCAACAGAGACAAAGATTACATCAAAACAACATACTATTCTTGCTATGGGAATTTTCAGTATGCAAGGACAAAATGTGAAGTATACAGTGCACCAAACCTTTTGCTTTTGATAATAGCAGTTACTTTAAACATACTTTCTTGACTATATGTCAAACACAATTTTGAAACTTGGTTTAAAATGCAAAATTCAATTTCTAAATGCAATCCATATTTATATCCGAGACAAAGGGAAGGTGCATGTGGAGTAAACTATGTATTGAGCTCATGTGAATGTATAAAAACATTTGAAACATTGTCATTGCATAATGCATACTGTTTTACATACTGTTACTGTAAATAATATTCAGTATACAATATGCTAGTATTCCATTCTTAACACATCCATGCAAACTTGCATTATATGTTAAATTCTATGGAAGCATGTTTCCGCCACTAAATTTAAAAAAAAGAAGGTAATTGCAACTTTTTATCTTACAATTCTGACTTTTTTTCTCAGAACTGTGATATTTAAACTCATAATTGCAAGTTATAGAGTCAGAATTGTAAGATTTTTTTTAATAATCGCAATTCTGACTTTATAACTCACAATTGTGAGTTTATATCTCATAATTCTGAAAAAATAGCTTTTTTATTTATTTATTTTATTTTATAAACAATATAGAGAGAGAGAATAGAGAGAAAAAAAAAAAAAAAAAAAAAAAAAAAGAGTACACAAGTTGCGTCCCAAATGACGCAATATACACTATGCATTATACACCATGTACTTATGCGCTATGTACTCATCCATGTAGTGTATGAATTCTATGTTTATTTTTATCATTCAGCTAAGTGCATGAAGTGTCCAAAATTCCACACTTCGTTTTATCCATTAATTTAGTGCATCGTCCGGGTATTTAAAGCGCACTTTTTCTTTTTTGAATTTTCTGTGTGAACAAACTACTCGCACTATTTGTACTTAAAAACGTCATAGAATAGTGCATAAGTACGCGAACTGTCACGCACATATAGAGATAGAGGCTCCCCTGAGCGTCCTCCACAGCACAGCGCGGCCGCTCCTCACTACTGCCCCCTGAGGCCCGGAGGGTGAGGTGCAGCCTGCTCGCTCTCCATTGATGAATTCATGCTCTGTCAGGTCAGAGCAAAGGCACACCAGAATATCCAGAAAGAGAGATATCTGCAAGAGAGCAGGAAAAGTGAGAGGGGGATCTGAGAATCTGAGAAAGAACACTATGTTGTGTGTGTTTACCTCAAGCGGTGGAGCTCCCGAATCCATGCCAAGATACGTACATCCGTCCAATGGTGACGTAACATGAGTCTGCAGGAGTTTCTCTGCAACAGCCCTAGAGAAAAACACCGGCCCGGACACCTGAACACCACACAGACACTTTTAGACAACAATTCAACATGCAATCAGAACATCCCATGCCTCTTTAAATCAAAGAAAAAACAATGATAAATCATTTTTAGAATTATTTCGGCAAAAGACTGAATTTAGACAATTATGTAGACAAATCTGTGTATTTAAAGGAAATAACATTTTAATAACATTAAAAGTAATATTTTTATTCCCCAAGGATGGATTAAATTAATCAAAAGTGACAGTAAAGACATTTCTAGTGTTACTATTATTTCAAATTATTTCTTTTGAACTTTCTATTCATCAAAGAATCATGTGAAAAATGTATCACAGTTTCCACAAAAATTATCAACATTGATAATAATCAGAAATGTTTCTTGAGCAGCAAATCATCATATTAGAATGATTTCTGAAGGATCATGTGACACTGAAGACTGGAGTAATGATGCTGAAAATTCAGCTTTGATCACAGGAATAAATTACATTTTACAATATATTTAAACTAAAAACAAACTGTTGAATTGCAATAATATTTCACAAATATTACAGTATTTTTGATCAAATAAATGCAACCTTAGTGAGCAGAAGAGACTTTTTATAAATGCATATATAAAAAACTTTGGTTAGTTTAACTGCATAGTATATTGAAATCTATCATAGCATATCATAACCAATTATAATTTTTTTATAAAAGTCTTAAAGGTACAGTACCAAAACTAGTCCTTTTATTTTTACAGTAAAAGAAAGGGTGGAAAACAGTCATATAAACCTAAATTATGACTGTTTTTAATGGTTTATTTGGTTTATTGTGGCCCATAACTGCTGTGATTCAAAATCATATTTTAATTGACAAATACAGGCACATTTATAGCAACAGACATTACCAATCAAATTCATACCAGCGGTACTTTCCCATCAGGCAGTGCGGCAAGGCTGATCTTCTCCTTTGAGCCCTTATAGATAATGTTACACACTCTGTTCTGTAAAAGCAAATTTTATCAGAAAATTAAACCCAAAGGCACAATTAATAAATAAAATGCAAATCACCCTAATGTTGAATAACGCACCTCTGCATCAGTGAGATAAACGCCATGATTAACAGCAAAACAAGCGTCACCGGGCAACGCCACAACCTGAACCCCAGAGAACCCGTCCCATGAAAACACTATAAAGAAAAATTAGATATTGATCAAATTCACCAGTAAAAACACCTTCCTGAAGTGTTTTCAAAGCTTTAAACTGCTGACTTGTCTGTACGTAATAGCTGAACAGATAACTGTAACTCTATATATCACATTCAGAAAAAAATCAGATGCTTTTTGAGATGTTTTGTCTGTGCATCACACATGTGATCACATAAATGTCAGCTCACGTTGTCGTGTAGGAATATTCAGGATCATATCAGTGCCGCACACCCAAACGCCTGGAGGAGAACCAGCGCAAATCTGGAACAACAGGATGCATTTGCATATTAATGCACTCACCTCCTTGTGTTACATAATATGTGTGCATATCTGTGTGTGTTCCTCTCACCTTTGTGGACAGACAATCCAACAGCAGGTCTAAGCAGCAAACGGCTCCTTCTACAGCATCTGATCTCTGTACGGGCATCCAGCAGAAAGCCCTGCTGCAGCCGTCCCACGGGAAATCTCTACCCTAAAAACACACACTCCTATGAGCACACGCCTGACAATCATCTTCATCTGAAATGCTTTGTTTTTATTACAGACCGTGTGAAGGATGAGAATATGAGCTTCATCCAGAACATCTGCATTCACCACCTGAACACAACAAAGAAATATTATAGTGCTGGATAAGCAAAAGATATAAAAATCATTCCCTAGTCTAAAATACTAAAGAATTATTAAAGAACTATTATGCTTTTTTTTAACTATTATGCTACACCAAGACTGCATTAGTCCCTATATTTGATCAAAAGTGACAGTAAAGATGACAAAAGATCTCTATTTCAAATAAATGCAGCTCATCTATTCATTGAGCCTGGATGGGAGACCTCCTGGGAAAGCCAGGTTTGCTGCTGGAAGAGGTGTTAGTGGGGCCAGCAGGGGGCGCTCACGCTCTGTAACAAACACCACTGGCCTTTATCAATCATGTCCTCCTAATAACCACATCCACTGAACTCTCTCTATCACTCTCTCTCCTCTGCACCTGTAGCTGGTGTGTGTGGTTGAACTATACCTTTAAGCTGCAAAAACATTCTTTCAACATTCATAATAATAGGAACCTTTATTAATAATTGAGTACCAATAATATTTGAGCCCTTAGAATATGTTTCAACGTTGTCAAAACGATCCCCATTCATACAGATCCACAAAAACGATTAAAAACACTGTATTCTGCTGCCAGGCCAGTAGATGGCGATGTCACTTTGTAAAGAAATACTTTAGATGTAATACACACACATATGATGTCACCGTTTTCACAAATTCACGTTTTTGTAGTTTACAACGATGATAGCGGTTGCACTTTTTTTTTTGCATTTTCAGGCCGTTGTTGTTTAATTGAATGGCCAAAACGCATAAAAAGTTTTCTGTTTTTAGTTGAAAACGGTGTGTGTAAACGGCCCCTAAATCATATTCGAATGATTTTTGAAGGATCATGTGACACTGAAGGCTGGAGTAATGATGCTGAAAATTCAGCTTTGATCACAGGAATAAATTACATTTTACAATATATTAAATTAGAAAACTACGGAGCCCCGGACATGACATGCAGGAAAAAAAATTGTAGGCTAAATTGTGCGCATGATTTATTAATTCGCTCCCTCGATTTACTAAAACGTGTGCGCGATTAACTATTTCGTTCCATCGATTTATAAATCATGCGCACGATTTATAAATCAAGGGAACGAAATAGTAAATCGTGCAGACGTTTTAGTAAATCTTGAGCACAATTTAGGAAATCGAGGGTACAAATGAGTAAATCGTGAGCACAATTAATTTTTTCTTGCATGTCATGTGTGGGGCTCTGTAGAAAACAGTTATTTAGAATTGTAATAATTTTTCACAATATTACCATTTTTACCGTATTTTTGAACAAATAAACGCAGCCTTGGTGAGCATAAGAGGCCTATTTTTATTTTTTTTTAAATCTCTATTGACCAGTGGTGTATACAGTATTGCTAATGGAAGTTCATAATTTGGAAACAATCATCTAAAATCTACTAATGTGAATTATTATTATTATATTTATATATAATTATTATTACTTTAATAGATAAACTAAAGCAATTTTTAGGGTTTTTTGAGGATCTTCTTTTAAAAAAATAATAAGTCTATGGAGTCAAATTAATGCCTTAAAGTTTTGCACAAAAATAAGTTTGCAAACAAAAAAGAATTGAGCAATAAAAAATGTTTTGCAAACAATAAAGAATTGCAAAGGAAAAATAAAGTATTGAGCGGAAAAAAATATGTGGCAAAGATAAAATAGGATTACAGCTGTAACATTGATTTTTGTAATTGATTATATTTTTATTTTTGCACTACGTTATTTTATTTTGCAATTTATTATTTTTGCTTGCAAAACTTATTTTTTTCTGCTCAATACTTTATTTTTCCTTTGCAATTCTTTATTTTTGTTTGCAAACATTTTTTTATTGCTCAATTCTTTTTTTGTTTTGTTTTGCAAAACTTTATTTTTGTGCAAAACTTTAAGGCATTAATTTGACTCCATAGACGTCATTTCAACTGAAACAGGAAGAGAGGGCGATATATCGAACAGCCCCCCCCTTTTTTTTCAATAGCCAATAGCGTTTCATTTATGTTACAGCTCGGCCAGAGACGTTAGACTCTGTAAAACCTCAGTTTCCTTCTAATATCTAACCGTTTTTCCTCATATTGTCCTTTATATCGCTTATATACAGCATTCTGTGCAGAATTCAAATGGTTCCGATAACTTTTGTGGTCTGTGCCGACTCGCGGATATGATCCGCTCTGTGCTCTCGTGTCTCTGGACCGGAGCAGACTTGTGCTCGCGCTGCGGCGGTTCACGTGATATTAACGCGAAAACAGACTTCATTTGCGTCAGTGGAAAGCATATTTACACTGTCTGAATCGTTCCCTTTTCTCTATATAGAAACTAGTAAATGTGTGAACAAATGACAGATTTTAGCCGCAGCTTCAGCGTCTGCAAGAGTGTAGGAGGGGGCGGGACTTTAGATTCTAGAGAGCATTTGATTGGACAGAAGATTTGATGAGAAGCTGAAGTGTGATGTGATGTCACGAAAATCCATGACCCATTTTAGCGTGAGAGACTTTGTTTTGAATGCTTATATCATCTAAATGTGAATTTTGTCATTGTTTTGGAACACACCAGCTTATTCATAACCTTAACCGTGCGTTCACACAGCGTCAACATTCAACAACGCGTACTGTTCATTCAACTTTTGATAACCACCCTCTCAAGAGAGGACCTCTACATTCTATTGGTTGCCGCCGAACCGCGTCATAGCTCATTACCATAAAGTTAACCTGGAAAGACGCTGCCGGAGCTCGCCGCGGCTCTCATTGAAATGAATGACTACTTTGAAAACACAGTATATTCATAGTAAAAGCTAAAAAAATTAAAGGTACTAAAAACATATTTAAATCAGTTCATGTGAGTACAGTGGTTCAATATTAATATTAAAAGTGACGAGAATATTTTTTGTGCCAAAAAAACAAAATAACGTCTTATTTAGTGATGGCCGATTTCAAAACACTGCTTCAGGAAGCATCGGAGCACAAATGAATCAGTGTATCGAATCTGCTGTTCGGAGCGCCAAAGTCACGTGATTTCAGCCGTTGGCAGTTTGACACACGATCCGAATCATGATTCGATACACTGATTCATTATGCTCCGAAGCTTCCTGAAGCAGTTTTTGAAATCGGCCATCACTAAATAAACGTTATTTTTGTTGCCGCACCAAAAATATTCTCGTCGCTTTATAATTATAATATTGAACCACTGTACTCACATGAACTGATTTAAATATGTTTTTAGTACATTAATGGATCTTGAGAGAGGAAATGTCATTGCTGGCTATAAAGGCCTCACGGAGTCATTGGATTTCAACTAAAATATCTTAATTTACGTTCCGAAGATGAATTAAGGTCTTACGGGTGTGGAACGGCATGAGCGTGAGTAATTAATCACAGAATTTTCATTTCTGGGTGAACTAACCCTTTAAATTTTGATTTCAGGGGACTTTAAATCCAGGTTCTATTTTACCCCATTTGGATTCTTTAGGATAAAGAAATTCCTTTGGCAATCCTGCACACACCTTTGAGGATTCCTCCCCAAACCTCCAGCCATCTACACACACACACACACACACACACACACTCCTCTACAGTAATGTGAAGCTCACGCTGTATCCGGCTCTAGCGCTCAGGTGTTCTGCAGCCACCAGCAGGGCGTTCAGCGTGGCTCCGCCGCTGCCCAGCCGGGCGTTAGGGTCCGGGACCGTCAGCAGCAGGGCATCAGCCGGGAGAACGCCACGCTTCTGACGCACCTCCAGCTCTGGAACACACACACCTCCATGAGATCCACCTGATCTGTTCATGTGTGCTAGACCCACATACAACAAAACACAGGCTACAGTGATGGCATAGCCTGCTGTTACTTACTTTGGTATATACTATGGCCCCTAAATTCATGACATTATATGCTGTACAGTGGTATTACCATTGCCAATGTCTAAAGATATAATATGGACCATTTTCAGTTTTCATATTTTATTTTATTTTTTTAAATATACATTTATAACGCTATGCTTTTGCGTTGTTACCTTGGGAGTAAATAACAATAAATAAATAATTTTAAAAATAAGTAAATAACACTGATTAGTGGGCGTTTCTAACCCTAACGGCTAAAGGAGTGATGAAAAAACTCTTCTGACTGCCGTAATCAATCTCTTCATATTTTTTTCCTCTTTTGGAAACTCCATATTTCTTGTTTGCTACTGGATCAAATATACAACAATTATATTTGCTGTCGTCTCCCGTGACGACTTCCGCTTCTGAGAACCCCGGAACTGTGAAACGGGTCCCCAAAACAAACCAGAGTAATACCATAGTACTTTTTTGTTACCGTTTTCATGTCTTTTAAATTACTTTAACGTAGATTAACGCTTTAAAACAAATCATTAGAGACACACGATGTGAATAAATGATGCACTCACCTCTCTGGAAAGCATAAACACTGTCTTTATGTTGACATGTGAGCACAATAACTGTCCACTTCAGCAATCCTTCATCTGCCATCCTGACCTGCTGTTTCTCCTCATGTGACCGACAGAGAAGGTCGTGCAAAGACCAGAAGAGCGAACAGTGCTCGGATCCGATTTATTCACCATCTGTCACTAGATTACACCTCAAGTTAATAGTTAATTTCTCCCAAGTGTCTTTGCCTCCAAAATGAGGAGGAGTCTCCACACGCAAAGACGAGAACTAACAGAGAAAGCAAGACTACAAAACAGCTTCTGGACTACAATCTGACTACAGACACGGTGTGCTGGGAAATGCAGTTTTACACTACATAAAACTTTTAGGTTTGTTTTTATAATATGGATGATTATGGGGTAACACAACCTAATAAACTATGAAACAAACCAGCAACTTGAATAAATTCAGTAGTTTCTACATGCATAAAGCGTTTTGCTAGGAAATGTAGTTTGAAACTAAGAACATGAGTAAATTGAGTAGATTAAAAAAAATCAAAAACTAAAATAATAATAAATTAGCTAGGTGCTTTTGGTTATTAAAACAAAACAAAAATTAAAACTTGGATAACCATGATTGTAGAAAGAAACAGTGAACTTGATTAAATAGGGTAGTTTTATTGGGAAATGTGGTTTTAAACGAACAAAAACTAAAATAACGATGATACGGAAGAGGATTAGGGCCAAGCAATAATAAAAAAATAAACCATCTCGAGATTAAAGTTGTTAAATTTCAAGAAAAAAGTCGAGATAAAATGTTGAGAATAAACTCATTAAATTACGAGAAAAAACGTGTTAAATTTCGAGAAAAAAGTCGAGATAAAATGTTGAGAATAAAGTCATTAAATTACGAGAAAAAAAGTTGTTAAATTACGAGAACAAATTTGTTAAATTATGAGAAAAATGTCGTTAAATTTCGAGAAAAAAGTCGAGATAAAATGTTAATAAACTCATTAAATTATGAGAAAAAACTTGTTAAATTTCGAGAAAAAAAAGTCTAGATAAAATGTTGAGAATAAACATTAAATTACGAGAAAAAAGTCGTTAATTTCGAGAAAAAAGTCTAGATAAAATGTTGAGAATAAACTCATTAAATTACGAGAAAAAAGTTGTTAAATTACGAGAACAAATTTGTTAAATTATGAGAAAAATGTTGTTAAATTCTCATAATTTAACGAGTTTATTCTCAACATTTTATCTCGACTTTTTTTCTCAAAATTTAACTACTTTTTTCTCATAATTTAACGAATTTGTTCTCATAATCTAATGACTTTTTTCTCGCAATTTAATAACTTTATTCTCAACATTTTATCTCGACTTTTTTCTCGAAATTTAACGAGCTTTCTCGTAATTTAACAACTTTAATCTCGAGATGGTTTTATTTTTTTTATTATTGATTGGCCCTAATCCTCTTCCGTACGATGATGATGATAATGTTTACCTGAAATTAAATCTGCGAGTGCTTTGAAGCAAACAAGTTCCATTACTTTCCATACACTTCAGCTTACCAAAAGACCATAAAGAAAATATGAATATATATATTTAAAAGGCACTCGACATGTCAAAATGCTCTATATATAATAAATGTCTATAGAGAAACACAATGAGTTATATTAGCAACACTTCAGAGTTACAACTTCCAACAGATTTCCATAACTTTTTATTTTACAAAAAAGCTTGAAAGCCTCTGCTCTACTAGAATAAAAAACTTTTACTGTACCTTCTGATCATACTGCAAAAAAAGTAATGTTCTTGCTCTGTATTTTTGTCTTTTTTCTAGTGCAAATGTCTAAAGATTCTTGAGATGCAAAATAGCAAAATATGAAGTCAAAGAAATTGATTAAAATGAAGGAACTAATGATTTAAACAAGAACAAATTTCTGGCAATGGGCTCAGAAAAATCAACTTAATTCAAAGGGAAATTTTCATAACTCATTTTATGTAAATGTATCTTGATTTAAAGATGTTTAGAGATTTATAGTGGGAAAACAGGACATTTTTTTGAATGCATGCAACATTTAATACCATGACTTTAAATTTAAAGGGGACCTATTATGCCCCTTTCACAAGATGTAATATAGTCTCTGGTGTCTCCAGAATGTGTGTGTGAAGTTTCAGCTCAAAATACCCCATAGATCATTTATTATAGCTTGTCAAATTTGCCTCTATTTGGGTGTGAGCAAAAACACGCCGTTTTTGTGTGTGTCCCTTTAAATGCAAATGAGCTGCTGCTCCCACCTCCTTTCCAGAAGAGGGCGGAGCTTTAACAGCTCGCGCTTCGGTTGCTCAACAATAACAAAACTGGAGAATCTCACGCAGCCAAAATGAGGATTGTCAGTAACGGGTGTTCAGCCTTACATTGTTCAAACCGGAGTCGACACTGATGGAGAGACTCAGAAAGAAGTTACAACGTTTAGAATGAAACTGGACGTTTCTTAATGGTTAGTGGATAAATTTAGTTGATTCAACTCATCCACTAGCATGTGCCGTCATGTTAATCTTTTGTGCAAAGACTTTTAATGACCCGCAAAAACTTTAAGCCAGTATAAATGAAACATGTACTGCATAGATTAAAACGAAAAAGGTTAAAGAGGAAGAACTCCCTTTTTATTTATTGAAAACATTATAAAATATGAACTCCCAGCTGTAACATGTCTACATGAACCACTAGAAGCAGAGGCAGACAGATCATCACATGGTCCCACAGAGATTTCAGAGAGAGATAATTCTGATCATTAGGACGAGAACATATACTGCGATTTTAACTTTCCCCTCATAGTTAAATGAACCCTAAACACCGTCAGTAACATGATACTACACAGTAACAGCTCAGGCATTGGCGCTGAAGTCGAACTAGTGCTAGACGTTTACATTCACAGTAAGATTATAATGGTGTTCGAAACACCGGATCAGGCCGTTTTGGACTTGCACATTATCAGAATACAGACACACTATCACAACAACACAACAAGCACACAACCCACTCACTGCGACCAGATCCTATACACGTAGCTTTGGGATGACTTCTGATTTTTCCCCCCCATTTATCAGACCCAAAAGGTTCTGTCTATGGTTTCCCAGCATCAGCAAGATGAGTGTTTTGGATGTTATGGTCTCACGCACACATTCACACATGCAAACGGAAGGTTTTAACAACACAAAGTTCTTCAATTTTGGTCCAGTCATGGCACTGACCCATGTTAAAAAGGTCAGAGGGATTGTCCGTGTGTGAGTTGCTTGTGTAACAGGCACGCTAACCTCCTTTAGCATCCTAAACGTAGCATAAGTATACAGCCGATTAAATAATTACATTCTCATAGCTTTTTAAATATAGTTTTATAGCTTATGTGAGGATGTTTAGGAGCACTTTCCCACTAAACGTCACTTAAAAAGGATTGTTTTATTCATAAATGGCTATATGTGCACTTCCTCTACCCCCAGCTCACTGCATAGTGTTCTGCATCGACATGTGTCTTCCTGCATAGCACCGATCAATAAACCCCAAACCAGAGGGACAGTGGACCCCGAACCCTAAACGCCTCACCTACGTAACAGCTACAAAGACATTATTTTCCTAAATATACAACAACCCTCTCCATGTGGAGAGAAAAATGATGGCATCAACCTGTCTGGAAGCAGCTCGACAGACACCGTGAGTGTTGGTATGATCTGAAACAGGATTACAAACACAAATGTGTGTCCAGTTGCGATGTGCAGCGCATGGCTGTTTGCGTGTGGAAGGATGGATTCATGACTTCCTTTGTCGGACTGTGTCCATGCTGCCATTTAGTTTGCTACGGCCGGACGAGGCCGTGTTGCTGCCGTCGGCATGTCCAGGGACTCTGTCCCGCTCCGAAGACCCTTCCTGTCTGCGCCGCCGTGTTTCTTTGTATCGGAGTGTGATGTCACTGTCAAAGCAGAACACATCTTAGTCAGAACTTAGTCAGTTTCTAATATATATATATATATATACACACACACACACACACACACACACACACACACACACACACAGAGCTTCCCACACATAGACTTTACTTGGGCGGGCCGCCCAGGTTTATTAATGGCCGCCCAAGTATATTTGGAGACACATTTTTGCTTTTATTATTTTTATCCTCTTATACTTTTATATCTGCCCAAGATAATAAAACCATTCGCGATCGATTAACTAGCCGTTTTGTACCTGCTCGTTATGTGTGCGTCAGAACTGTTTACTCCCGCTAACATTCCCACGGACGCTGCATTTTGCAAAGTCACAAGGTGGTGCTGTTGCGCGTTCTACAAGCTCGAGCTTCAGACTGCTTCAAAGTGATTCTCAATCAATGAAAGAGCAGATTTATGCCAAGCGATTGCTAATGAACTCAAGTTGATGAATTATTACAATGTCTACTTTATGACCTTTATATAAAATGTTTTAGATGGTTGTAAGAATCTGAAGGATCAGCCTGAAATTGTGTAGACATTTCAAAATAAGAGTCCCGGTGTATTTTGGGCTTGTTTATAATTAAAAGTCACATGCTAAGTTTTTTCTTTTTCTTTTGGGCATTATTGGTATTTTGGTTACACAATAAATTGTATTTAATTTGATTTCCATTTAATTCATAGTAAATTATTGTAGTCTCCCCCACAGGAAGAAAAGACTAAGAACATTATTTGACACATATATTATTCATTTTATAAATTTTACTAGTAAAATCTGTGTCCCATTCACTGAGAGAGACACTATATGACAACAAGGAGAACCATTTAAATGCTGTAATTCACAATGCATAATAATGCATAATATTAGTATATAATTAAATGTAATAGTATGCTATGTAATTAAAATTAATTTCAATAAATAAAAATACTGTTAAAAAAAAATATCACACATTATTTGTTTGTCACATGTAGTAGAACATTTTTGTGCCGTGGGTAATAGGAGGATTTTTACCAGGCTACCACCGCAAGTATATTTCAAACCTGTGGGAAGCACTGATATATATATATATATATATATACACACACACACTGCCCTCCAAAAGTTTGGAAACACCCTAGTAAAGTGGGGTTTTGGACAATATTGGCATGAATCCTTTTTAATTTGTGATAATTTTGCACTGATAAGGGACAACACAAACTACGAAAACATAAACAGTTTATACAGAGAAAACTCAAAATATCATAGTTTCCTCAAAATATCCACCATTAGCAGCTATCTGACCTAAACTGGGTTCTGATTGGTTCATTGTATTCTAAACTTAATTGGCAATCAGTTGTTGAAGCTATTAAGGTGTGCTGACCCAAAAATTTTTTTACAAACCTGGGCCAAGTTTAAACCAGTAACCAGGCATCACAGCTGGCAAAGGGGCATGTCTGACTTTGACATGTATATATTGCCATTATTATGTAATCAAAATGAAAATTATTATTGCTGGACTTCAATGATAATGTCAAGTTACTTTAATGTGTTTGCACCAAAAAATGATAAGGATTTATGCTGATATCGTCCAAAACCACACTTTGCCAGGGGTGTTTCCAAACTTTTGGAGGGCAGTGTATATATGCTTATGACAAGAACAATAATGCCCACTATTTCACATACTATTTAAAAAAATAGTAAGCAAAATGCTAGGGTTTGATTTTGATCAGAACCTTGATTGCAATAATGGTTTGATTCATTTGAATTATTTGGATGATTTATCTTCTGGTAAAATGTTATTTTATATATATATATATATATATATACACACACACACACACACACATTTTGTGTAAGAAATGAACAAATGTTATTAATAATAACTGATTAAATCTGCATTTATACTGCTATCAGTGACTGTAGTTAGAGAGTTGATATGTAGGGTCATTACCGGATGAAAAACCGCCACAAGGTCCAAATAAGGATGAGAACGATTCCGAGTATCCCAGCACTGAGTGACGAAGAAGGGGATTGGCAGCATGATGGTATTGGGATCGTATTTAACCACGATCAGAAACTCTGTAACAGTGATGGTTGCCACAATCCACGCTTGCTGGCCCAACTTTTTATGGAATTTCCTACAATGCAAATGATACATTAGATTTACTTACTGCAAACACACAAATGGAGGCATGACAGCAAAAAAAAAACTTCCTATTGAGCTGCCTAACTAGGTCATATTTTTTTAGGCCTCAAAAGCATGTCCCAGAAAAGCTACTCCAAACAACACAATCTTAGTAGCACAAAGTGGCGGCTGGTGGAAAAAATTTTCTAGGTAGGGCTGTGTTTAAGAAAAACGTTAACAGAAGGAGACTTAAAACATATTTTGAAGGCTTGAAACATTTTAAATAAAAAGATAATAATTTTACCAAGTTGAGTATTAAGTTTGAGGATGATTCTTGTATCATATATGTGACCCTGGACCACAAAACCAGTCACAAGTCAATACATTGTATGGGTCAAAATTATCAATTTTTCTTTTATGCCAAAAATCATTAGGATATTAAGTAAAGATCATGTTGCATGAAGATATTTTGTAAATTTCCTACTGTAAATATATCAAAAATTTATTTTTGTGAGTGGATATGCATTGCTAAGGACTTCATCTGGACAACTTTAAATGCAATTTTCTCAGTATTTTAATTTTTTTGCACCCTCAGATTTTCAAACAGTTGTATCTCAACCAAATATTGTCTTATCCTAACAAACCATACATCAATGAAAAGCTCATTTATTTAGCTTTAAATGATGTATAAATCATAATTTCAAAAAATTGACCCTTATGACTTGTCTTGTAGTCCAGGGTCACATATATACACACACACACACACACACACACAAAGTCAAGCTGCAGTACCAAACAGGACCACTAGATGCCAACAGACCACTAGACCAGCTGCTTTAACCTCAATACATAGATATACAGACTCATTCAGAATTATATAACACAGCAAAACACAAATAAATAAAATCAAAATGTGTCAAATGTGGTGATCTGAAGGTGGCTCAACATCATCAATGTACTCTTCATTTGTCAGAGCGAGTGTTTGATGTCCATATGTACATAAACACCCCAAATATAGCACACATACTACGTTTTTCAGTTTAACTTGGATATACATCACAGTAGAGAAGAGAAAAGACTATAGCAACTTCCATTTCAAGCCAACTTTAACGAAACTGCTGAAGCTAGGTATCAGCCTACATTGACCACAGTTAGTGAAGCAGCTCATTTAAATTGGAAAAGCTCTAGATTGTACGTACGGATCATCCATGAAGTCATAGATCTCCCGCATGGCCACGCCCACGTTCACAAAGAAGACGAGCCGCAAAAGCACCAGATAATGCTCCGGAGGCATCCACAGCACGAACTTCAGATAAAACGTATTCAGCTCTGCCAACAAGAACTGCAAACAAGGGCGAAAACAGGGTCATTTTTATTTCAAAATCATTGCGCGGTGATTATATGCACTAGTCATGTGACTCACCATGAAAATAATACCCAACACCGCCAGCCATCTTCGCAGGTTAGACGCCGGACGCCATTCAAACTTCACCCAGCTGTACGGGGGTAAACTGGAAGGCGATTCGCTTAATTTTCCCCCTTTAACATAAAAATAGCAAGGTGTCATGAGAGTTCAGTGTGTTTTACCTGCTGACAGATCCTTTGAGAGGTTTCATGTGTTTTTACTTGTATGTTGGGATGTGCCACAATCCCTGCCACTGATACGGCTTCATGGAGAGCCACCCGAGCGTCTTCATGCCGCAGTAAATGCCCAACCCGTTACACAGCAACACATCCATGATCCACTGCAGCAGGAGAGATTCATTTCATCTGACCTCTTTAGAACAGAGCGATGTCTGATTCACAGAGTGTATCTGCTGTGTTTTACTCACATGGTCCCACCAGCACTCTGAGAAGTTGGGCAGCTGGTGTTCGAGGCTGTACTCCAGGAACTCAAACATCACGCTGATGATCATACACATCCACCAGTCCCTGATCATCAGTGTCTGACACACACAGAGACAAACACATGACTAAATGTTTCTAATTCAATTTTTTGATGCTGCTGTCTGCTGATTTCAAACATGTGGTAGCGCGTTTATTTGCCGAACCCAGACATGCTGTTGCACAGAATAAATCAGACAGCGGTGGATAGATTCAGACAGATAGTTACAACACCAACCTTAATGTACCAGCCGAGAAAATGGGCAGGAACAAATCCATCCATTTTGTCCTGTTGGGGAAATAAATAATTGTCTTCTGATACAAAATCAAAGTAAAGTATTAAAAATAACATTAAAAATAAAATGCACCCTGTTAATTTCAATAAATGTCTCTGAACATGGCATTTAAAACAGGGTTTTTAAAATCAAATTTAAGGTTTTTTGAGAGCTGCATAAATAAAATTAATACCATATGGGTAGAGCAGTGCTATTGTAACATGCAAACCATAAAATCACAAGATTAACAACTTCAAATTATTTTATTAAGCCATATTCCTGTTTTGCTGTCTCAAAATTTAAGACCTCTTGAAATGATAATTAAAGGGTTAGTTAGTTCACCCAAAAATGAAAATCATCCCATTATTTACTCACCTTCAAGCCATCCTAAGTGTATATGACTATTCTTTCAGACGAACACAATTGGAGATATATTTAAAAATATCCGTTCTCCTCCAAGCTTTATAATGGTAGTGAAGGGGAGAACAGATTTTGAAGCAAGTTTTAAATTTTATCATAAAAAAAACATTGCTTCACTTCAGGAGGCCTTTATCAACCAACTGGAGCTGTATGGATTTTTTTTTATGGATAGATGAATTTTTTTGGGCTTCAAAATCTGGTCCCCCTTCACTACCATTATAAAGCTTGGAGGACTAAGGATATTTTTAAATATATCTCCGATTGTGTTCATCTGAGAGAAGATAATCATATACACCTAGGATGGCTTGAGGGTGAGTAAATCATGGGATAATTTTCATTTTTGGGTGAACTAACCCTTTATAACCCTTTATTTACTTCAAATTTAATTACTAAAATATTTTTGCCATAGGAATACTTAACAAAAAATGTAAACAGTATTAGTTTTTAACAGTTAGTGCAAATAATTTCCCTTACTTTATTTTAGCTTAAATATATCCAAATCTTGAACAACACTGTACTGAACAAATGCAATCCCTGAATACATTTGTATTCAATTTCTTTCCAGACACCTGGCAGCGCTTCTGTTCACACAGCTGAGCCACATTTGTCCAAGATGCCGTTTGAGCATCGTAATGTTTACTGGTTGCATCGGACGCGTTTCGGTGATTTAAATTGACGCTCGTGACTTGCATGAGTGCTTTTACTGAAATTTAGGCAAGCTAATTTTTCCAGGCGAGCCAATGCCGCGGCGAGATGAAAACATCTCAACTTTTCAGAATGCCGCAAGCGCATGTGACAAGGACCACCAATCGAAAGCTCAGCCAAACAGCTGATCATAGCTGTACAGGGCGGGTTTAGTAGATTTAATGCAAGGACTTGAAATCAATTATTCGTTTGCTGAAACTTACTCATTGTGAAGAGGGCAGTTCATGGTTGCATAGCAACGACAGACGCCACAGGAGCGAAAGCGCTCTGGAAAGAAGGAGAAAACAGTGCGGCCACATATGTGACGCGATATGCGAATGTCTAGAACTGCGACTTTTCTTTGCATATCAGACAGCTAGAGAAAATACTACAATGTCCATCTTTCTTGAAACTGTATGTGTTCCATCCACTTTTCTTTTCGGTTTGGGGAAAAAAAAAAAAAAAAAAAAAAAAAAAAAATTCATTCGCACAGCCAAACTACAATTAAACTACGAAAGCCCAGAACCAGCTCTCATCAAATCTGCCTGCGTGCTTTTTTTGAATCATGTCATTCTTTTGAAATGGAATATTGTATGAGACAACTAGAGAATAATAACAACAATTTAGCGGGAGGCGGGCCGTATTAGGTTTTATTTTTGAGATCAGTTGTGGGCCGGGTGGAGGGGGAGGGCGGGCCGGGAGTTTGAGACCACTGCTTTATGGCCTTAAATTTGTTAGAACTGAATTTAATACTTTTTAGGACCTGTGGGGACCGTGATTTAAAAGAATAAAAAAAAAAAAAAAATGTAATATTCAGTTGGTTGGTAATACATCACATTACAGAAGTTTAATGCGGTTTAATTCTGTTCCTACACAGCTGTGCTAGTTTTATGTCTCTCATATCACACTGCAGCCTCTACTCATATTATAATACTTCAGTTCAAATCAATATTTCATGTCTATTTATTTATTTATTTGAAAGTAACCTTATAAGAGCAGGAGAATGTACAGTCATTATCATCAGAGTTTATTCTGTGATGTACAAATGATTGTACATTATCTTTAGGATTAGATGTATATTTAATACCAGGCTTATGCCTGACCCTCTGTAACAGATGCGTCTTTATCATCTGTGTCGATACTGGGTTTTTTTTATGTTGGTTGTAATGCATACCCAGATATTGTGGAAGGGGTCGGCAGGGTTTCCAGGGTCATAAATGAGACAGTTTCCGCCATAATCTCTTTCAGGAAGAGGGACGCCCAGCTTCGGGTCAATGTACTTCATAAACTGCCTGCCATCATGTACTGTCTGAAAAGAAAAAGAAAAATTTATATATGATACAATATCAAAATAATATGTAAGCTTGTGCTGTTGAGGCTGATAACAAACCTGGAACAGGATGAAGATGAGGAAGAGTTCATACACAACAGATACACACAGCCAGAAACGCCAGTAAGCTGCAGAGACAAACGCATAACCATAAACATCAACTCTTACATAAACACAAAAAAATACCAAAGCAGTACAATATAAATAGCTCTAATTATAAGTCTTGTACAGGAGAATATTGGGGGTTTGTTGTTTCTTTCTGACCTGAAACAATTACAATTCATCTGCATTTGTGTTATTGAGGTTTGTTGATGTTTCAACAATAAAACAACTTCTCGCACTTCATTGTGATTAAATTTTAACACCGTTTTCACTATGACAGGAAGCCAAACCTATAATTTGTCTCTACATTTTCTTCTCTATTGACCGGAGGAGTCAATCAATCATCTTTCAGGCTCCTGTGAGTGATATGTTGAAAGCCTCAGGACCAGCTCATCCAGCAAAGCGAGTCGGCCCTCATAACACAACAAAGTATGTGTGTTTAAAGGGGAAGCGTGTTACTGTTGCTACAACAGTATTCTCATTGTTTCTTTATGTTGAAACTCTCTGGATCTCTGGAAGTATCTGGGTCTCTAACCATATCTTATCTAATCATAATTTAAAGGGTTAGTTCAACCAAAAATTAAAATTTGATTTACTCACCCTCAAGCCATCCTCTGTGTATATGACTATCTTGTTTCAGACAAACACAATCAGAGATATATTTCAAAATATCCTTGCTCTTCCAAGCATTATAACGGTTGTGAGGGGGGGACCAGATTTTGAAGCAAAAAAAATGCATTCATCCACCATGAAAGTAATCCATACGGCTCCAGTTGGTTAATAAAGGCCTTCTGAAGTGAAGCGATGGGTTTTTGTAAAACAATATCCATATTTAAAACTTTATTAACTATAATAACTTGCTTCCAACAGATGGAAAACTTTTGCATACGGTCATCCGCTGTAAGCGAGTTATTTGAATTTATAACGTTTTAAATATGGATCATTTTCTTACAAAAACGCATCGCTTCGCTTTAAAATATTTTTGAATTTGACTTTATTATCCCCCTTGAGCCGTATGGATTATTTTTATCATGAATGGATTAATTTTTTAGGCTTCAAAATCCCGTTAAAAGTTTGTAAGAGCAACTATCCCTTTAAAAAAGTTAAAACTACAGCCAAGCTGAAGCTACCCCTTTGATTAGTAAGTTCTTATTGTTTAATAGTTTTAGTAGTAATAATAATAATAATAATAATAATAAACAATTATGCTTATTAATTCTAATTAATATTTTATAGTCATATTTTGACTACATTTTGGTTGTTCATTTACATGACAACGCCATTTTGGGGGCCTGAAAACAGGTTTCAAAGTGCAATATTTTGAAAACGATACCATTGTGGTCTCCGTACTATAAAAACACAAATTTTCGAAAACAATGACATCATGCGCATGCGTATTACATGTTCAGTTTATAGGCCCGTAGTCTTTATTTACAAAGTGAGATCGCCAACTAGTGGCCTGGCAGCAGAATACAGCATTTATAGTCATTTTTGCGGATCCGTGTGAATGTAACATTTTCAAAAACGCAAAAGAAAAAATGTTTCAGTTTTTACATCGCTGTCGTGTAAACGTACACTTAATTTCTTTATTTTCAAACGTTAAACCATCAAGCTTTTATTTGGGCAGAAATTCTCAGGGAGACCTTTAAGTTTCTACAGCAAGCCAAGCCAATCTGAGACACTGAAAACACCAGATCTTGAGCTGCTTGCATGTAAATGTAGCACAATTTTGGTTTTATTTTGATTGCATCCTTAATTCACAGTTAATATAACTTTAAAAAAAAAAAAAAAAAAACTCAATCTATAATCTAATCTAAAACAGGAATGCAGTTAATTATTTAAACTTATATTGTAACACAAAAATAAAATATAAAATGCCATGTACTTCTGGGAGCACTACTGAGTGATGACTCAAATGACTGTGTGAATCATTGAGATAAAGACAAATGAATCAGTTTTCCAAACACCACTTGCAAAGTCCTTCCAGAAGACTGTCTGATCATTGCATCAGCTTGCTCAATTGCAATGCAATGTGAAAAACAAAGATGTGTTTGTTTAGTCACGCAACACTGCTAGTTGTTGGAAAGCATGTTACTGGAAATGCTAACCTATTCTCAAAGAAGCAGAGCAAATGTCACACTACTGAAACATGTGGTTAAGTCACTACTTTTAGCTACTCCGCCCCAACGGCACCATGGGATCATCTCACAATTATAGCATCTCATCCTCACTGTAAACCGTATCAACAAACACAGAAGCCGAAGTTGACGTGAAAGGTGATGTGAAACCTGGGTTAATGTTAAATTTATCTTTGAATAAATGTTAGCTTCGGTTAGGGTTAGATAATGTTTAAGTGAAGGTTATGGTCTGACCTGGATGAGGGCGCGTGAAGGGACCGTCTTTAGCTTGTGTTACTCCAAAACAAAGGAACACCAGAATACTGGCCACAATTCCTCTGAAAAAGACAAAAAAATACATATTAAAAACCAAACACTGATTAAGGGAACTGTAACTACACAACTACATTTATGAAAACAAATGTGGCCATGATATTAAGATGTTTGAATTGGGTAGATGCTATAGAGCACAACAGTTTTCAGCATCTTTGGTTTCCAGAAGTATTTTTCCAATATATTTTTTATAAAAAGTCTTTGTTAAAGCATTATAAGCCATGGACCAAACCAACCAGCTACACAGTGAATCACAACATTACAAACGTTGATATGAAGCAAAATAAATATCTGACCATCGGACAAGACTGTGTATAACAACTTTAACAAGGGAAAGACCTACAACCCAATGAAAAATTAAAGAATGACAACTGAAATTAAAAATTATAACGCAACTGATTTAAAGATGTTGATATACCCACACATAACTATATAAAACAACGTATTTTATGTTTATTGCAAAAATATGCATATTATGCATACAAATATTTAAGTTTAAGATTGTAGGGAAACTTCTTAGGTGCTTTTGGGCAATCTGATTCTGATTGGTGGAGATGCTCTGCAGAATTATGGGTAATGTAGTTTTCACAAGGAATTCTGCTGTTGAATATGATTATTTAAAAAATTAACTGAAATAATGTGTGTTGATGGCTTCCGCAGAAGTATATTCCATCGATTAACAAACTTGTAGCTCAAAATTTTCCCTTTGGAAAAAATGAATGGGATTTTTACTTCCGGAACCTGACTGTTGCACTCTTTACGAAGTGTTTGATTTGTAGCTTGCCATTTAATTTTTCATGGTTGTCTCACAAAGTTCAATATTTAGGGGCTGGTTTTAATCTTGCAAGCACAACTAATAATACCACACATGACATTCATATAGACATATACTAGATGCTCTTTCTTCTGATAAAGGTCATGTGCTCTTAAGCACAGCGGGTCAGTCTGTGACCTGGACTTTGTGATCAGCAGCAGATATCACACATAATCCTGTTAGCCAATAAAAAGCAAGACACTTGCCAAGCCCTTCCCAGCTGCAGCCCTGTGACATTTCTGGCCACATCAGACCACTTTAACTTTAGCTTCTGGTGGTGTGTCTCACTCTCTGACGCTCTGAACTGCATTCTGGTCCCAGAGCTGAATGTCGGCCATACCTTTTAGTGTTGTACGCAGTGTCTTGTGGTGTCTCCTCCAATAGTGTCACATAAACCAGAGCACATGTCAGGATGAACAGCACTGTCAGGGTATGTGCCCTCCTGCAGATACAAGAGGATCAGAGTACAGAGCTTGTATTCAAAAGTTATTGGCAGAAATCTGGTCTAGTGATTTTTTTTTTTCTTTTCCCACAGCTAAAACCTGCTGATCTGGTATACAGGTTGATCATAAACACAACCCCGCCTCAACATACACGCCCCAACACACACATTCACAAGGGGCAGAGAGAAGAGATCAGTACAGCAGTTCATTACAGCAAATTTAGTTCTTGGGATTGATTTTCAAGGAGCATTTCGACCTTTATCAGGTCAAAACAAGTTTTTAATTCTGAACAATTATGGCTGTTACCTACAAAATCTTACCAGAAAAATAATTAAATAATTATCATAAAATAATTACAGATTTTTACGGGTTTTAAAAACAGACAACTATTTTATTTTATAGTTGTAGTCTGATTTTGTTGCATAAAAAAAAAAAAAAAAAAATCAAAAATAGTTTCTGAATATTGGTTATCAAGACAACTTAGCATAAGTACTATTGGATTTTTATTACTACTATTAATAATATAGTTATTTATTTTACAACAATAATAATAATGTTTTTATAGTTGTAGTCTGATTTCGTTATTGCGTAAAAAAATCAGGAATAAAACAAGAATTGGTTCTGAAAAGGGATGCACCGAAATTTTGGCTAACGAAAATATTTCGGAAATCGAAAAGAGCTGAAATGGTTTTGGAGGGACGAAATCAGTGACCCGAAACAGACGTTTAATTAGCGCTTATCCAATGGCAACTTTTGACAACGTTCAACGTCATGTACACAATGTGGATAGGCTACAATAGTTAAAACATATTAGCTGTGTGGACAATAGCTCTGGATTGACAATATTAATTTATTGATTTTAATTGGTAGCCTATTGAATCATGATATGATTTCTTAAATCTAAAATCTTTTAGTCTGCGGCGTTTTCTGTAATTCACAAACAAAACTTGAGTAAACATTTGTAGCGCACCTGCCATCCAATAATTGCAAAAATTGGTGCTTTGTTACTTTTAATATGAAGCAAAATCTCAACTTAAAAATTCTTTTTGAGTTTATCACGAAATTCAAACAACAACAATAACTGTTGTTTTGGCGCTCTTTAATACGGCGTGACGCTTATCTCATCTCTTCTTTACTACTAGTTACAGCACCAAATAAACATGAATGAACATCAGAAGGTATGTTGATAGATACATTACAACTTATCGAAATGAATCCTGTCTCATGTAATCGCTCAGTGTTTCAACCAGGAAAAGACATCAATAAACAGCTTGTAGGCTATACAATGTCACTTAACGTTACATTTACCTCAAGAAAGCTAATTCAAATGTACATAAACTCATTAGTTAGCTAGAAAAATTACTCTAGAGAACAGCATTTTGCTAAATATATGATGTCGTTGCATTTTTACTTAACCTGTTAGTGTTTTCTTCATTATTTAATGAAAAAATCATAAAGACAAGTAATTACAGTTAACTGTCGTTTAAATGTTTATATTTACAATTCACCAACAAACTGGAGTAGGAACAATTGTGTTATTAAACGGTTTATATAAAATCTGTCTTATGCGTAGTTTAAATGTTTATAATATAGCTATTTGAGTGTTAATTATTAAATAAGTTTGATTAATTAATTTTAATGCTGGGCAAACGATTAATCGCATCCAAAATAAAAGTTTGTGTTTACATAATAAGTGTGTGTGCTGTGTTTTTTCTTAAATATATACATGCATCCGTGAGTATTTATACACATAATAATTATACACAGCACACACATATATTATGCAAACACAAACTTTTATTTTGGATGCGATTAATCACGATTAATAGTTTGCCCAGCATTGATTTATTATTAATTATTTATTTTTGGTTTTGGCCCAGAATTTCAGTGCATCCCTATGTTATAAAACAAAACGAAGACAAGATAATAATGCAAAAAAAAAATATATATATATATATATATGCAAAACAACTTATCATAAGTATTATTGGATTATTACACTGGATTAATATTAATAATCATAATTTGGAATGATTTTGGATATTAAATAATTAAGAAATATATCAAATGTCATTCTTGGGCCACATTTTATTTTTGCCAAAAGCCTAGGTCAGCTTTTGACACACAACTAACCTACAGAAAGTTTCCAGATTTAAACAGATGTGACAGCAGTTAACATACATAAACTATTCATCAATCTGTCATGTTTTCATCTCCACGAGTCTATGTTAGGGACTAATAAGAGGGAAAGAGTCTCTTCCCACGGCATCTGTCCATCTTAAAGCCTTTATGGCTCGAGTGTCGTTCTGCTGAGGTTGCAGAAGAGAGAAAAGCCGAGCAAAGCTGTAACACTACTGAACAGCCTCTGGACATCACACACAGGGGGGGAAACTACAGAAAGACACTGAGCAGAATCAGCAAATACACAATCATCCATTATCATAACATAAGAGGTGTGAACTCACCAGAAGAATGTGTTGGTTCCATCATCGAACACTTCACACTCGGAGCGGCCGGATAACTGGAGATCATCTGCGCCTGACCTCTTCCACTCGCCTTTAGCCATCACGGCAGAGATAGTTTAAACTTAACCTGAACTAAACCTAACCCAACTGTGATTTCAATTACAACTAAACCCAACACACATGAACCAAACTTACTCTAACACATCTATAATTTCCAATCTGAACTTGAAGCAATGGACAAAACCTAGTTGACACCTGAACTATCTGTAAGCCAACAGACCTGTCACTTAAAAGTGGATGAAACCCAACAGAACTGACTCAACCTGACCTGCAACTAAACTAGCCCCTAACCCAACCTACCCATGCTGTGATTTATAACCTGAATAGCACACCTGATATTAAAACAACTTAATCCTAACCGCTGAGATTTACTCCTCAACCTATATAAATCACTACAACTTAATTACTAACCCAAAAAACAAAGTACCACCTAAACCAGCACATCTGTGCGGACCTTTAAACCTGCAATAAGACATAAAACAACTAAAATCACAGTAAGTCACAGGAGCTCGAGTGCGCGTCCCGCCGCTGGCCGGTAACGGAGCGCGAGCGCACTAACCGGATCAACAGTCGCTCGGAGACGCGAGGCTTTAAGAACCGGTGGGAAAATAACGTCTTCAAGCGTTATACATGAAACTAACGCGGACGGATCATCCTCCGAGGGCCAATAAAACGATATTATAGGACTGCAGCAGACGCACGCGCACCTCTCGTGCACTTCAGAAAAATATAACCATCCTAAGGTCGCGCGGCATGGCGTCATTTCCGCTCATACCACAGGCGGCGTCACAAATTTGTGTTTGTGGTCATCAAACCATGTGCACAAATATGTAGGGAACCATTATGTGATTATTTTTTGTTGTTTATGTATAATGTATTTAATGACGCTGCAATAGTTATGCTTATATATTATCTATATGTGAAGTATAAGTATAGGTTGATGTTGAAATGTTTCAAATACACACTAACAAACCGTGTTTCTTTCCAGGTTTACACAATGATTGACAGATTACGTGTGTGGTGGAAAGGTTTACAGTTTACAGGACAGTCTGTCACATGATCATAGGAAATATTATGATGTCTGCCCCATCCGAGACACCACCATCCACAGAATAAGTACATTAAACTAGGAAGTTTAAAACTGCTAGACAACACTGGAATAATTGCCATATTATGTAAGCAGTCTGTTTGTGTAAAACACATTATGCATGTGAACTCTAAAAGCCGTCACAGAAAGCAGAGTCAGCACAAATACAGCACGTAGGCAGTCTAAACATGTCAGTGGAGCTCATTTCCCTTATTTAGGATTGTATGGGCTGAAATATATTATTACTAAGGGCTTGCTCCAACTGGCTGCAGCTCATAAAGCTGGTCAAACTTGCTTGTTGTAGTGAAAGACTGCACTAAAAATTCAAGATGCTTGTTTTTTTTAAATGCCAATTCAGACTTATTTGTCTATTAAGATATACAGGTTACATAATATAAAAATGATGATTAAAGCCAGCAATTAAACAAGGTCATTTACTTCTTATCTCTGATCTTATTGAGATTTACCTTGAAGTTTATTTAACGTAATACCATATTGTGATCAAAAGGGGGCGCTGTTGTATTATACACAAAGCGCAACTGGTGAACCCAAATGATTCATTTCTGTGTTTTTCCTCAGAGGTTGATTTTTAACATCCATTTCTGTTTGGTATGTGAAGGTCACGTTAATACTGAGTTGGAAATGTTTATACGTTTAAAATATTATTATACTAGGTTTATAATTATATAATAATATAGATAATATTGATTTATTTTTGCTCCTTTTGAGTCATTTAATGTATAGATTTTTTTCCTTTTCCCATGCACACATTTTTGTAATTAAAATTAAAAAAAAAAAAAAAAGTAAAAATATTATTATGTCTTAAAAATCGTGAAATCAAGTAATTTAATACACAATTTCAAATTAATGATATAAATGATTATAAAAAAAAATTATATTAAAAGGTTAGTTCCCCCAAAAATGAAATTTCTGTCATTAATTACTCACCCTTATGTCGTTTCAAACCCGTAAGACCTTTGTTCATCTTCAGAACACAAATTAAGATAATTTTTGATGAAATCCGATGGCTCAGTGAGGCCTCCATTGAGAGCAAGATAATTTACACTTTCAATGCCCAGAAAGCTACTAAAGACGTATTTAAATCAGTTCATGTGACTACAGTGGTTCAACCTTAATGTTATGAAGCGACAAGAATACTTTTAGTGTGCCAAAAAAAACAAAATAATTACTTTATTTAACAATATGTAGTGATGGGCGATTTCAAAACACTGCTTCATGAAGCTTCGAAGCTTTACGAATCTTTTGTTTTGAATCAGTGGTTCGGATCACGTATCAAACTGCCAGTCACGTGAACCATTGAAATTTCGAAACGTTTCGAAACAACTTATGATGTAGCGAAGCCTCGTTTACTGAAATCACGTGACTTTGGCAGTTTGATACCACTGATTCAAAACAAAAGATTCGTAAAGCTTCGAAGCTTCATAAAGCAGTGTTTTGAAATTGCCCATCACTAGATATTGTTGAATAAAGTCATTATTTTGTTTGTTTTTTTGGCACAAAAACTATTCTTGTCGCTCCACAACCTCACTGAGCCATCGGATTTCATCAAAAATATCTTAATTTGTGTTGCGAAGATGAACAAAGGTCTTACGGGTGTGGAACAACATGAAGGTGAGTAATAAATGACAGAATTTTCATTTTTGGGTGAACTAACCCTTTAAGTTAGTGTAACTACTTGTTTGCCAGGGATATCAGTTCAGTTTTATTCATCCCTTAGGAAATTTGGCTTGCACAGGTGCCACACATCACATTAACACACATATTTACTACTCCATAACATTTTAGGACAAGGACATTATAAGAATAAGATTAATATAAATATATATATATATATATATATATATATATATAAAAAAAGTAGTGTCAGTGAAAAATGTTTGAGATTAAATATGAGACATTTTTATGAGAACATTTTAAAAACCAAGGACAATATCACTTGAACAGAATAGTTTAATTGTATGTCATTTCCAATCAAACGGTCAAATTATTTTTTGTCAAATAATGAAAAAAAAGGATAGGCTGCATTAACCACATATTCTTTAAAAATAAGCTTCACACTTTAAACTTCACACGCTTATCTTGATAGCTATATGTATTGTCGGAATGCATACATGCATTATAATTACTTTTAAATTTTTTATTTAATTAACAGTCTCATTAATTCTCGTAAAACACTCATTTTATTACAGGTGGTGCAATGTGAGCGGGCGAGGGAAATTCAGAGGAAACGCGAAAGGCAGCGGGATACAACGGGGCGGGTCTAACAACAAAGCCAAAGGGGGCAGCGGATTTCGACCAATGGGAGCGGAGCATGTGGATGTACACCGCTGAGGCGCAGGACTTTAAATCTGACGAGATTAAATCACGGCCAGATCAGGAGGGTTATGATTTGTAACGACGTGTGGTGTAATTCACACTGACTTTTCTTGTTCTTAGGGATTTTCCACACCCATTTGGCTGTTATCAACGATGTCTACCTGTCTACCGTCCGCCATCGCCTCAAGGAAAGCGGTCCCAGAGATTCTCCCTCTCCTGAAGCTCACGGGAACATGCAGAAATCTGTTCGGACCTGTGGATCACGACGAGCTGAAGCGAGAGCTGACATCCAAGCTTCGCGAAATATCTCAGCGAGATCAGCTGAGGTGGAACTTCGATTTCAGTGAAGGACAGCCGCTGAACGGGGATTTAAAGTGGGAGGAAAGTCCAGCTGAGGACTGTCCGGAGTTTTACAGAGAGAAGACTGCCGTGTCAAAGAGACCATTTGTGGACTTACCCACGACAGAAAGAATCGTCCCAAAATGTGGGAGCCGTACAATGAAAGATTTGAACCAAGAGAACAAGACAGCCATGTGTAACCGACGAAAATTATCTCGCAAAACAGTAGCGCGCACCCAGACGAAGAGACTCACGGACATGCGCATTACAGGTAAACAATACGCTACCGTTACTACAATGTCAATACATTTTAAAAAAATAATATCACATTTAAAAAAAAACAAAAAACAAAGTGTTCACGTTTTTAATCTTATGAATGTGTTTTCTTGTAGACTTTTATGGGAAGCGAAAGAAAACGGACAGCGTCCATAAGGAAAGCAGAAACATCCTCTGAAGGGAAAAAAAAGGCAGCGCACCCGCCGTGAGTCACGGTGGCGGGAAAAGACCGGAAGTAATGACGATTCAGAGTTTGACTCGCGTTATTACGTGATAATGTGATTCTGTAATCTTATTTATGTACTGATGTATACTCTGTACAGTGTACAACTGATAAGTAACTTTAAATTAAAGTCAAGACAAGTAAGCCTATTTATTGTTGACTAATATATATCAGTATGTATATATTTTGTAATGGCTTAAGTTATTTATTTATTTTTTATTCACTTTTACATTTTTGTGGTTGAAAATGTAGCTTTTCATCTTGATCCTGAGCCATATTTGTCACTATTGTGAAGATGTTGTTTTAATAAATGTGTATATATAAACAAATATGTTGCGTCCCATCCAGTTTATTGTGTTCTTTCCAGCATGTTAAAGTTGTAATGGATCAAATAACAGGCTACTGTTATCTAAACCTTTACAGAAGCAAATATACTTAATACACTTTTGAATCAGGTCTAAATGATCCCAACAAGGAAAACATCTAGTAACTTTACAGTAGGAACACATATCAAGGATAACAGTATTATTTGGGTCATTTTTATTATGTACCATTTGTAATTAAAAAATGGATGATATAAGCTCAGGAACAGAAAGTTAACACAATGGTAAGAAAATTAAATGGAAACAGATCTAAAGTAATCATATTTAAGTAATAAAGACATTATATGTTCGAATATGTTTAAGTGAGACAAACATACTTGCTTAGCTTATGTGTGGTGTTTTTCACCACCAAAATTATGCCACTTCCCCAAAGATGATGTCATTGAGAAAGTGGCTTTAGTTAATTTTTTAATACTAAAATGATGGAAAGTGAAATTGAGGTCACAGGTTATCAATTTTATTTTTAACAAGTTAAACGTTTCAATTATAAACATAAACATTTCTATTATAAAATTAATGAAATTATTTTAAAAAAACAATCAAAATTGGAATATTAATCGGATTCATTAATAATACATTGCCTATTTTGCATGTTACAATTTGTCAAAAAAAAAGGCAACATCCTTTCAAACTAAACAGGTAGCACATGCCTCACAATTTAAAGGGTTAGTTCACCCAAAAATGAAAATTCTGTCATTTATTGCTCACCCTCATGCCATTCCACACCTGTAAGACCTTCGTTAATCTTCAGAACACAAATTAAGATATTTTTGTTGAACTCCGATGGCTCAGTGAGGCCTGCATAGCCAGCAATGACATTTCCTCTCTCAAGATCCATAAAGGTACTAAAAACATATTTAAATCAGTTCATGTGAGTATAGTTCAATATTAATATTATAAAGCAACAAGAATATTTTTGGTGCGCCAAAAAAAACAAAATAATGACTTATTTAGTGATGGCCAATTTCAAAACACTTTGGAGCGTTATGAATCAGCATGTCGAATCACGTTTTGGATCACGTGTCAAACCGCCAAACTGCTGAAATCACGTGACTTTGGCGCTTCGAACCGCTGATTCGACATGCTGAATCATAACGCTCCGAAGCTTCCTGAAGCAGTGTTTTGAAATCGGACATCACTAAATAAGTCGTTTTTTTTTTGGCGCACCAAAAATATTCTCGTCGCTTTATAATATTAATATTGAACCACTGTACTCACATGAACTGATTTAAATATGTTTTAGTACATTAATGGATCTTGAGAGAGGAAATGTCATTGCTGGCTATGCAGGCCTCACTGAGCCATCGGATTTCAAAAAAAAAATCTCTTAATTTGTGTTCTGAAGATGAACGAAGGTCTTACGGGTGTGGAACGACATGAGGGTGAGTAATTAATGACACAATTTTCATTTATGGGTGAACTAACCCTTTAAGGTATCATTAATGTCCGCATCCCGTCAACATTTAGCCTAATACTAGGAGGATTAAGGGTTTGTTCAATTTGCCTTTGCAAGCACAACTGACAGAAAGAAAGAAAGCGCAGTGGGGGATGGGAGGGGACGGGACGGGGGTTGGATGTTTTCAAGACCACATAGGCAGAACAAAAGCGGGTCGAAAACGAGCGGGAGAGATGAAGGAGAGCGGTGGAGATGAAAAGAAAAGATGAGAGTGTGCCATCTCGCTTTGACCTGCAAATTAGGCCGAATTAAAGCTCTGTGACCCGCGCGCTCCTCCCACAACTCAGCTAATTCCTCTCAGCGCGCGCGGCTCCCCGCGAAAACACCTGCTGGAACGCGCGCATAGGAAATGGCGCGTGTCTGCATACAAAAACAAGACACTCGCCGGTGATCTGCTCAATATTCATGTGTGTTTAACATCTGTATGACTAGAGCTCATATTCACTGGGAGACAGCAAACAGCTGCGTTCAAACTGCTCCATTTTACAGTCTATTATTACTTGTTGCCTACCAATCTCGATTGTTTTCAAAGTTTCTGATTGTATTTGCTTGACTTCAAATTTCAAAGCTTTCTTCAAATTGACAAAGTACTTAAACTACAAAAGACTTACCTGTATAAACAAGATAAAAGAACCAACGTATATGACTTGAATGGAACAGGAAGGACCATCTGAGTCCAATTACTTTTAACTGATGTGGTTTTCTATAGGCACATAATGAATCAGGATTGGGGGACCAAATGTACCAGACTGAGATGAAACCATTGAAAAGTCCACATCAATCATGCACTGTTATGAATATGGGGGTGGGGGAAATGCACATCAATCAAACGTCATTGTATTTTAAGAAAATTAAATACAATTTATCAAAAAAAAAAAAAAAATTAAGTAAAATTTAGCCTAAAATATTAGCCTAAAATTTAACTAAACAAATATTTAGTAGGGGTTACTTTGAGAAAAAAGTTGGTGTGTAGCTACTGATAAACCTATATTTGCCATAAATTAAAGAAATATATATATTTGTGTTTTTTAGAATAACTTGTTGAATGTTTTTTTCATAAATAATGTAGTCAATACTACAATATTTGTAAAAATTGAATGAAATTATTTATTTGTTTTCTTGGGCAGTGCAAACAATGCATTCTGTATAGGCTACTTTCTCGAAAATGACAAATATTACCCAGAATGCATTGCTTTTACCGTATATAGGCTTGTTTGAGATGCATCGGCACTGCACAGACCGATCGGCGAATGACATCAAAATACCGTGATTCAAAAGTGTAAGCAGACGTATGCTCTCCAAATGCTCTTGCGGTATGTCATACGCCGATCGGTCTGCGCAGCGCTGGTGCATCTCGAACAAGCCTTATTACTTTGGTATATTACAATGCATTCTGGGTAATATTATTTGTCGTTTTCGAGAAAGTATAGGCATCTTTTCTTAAAACAACATATATTACCCAGAATGCATTTTACTTTGTAAATTTATTTTGTTTTTTTACAGTTTTTTTTTTAGAGTGGGTGTCACAATTTTAGGAATTGTTACATTTCATGAAACAAAAATATGCAGTAACAGGGTTGCATATAAACTAATACTTTTTAAAATTTGGGAGTAATTAAAAGTATTTAATGATTAAAATATATTGTTACTACAATTAATTTAATATTAGTTCAACAGATTATGTCAAAAGAAAGCATATTTACAAGTAGTTAATAATTCAAAACAGATTTTTACAATATACTGAATATTAATTCCAAAATTTTGACATCGATATGATAAAGTTGAGAAAGTCCGACTTCTATGCATGAGACTGGCCAAAATCATATAAAGTGGGACACAGACGCTTGATACTTTAACTTTTCAACCTATATGTTAATTTTATGTTACATAATAGTTTAACATGGATTGTGCATTAAAATATTAAAAACTAAAAACTCATAGAACACTAAAATGTATGATACTTGTGAAAAGTCCTTGTGTATATATCTGGATCATTGTGAAATTACAAGGGCAGATGTCGTCCCTTATGAGTGCTGAGGTCTCCAGTCTTTCTCACCCACTCCACAGCTGCGTCTCCATGGACACCAGCTGGCCAACCACATCCAGCAGGAGGAGGGGTCAGCCGAGGGTGTAGATCACCAGCTGACACACTCACTCAAGCATGTCAAATTGAGCGGATCTGTGAATGTTGACACACGTGATCAAGCAGCATTTATGAATTAGTAACTGACCAGCTGAGTGAATGACCCTTCTTGGGAAAACTCTTGTCCGTGTAATTAACGATTTGCTCTTGGGTGAGCTGTGGAGTAAAATAAAGGTGAACAGACATTCAAACAACGTCATGCATAAGTAGTTACTGTTTAAATGTGAAAAATGTGTCTAAAAGAACTAATAATTATAGATTATCTGTAATATAATCTTTTATCATCACACACACACAAAAACAGTGGTAAGATGGTTCACTCCTATTATTTATGAATGGAAGGAAGTAGTCCCTTTTAGCAATTTGTTAGCAACCACCGTTTTTAAGACACAATAAAGGTTTAAAAAATCACAAGCGGCTTATAACTGGTGTGTTTTATATCATAGATCAAAACGTGAAAATATTTAGAGGCTTTGTTAACCACAGACCTTATTTCAGGCAATTTAGCAAAAACCCATTAAAAAAACCCAGAAGTTGCGTCCCAAATGACGCACTATGCACTTATGCACTATGTACTTGTGCACTATGTACTCATCCATGTAGTGCGTGAATTGTATAAGGTTATTTTGCATGAAGTGTCTAACATTTACACTTCGTTTTTCCCTTTAATTTAGTGCATCATCCGGGTAATTTAAAGTGTACTTTTTCTTTTTGGAATTTTCAATGTGAACACACTCGCACTATTTTTACTTAAAAACGTCATAGAATAGTACATAAGTACACGAATTGGGATGCACCTATAGACTTTAGGGCGATGGAACCGGAAGTCCTAAAATGCTAGCTCGCTTCCGGGTTTTGCCTACACGTCATCCCTGAGGTACTCTATATGGTGGAATACGTCCCGCCTTCTAAGTAAAAGAGCCAATCGCTGATTGATAAAGTCATTGCGTCACTGCAGTGCCATTAGAAGCTCAGTTCCCATAGAAACCTGAAAATTGCGCTTAGGACTGCACATGTGCATTGTCTCGTCTCGCCTGAAAATAAGCTTTTTTAATGCTATTTGAGCATAGAAACAACATTTATGGGACAGTTCATGTCCAATTTTGTTGCTGATTTGAAATATGTTATTTAATTGTGAGTTCGCCAAGCAATTTCTGAGATTTCAGGATTCCCCCATTCACACAGACTTGAGGTGTGTCCCAATTCACGTACTTATGCACTATTCTATGACGTTTTTAAGTACAAATAGTGCGAGTAGTGCATTCACACAGAAAATTCCAAAAAGAAAAAGTGCACTTTAAATACCCGGATGATGCACTAAATTAACGGAAAAAACGAAGTGTGGGATGTTGGACACCTCATGCACTCAGCTACGTAGCGGAGGGGAAGATCGGATCGGACTCCGTTGTTAAATGACAAAATAACCTTATACAATTCACGCACTATGGATGAGTACATAGTGCACAAGTACATAGTGTATAAGTGCATAGTGCGTCATTTGAGATGCAACTTTGGTCTTGGATGGCCGCCCAGTGAACAGACTTTCCTTGAAAGAGACTTTGGCTGTATCACAGGAGACCTCATGTAATTTACCATACAGCGCCATCTGCTGGTGCTTACAGAATACGAAGGCACTACTACCACATGGCAGTACCACCATGGTATTTATATTGTAATGTAGAATACCATAAGGTAATAGGCAGGTACATATGAAAAAAAATTGTCACTGTTTTTGTAGGCTAAGTGGAGATTTATCCACAAATTTGGTTAGCCACCAGAAGGCGACACCGAAACAGATGTAGGCTAACACACATTTCTTGACAGTTTTATCGTTCTATCCAAAGACTTTAGAGATTTATTAGTAGGTATATGTGTGTGTACATGATGATTCAGTACCAGAACTTTTAGACCTGTAGGCCTACTAACTGATAACAAATATATCAAGTCTGCTGCCTTACCCGTTATTAAAACTGGGTGGGAGCTGAAAGCCACCCAGAAACTACCAAGCTTCATTATAGAGCCTCAAACCAGGCGGAAGGGCAAGATTATCTTTCAGTCCTCTAGATCAGCTGCATATAGACGTCTGCTTCAGTGGGTAATTTCAGTTTGGGGTGTTATGTGTGTGATCCTCCCTAATGTGGTTGTGCTCAAACCACAGGAGCTAAAAAACCTCCTGCTTCCTCCTGAATCTTACTGAAACTCTAATGAAGAAAAAATAGTCAGCAAGAAAACAGAAGCTGTAACTCAATCCAAGAAAATCTGTTTCAGAACAGGACACGGGCATCCCACAGGAGGTTATCACTGCTGTGCCTTCGAGCAAGGCAACTAACCCATGGTTTCAGGGGGATTGTCCCTGTAATAAGTGCACTGGAAATAGCCTCGGATAAATGTGTCTAAAATGACTGCTTATGTACTGCTAAATGACTACTCACAAGCATCAAATCATTCGTTTCTGGATTTGGACATATTAGCATGCATGTTTTAAAAAAAAATGTTGAAATGCTAAAACAAATTTTTAATTTTACACACAAAAAGGTTTTTTTTACATACCCCCCAAAAATGGAAAAACATTGATATTATAATATATTAAATATTATATTAAAATATGTTGCATACATAAATCTTTACATTATTTAAATATTTATTCTCAAAACAGTTCAAGGCCACATTTTCCCCCAAATGATCATTATTATTTATGAAAAAAACTATTTCAATTAGCCTGAATTACAATTAATTGCAGTAGGCAATAACAAATACTACAATTGTTTATATTTTTACATGTACAAAATCAAATATTACTTCAAACTGTGATTGTGTGTGTGTTTACACCATGGTATTCCCTACGTTATGGTAAACCAAATGTCCCCACAAGGATAGTAATACCAGTAATTTTTGATGAGAAAGATGAGAAAAAGGCAGAAGGTCTACATGAGGGTGTGTGTGTTAACTACTCTTTAATCGAGTCCCTGCACATCTGTGTCCACTCTGTATACTGACTGAAATAGAAGGGGAGTGAAGGTTGGCAAACAGCTCTGTCATTTAAATGATAAAAATACCAGTAGAACTGGGAGGGGTTACCGCTGTAAGCACAGGCGGCACGGCCGAACATTACAGAGATGCATGAGAACTAAACCACAGCACCCCTTCAGTCTCCCTGAAACAAGCTCCCAGAAAGCATATAACTCGTGTTAACATGCTCTTCATAACCATTTAACTTCCCTGATGAAAAGAAAATTAGCTTAAACCAGCCTAATATGATCTCCATACCCTGGCCAAGCTGGTCTGAATTGAAAAGTTGCCAAAAGCCAGCAAAAAGACAAGCCTGACCAGACTGGAAGATCAGCAAATTAGCTTTGGATTAAAAAAAAAAAAAAAATGAGGGGGAGGGGTCAACAGAGAAATCAAGGTTAGTCTTTTTTTTTTTTTTGGTAATAAAATAAATATTTATTCGTTTATGATTATCTTTTTACATAAATTACACAGATTTTGCACTATTTATGGTTGTCACCTCATAGTTTTACTACTAAACACGATCAAATATCAGTAAATGTGCAGTTTTACCAACGCCAGACGAAATTTCGCGGGCGAAATCCAGTCATTGGTCACGTGAATTCGCGCTACTTTGTATGAAAGTGATTTCTATGTGAACTGTGATTAATACATCGCTACACCCTTAACAATATACCTTTTTGCCGTTGAAATTTCGCTGCAATATCGCTAATGTGATTATTCACATTTACCTTTGGTATAGGCGAAAATTTCCCGGGCGAAATCCAGTCATTGGTCACGTGAATTCGCGCTACTTTGTATGAAAGCGACTTATTTGTGAGCTGTGATTAATACATCGCAACACTATTGACAGTATACCTTTTTGCTGTCGAAATTTCGCTGAATAATGTGATTATTCACATTTACCGTTGCTATAGGCGAAATTTCCCGGGTGAATTTTCCCGGGCGAATTGGTCACGTGAATTCGCTAGGCTGCTTTGTTTGAAAGCAACTTCTGTGCGTTATATATCACTACACTATTGACTTTTATTGACGTCGAATTTTAGCTGAAATATCGCTAATGTAATTACTTAATCTCATTGTTGACAGAAATCTGTTCAAGGAGAGGCATGTGGAAAAATATTGAGGACATTAAATATTTTATTAAATACAGAGAGCCAATTTACTTCATAAAATAGAGTTGTTGGGTAGATAGATGTACAGTACATTGACATTATGAAAAACAAATCTAAATAATAATAAATTCATAATCACACAGCCAAAGAAAATAACATGCTGATAAAGTGGAGAGAGGGTGAACTGTCCAGAAGGTTTGCAGGAGCTTTTGGTGGTGGGATTGCTTGAGTCGCTCTGTCTACCTGCTGAAGAGCTTCATGAAACTCTGAAATCCATCTTCACCGAAGAAATCAAACGTTCCCTCTGAGCTGCCCAGATGAACCAGGAGCAGGACCAGCAGACCCAACAGAAGCAGAGGAATCAAGAGATTCCAGCCTGATGCCAGAATGTTGTACCACTTCGCTTTGTCTGAGCATTCCTGTGCTGCACGCATGTCACCCAAGGTCTTCTGATCTCGAGCCTGAAACCACAAACAAACAGAGAACGGAAATGAGAATTTCGAATAGTCGTGTTTTAGCACATGAACTAAAACTTCTTCAATGGTTCCTTACCTTTTCTGCACTCTAAAAAATATAGGTTCTTCACACTAAGAACACTTTTTGGAACCTTTGGAACCCAAGAGTATCTCTGTAGGGTTCTTAAATCACTTTATGGCTCATTGGAGATTAAAAGGTTCTTGATTATTGGTTCTTCAGATAGGTGTTTTGGTTTCTAGGCTCTTTAAAGCACCAGAAGATCTAATTTTTCTAGGTTCTTCTATGTCATTGGGTTGTAAAACCGTTTTTGGTTCCAGTTTGAACCTTCATGAATATTTCTGAAGACATTAAAGTCACACAAAAGACATTTGGTGTTGGAGCTCACCTTGATGGAGTAGATCAGAGCCATGAATCCCAGGCAGCAGAAGTTGACGTAAAGAGTGTTACAGAGCGACCAGATCAGGTAGTCGTTTGGTGGCTTCTTGCCTGCATGGCTCATGTTGACCACCGTGGAGCCGCCAGCCTTACGGCCGGACTTGCAGTTAGTGAGTGGAGTGCAGTCGTTCACGTAGCTGTATGTGGCGTTATCCATCCTCGGAGGTCAGGGGTCAAAAACTCCTGGAAAAATCTGAAGAGGAATTACTGAGGAGAAGGATCAGGACACTACTTATACAGCAGTGCAGATGGGTGGAGTCAGAGAGAGAGAGAGAGGTCATTCATTATGTGGTTGTTGCTGGAGAGATCAGGGCAGGGTGCTGCTTCTATACATGGACCCATTTCGAGAAAATCTCGAGGTTTGTCGAAAAAACGCGCAATTAAAATAAAATACATAAAAATAAAACAAATTTTTAATTAAATACACTTCTTTTGACTAGGTTAAAAGGTTCTTGGGGTATTTAAGGGCTTTTCACCCGTTTCATTAGAAAGGAGCCTAGAAAGGGGTTTTGGGGGGATAGAAATGGGGATGGGATACGGTGCAAGCCGTACTCAAACCTGCATCCCCATCGGAGCACCAAAGCTCCAATATTTATGAAGCATGTGCACTGCAGCTGAACAATATAGTTTCAAATGATGTTTATTTTTGTCACCACAGTGTCCTGTTACAATCTGGGGATCCTGTGTAAGAAAATGGCGCCTCCTACTGGAAAGAGCAAAGAATGTAAAGGAGAAGTTCACTCAAAAAGGGAAAGTAATTTACTTAAATAATACAGGTGTTTTTTCCTTCAGAGGGATTGTGAAGTTTTCACAAATTTACAAAACTCCAAATCAAAAATTAAGACATTAGAATATGAATCATGCAATATTTTGAGTCTTCCAAAGCCATACAGAGAATATTTCTCTGGGATGAAATGTATACATTTATACATATATAAAATTTTGCCCCTCAAATCTCACACTTGGAAGAATAAAATTTAAAAGGAACGACAAAGATGAAGATTTTCAGTGAATTTCCAAAGAAATTCAGGCTTTGGAAAAGCGAAAAGAGAAAACACAACCAGGATTTCAAATGAACCCACAACTCAGTGATAGAGATCAAATATTCTCATTTATTAATTACAAAATAACAAAAAGCATTACATTCCTGTTAACACAACTGAATTACATTCAGTTAAGGCAAAAGGGACGGAAAGAGTTGTGAATTTCTCCTATTCAGCTTTAAACTACATCAGTAGCCAAGATAAAGACCTAAAGCATCACACAGTAGCATCACAGTATTTCTATTAAAAATATTTGTGTTCAATAGTTGTATTCTCAGATTATTTTTTGGCTATTCTACAATTCGCACACAATCAAAATGCAGAAATATTCTGAAACAGGCCGATTTAGTTTGGATTAGCTCAAACTTGCGTATGCATCAAAGGCCTTTATTTGGTTTAATGGCATAAATCATGATTAAGGAATCAATGTTGCATTTGCAAATACCAGTCGTGTGTGAATTGGCAACGTTAGATATGATGTCTGTATTTCTACAGCACACAAGGAATGAGTTAAGCATCATGACTCTAATATCACACTCTATAAGAGAATGAATGTGTGTGTGTGTGTGTGTGTGTGTGTGTGTGTGTGTAGAGATGGGCAAGCACTTTTAAATCACATCTTAGAGGCTGCAGCCACAGCAGACGGTCCACCGCGACTATAAACATGAATAGTGTTCTGGAGAGACAAAGACAGAGAAAATAATGATTTAAACACCAGTCATATTTAAATATTGTTCAGATACTATTATAGTTTGTTTTTCTAAAACATTTGATTTTTTTTATTTGTTTTCAATTTAATATTAGTTACATTTTAGTCATTTTGTTTTCTCTTTTAAAAAATGTCTATATAGTTTTTAATTTTTTTAGTTTTCTTTACAATTATTTTAGTACATCAAGCTAGTTTTTTATATTTTATTTTATTTCAGTTAACATTTTATTTAAAGTGACTTTTTTTTAAATGGTTTTAATTACACCCTGATGCACACTAAAATAACACATACATAAATGTGTGTGAGACCAATGTTTTCTACCTTTTTTCCTTCAGCGTTGTGTTTATCCAGGAGAGTCTGAACACGAGTCCCATAATCGTGGTGAACAGCCATCAGGTTTTGCACCTGCAAAAATCACAAAAAAACCATCTGAATTATCTGGAATCATGTTGTTTTTTTCCAGGCATGTTCCTCAATAGGTTGCATTAGATTAACATGACCAAAAAAATCTTACACGACCGAAAACGAAAGATCATACCATGCGTTTCTGGATAAACAGTTGAGCTCCTTTCAGATGGCCAGCCATGTTCTGACACAAACGCTCTCGCTCGGCTTCGTTCAGCACCTCGGTGAAAAATGTGCGCACCTGCACAACGGATCAGAGCGGGAAATATTATAACTCACCATATGTGTGAGTATCCGTAAACAGATGCACATGATCGCTAACAAACCTGGGTCACATTGTCATCATCTGCGCTATTGTACCGGCCCACGTCAGGAGACACTTGACACTTTGACTCAAGGAAGCATGGCTGGGTATCAGGGGCACTGAAGCTGTTGGGGAAGTAGTTAGGAGCTCCCCCTACAGAACAGGACAGGAACTTCTTAATATTTTAAAACAGATTTCATCGTGCCACAATAAGATGTTTATAAAAAATTCAAGGTATATGGAAGCCCATTTCTGACAAAAACGAAATCATGCTCTGGTAAGTCGTAATTATGACATAAGTCGAAATTATGATAAACTAAATCATAATTACAGAGGTGTGAAGATAACCTGAAATCCATACTTGAGTAAAAGTAGTGTTTTTGGGTGAGTAAAGGCAAAACACACAAGATATAGTACCTTCAATGCCCTGTAGATGGCGATATTGCTTCTTTATAGCAGAAACAAACTGCCGCAGAAAAAGTTAGGTGCCACGCAAAATGTAATGTGTCATTGCATTACTCATCACTAATGTAGGAGTAAAAAGTATTTACTCATTCAAAATTGTAGTCAAGTAAAGAGTAAAAGTTGCTAATATCTTTGATACTTGGTACAACTACAAAGTAGCCAAAAAGATACTCAAGTACAGTAATTACTTTTACTCAAATACTTTACTCCACTGCATAATTATGATGAAAAATCTAAATTAAGGTTTTCAGTCATAATTATGAGATAAAAGTCAAAATAATGTCATACTAAGGCGAATTATGACATATTAAATCAAAATTGACTTTAGTCATAATTATGAGGGAAAAAAAATGTTTAACATGTTTAATCTCATAATTATGATTTTTTTCATTTATCTTTTTGTCATAATTTTGACTTTTTAATCTTATAATTCTGATTCCGTCATAAATTTGACATTTTAAGCATAATTTTGACTTTTCTTCTCATAATTATGGCTTAGTATGTCATAATTTTGACTTTTTAATGTGGCAGAAATGGGCATAAATGTAAACATTTGGGTCAGTCACACATCCTGATCCGGCATTCCAGACAGATGTTGCGTTATTAATCGGAGACTAATACAACCTCTTACAACATACCAAAGGCGGTTTGTGACATGATGTTTTTGGAGTGTGTGTCACTCACCCTGGTTGTCGTACATGCACATGGGGCCATCTCTCTGGTAGTTTGCCACACGGGTGCGGTAGGGGCAGTTGACAGGCAGCTGGAGGTAATTCGCTCCGAGCCGATGCCGATGTGTGTCTGGGTAAGAGAAAAGACGCCCCTGTGGCGAAAGAATTGAGTAATTACAGCATTTAGTCATTCTAGTAATTCTTGTAACTAGTGATTAGTCATTGATGCTTTAATCCAAATTGATTTACAGGATGCTTATTACAAGTAACCAAAGCTTAAATGTCTTGCTCAAGGACAGCCTGTGTAAACGAACCTATGAAATATGTGTCTAGGTATGTTGCTTAATAGGATTTGTGACATAGTATTAAAAACGTACCTGCAGCATCTTGTCCGGGCTGGCCTCAATGCCGGGCGGCATGTTACTGGGATCGAATGCCAGCTGCTCAACCTCAGCGAAATAGTTCACAGGGTTTCGGTTCAACACAAGGCGTCCCACAGGAATCAGAGGGAATTCCTTATGGGACCAGACCTGAGAGAGAGCCAGTCTTTACTACAACTATTTTTAATCGAAACTATAAAAATAACACAAATGGAAGTTATATATATATATATATATAATACACACACACCCCGATCAGGCATAACATTATGACCGCCTTCCTAATATTGTGTTGGTTCCCCTTTTGCTGCCAAAACAGCCCTGACCCGTCGAGGCATGGACTCCTCTAGACCCCTGAAGGTGTGCTGTGGTATCTGCACCAAGATGTTAGCAGCAGATCCTTTAAGTCCTGTAAGTTGTGAGGTGGAGCCTCCATGGATCAGACTTGTTTGTTCAGCACATCCCACAGATGCTCCATTGGATTGAGATCTGGGGAATTTGGAGGCCAATTCAACACCTCAAACTCGTTGTTGTGCTCCTCAAACCATTCCTGAACCGTTTTTGCTTTGTGTCAGGTGCATTATCCTGCTGAAAGAGGCCACAGCCACCAGGGAATACCGTTTCCATGAAAGGGTGTTCATGGTCTGCAACAATGCTTAGGTAGGTGGTACGAATCAAAGTAACATCCACATGGATGGCAGGACTCAAGGTTTCCCAGCAGAACATTGCCCAAAGCATCACACTGACTCCGCCGGCTTGCCTTCTTCCCATAGTGCATCCTGGTGTCATGTGTTCCCCAGTTAAGAGACGCACACAGCCATCCACGTGATGTAAAAGAAAATGTGATTCATCAGACCAGGCCACCCTCTTCCATTGCTCCAGTTCTGATGCTCACATGTCCACTGTTGCTGCTTTCAGTGGTGGACAGGGGTCAGTATGGTCACCCTGACTGGTCTGCAGCTATACAGCCCCATACGCAACAAACTGATGCACTGTGTATTCTGACACCTTTCTATCAGAACCAGCATTAACTTCTTGAGCAGTTTGAGCTACAGTAGCTCGTCTGTTGGACCACACGTGCCAGCCATCAGTGAGCCTTGTCCACCCATGACCCTGTCGCTGGTTCACCACTGTTCCTTCCTTGGAGCACTTTTGATAGATACTGACCACTGCAGACCAGGAACACCCCACAAGAGCTGCAGTTTTGGAGATGCTCTGACCAAAATGTTCACGTGCTGCCTAATATATCCCACCCACTAACAGGTACCGTGATAAAGAGATGATCAGTGTTATTCACTTCACCTATCAGTGCTCATGTAATGCCTGATCGGTGTGGAGACCCAATGGTGTAGTGTAAGAGTACCTTAGTTAAATCAAACGGATTCCACTTCCAGTTCTCCGCCTGCTCAAAGGTCATGACCTGGATGTAGAAGGTCCAGGATGGGAAGTTGCCATTGGAGATGGCATTGTAGAGATCTCTGATGCCGTAATCTGGGTCGGTGTATGCAAGACGATCCGCCTCTTCAACAGTCAAATTCTTAATGCCCTGATCAGTCTGAAACACAAAAACAAGTGGCAGGGTTTCTTAACTAGGTGACATCATAACATTAACAAGTGATAAATTACATCTCTTAAATTACGCTCATTGTCAGAGTTGTAAACACGACGGCGTTCTTCTTCCACAAGGGGGTTTGGTGTAACACTTTGTTTGTAGGAGGACTGTTAAAGCCAACGTCTGTCTGAGGCTGAGACTAATGTGTTACATTCATTCTCGAGGTGTAACAAACAAGTTGAATGCATTTCCAGACCTATTATTGGACTACCGACTTCGGTACCAAATTTTTAAAATGTGACGAAGCCAGCATTTGAAAGCAACCTTTCCCCGGTTGATGGGGAAAGTATTCTTAAATGCATTATAAAAATTGTAATAATTGTTAATAAATTATTATTTACGGTATTTTAAAGTGCCCACTATAACAATATTGTGCATATTCATTATCGTGATATATCGCATTACTGAATTTCGGCACGTGTCTAATTGTGATAATATTTTTGCACATTATTGTCTAGCCCCAATTAAAAATCCAATGTGTCCATATTGGCTATATTAGCCATATTGACTTACAAATAGTATGTACCTTGTAGTGGAACTTGCAGTACACCGGCTCTCCCTGAGCATTGACCAGTTTGAAAGTGTGCGATCCGTATCCGTTCGTTCATATGACGGTGGCCATCCGGAATTCCCCGATCGCTGAACAGGAAAGACACCTGCACATACACGTAAACCAAAGTGAGCGAGGCTTTCTGCATTAACGTGAGAACGCAAAAGTGACCAGGTGTACCTGGTGCAACGATTCAGGACGCAAACTCCAGAAATCCCAAACCATATCCGGATCCTTCAAGTGAGTCTGCGGATTCCGCTTCTGAGAGTGGATGAAGGACGGAAACTACAAACACAGTTAACACACATATTCAGTTAATATTGTGACAAGGCACTTGATAGATTCATGAACTGTGTGTGGATTGAGTCCCTCACCAGAAGTGCATCCCTGATAAAGAAGATTGGGGTGTTGTTTCCAGTAAGATCCCAGTTGCCCTCATCGGTGTAGAACTTCACCGCAAATCCTCGAGGATCTCGCACGGTATCTGCCGACCCAGACTCACCAGCTACAAACAAACAAACACACATTTATCAAGGTACAAAGGTGCTATATTTTACTTATAGTAGGCAAACAAGCGAGAGTATCTATCACACAGTTTCTACATGTGCTCTTTACCCTCTTACAAAACCATTTGGCTCAGTTTCAGAGACCTGAGTCGACTTCTGTTACAACATCGTTTCCTGGCATTTCTAATCCCAAAATAACAGTCGATACAATACAGAGTCCAGGCCATTATAACATCCATTCAGAAACGTACCCACAGTGGAAAAGCGAACAGCGATGGGTGTAGTCTTTCCAACATGCTCGAACACTTTGGCTTTACAATAGCGGGTGATGTCATGGGTCACTTCGAAGTAGCCAAACGCTCCTGCGAAGAGAGAGAAAAGATTTAGTTTTAAAGCTCTAAAGCGTCCTGATATCGTCTATCCAAGCAGAGCACAGTCATGGTTTTCAGCCTCTTATAGGTATTACTGTTCAAAAATTTGGGGTCAGCAAGTATGTATTCACACTCACCTGCTCCTTTAGCGTGCACGACTCTCTCTGGTATCCGCTCTCGGTCAAAGTGGGCCATTTCATCAGTAAACACTACGTCCTGGACCAGAAGTGGCCCACGCGGACCTGCTGTCATTGAGTTTAACTTGTCCCCAACCGGGACTCCGGCTCCAGTGGTCAAGACATCTGGCCGCTGAGAAGACAAAACCCCCAAAATGAGACAGAACAGTCTGGTAAAATTCAAATAAATCATTTTATTTATTAAACAAACACAAAAAATGTGTATTTTATGATTAGTCAGCCCTTTCAAATCATGTCATTTAAATATTAATCTATTATTATATTGTATGAATACATTATATTATTCAGTATTTTATATTTAAATTGAATTAAAGGTGTGTCACTGAAGTAAACGAGTTTTATAAAGCCATAATGGCCAAAAAATAAATATTATTTTATAGGCATTTGGGCTTAAAATGGTGATTAAATAACCATAACGTTATCTATCTACTTATCTGGTTAAGTTTCAACTATCGCAGAAGTAATTGAGCTTATCTATCGTGTTCTCGATAAATAAATAAAGGGAAAGGGGCCTATATCGCTTCCACAACATGACAGGCATTCTCAAATGCGATTCGCTGAGCGAGGTGTCAGTCATGCTATTGACCAATCGCGTTAGAGAGGAGTGGGATGGGGCGGGGGCTTGACCGTCTTCCGTTTAAATATGTCGTTGACCCACTTCAACTACGAAAACAGTTCACCTGAGAAATGATATAATAAACCTTATCTCTTTTGTGCATTTTCACACGCAAACTATTACAAATTCAAAACAATCCACCATGCAAAAAAATAAAACCGTAGGGGATGTTATTTTCAAGCAGCAACTGACTAGTGTTTTATGCAATTATATATAAAAATATTAGCATCTACTGCATTCATGCGTGACAAGTGATAGATGTCATAAATGCGTTGTTTAGAAACGTTTTGCACATTAAAACCCGAAGATATAATCAAATCCTTTCGTGTTTGTGCATTACAGCCTTGCGACCTTTGGCACAATTTCTCACAGCGCAATACAGCATTAAAAGAAAGCCATTTAAATACACAATTTTCAACATAATATAGCATAAATTCTGCAACAGACCTGAGAGGCTCGACCCTGCTTCCACAGTTTCATCTGATCCGTCGCCTTTTCTCTGTCTGCCATTATTCAGTTCTTCAGTGACACACAAAACGCGAAATAAAACTTTTGTGGATCCAAACCACTGAACTCGTGGTCTGTCTAAAGGGTTGTTATTTATTTAATCTGGTAATGCCCTGATCTTTGTACTTGAACTTGGACTCTTATGTGATCTTCATTTGTCTCCACCCAACTGATATCTGAATGGGCGGGGCGATTTGGCCCGAAAGTTGTAGGCCGAGCACGATGGGTCTACATAATAATTTTATTTATTTTTTTAACTCTGCAGTGTGTATTTTAGTGCAATGTTTATTAAATGTTATCGGTGTTAATTTTCAGATGTAAAATATTCATCAGCAACGCAGACGAAGTGTTCACGGGAAATACGTTACTTTTCTCAGCGCTGACCATGATGGACCAATCGCAATTGCTGGGAATGTCATCGTTATGTCGTTAGTACTTTTTTTTTTAAATGATAAAGATATGGCACCGTCAAAATAATCAGAAAGTGCGGGAATATAGTGACATTTAATGCAAGAAACTGCAGGTGAAAAGGTAAAACTTGTAACTAACAGATTACTGCTTTCCCCATTTATAATCACAGTACATAGGGTTCGCCCAAAAATGAAATTTCTGTCATTAATTACTCGTTCTACACCCGTAAGACCTTCGTTCATCTTCAGAACACAAATTAAGATATTATTGATAAAATCAGCTTTCTGACTCCTCCATAGATAGCAATTTAATTACCACTTTCAATGCCCACTTTCAAGCTACTAAAGACATATTAAAAACAGTTCATGTGACTACAGTGGTTCAACCTTAATGTTATGAAGTGACAAGAATACTTTTTGTGTGCCTTTATTCAATGGCCGATTTCAAAACACTGCTTCATGAAGCTTCGAAGCTTTACGAATCTTTTATTTCGAATCAGTGGTTCAGAGCGCGTATTGAAATTTCTAAACGTTTCGAAACAGTTATGACGGAAGCCTTTTTTACTGAAATCACATGATTTTAGCAGTTTGATACTTGCTCCGAACCACTGATTCAAAACAAAAGATTCGTAAAGCTTTGAAGCTTCATGAAGCAGTGTTTTGAAATCGGCCCATAGAATAAAGTTGTTATTTATTTTTTTTTTTTTGGCGCACAAAAGTATTCTCGTCACTTCAAACATTAAAGGGTTAGTTCACTCAAAAATGAAAATTCTGTCATTAATTACTCACCCTCATGCCGTTCCACACCCGTAAGACCTTCATTAATCTTCGGAACACAAATTGAGATATTTTTGTTGAAATCCGATGGCTCCGTGAGGTCTGCATAGCCAGCAATGACATTTCCTCTCTCAAGATCCATTAATGTACTAAAAACATATTTAAATCAGTTCATGTGAGTACAGTGGTTCAATATTAATATTATAAAGCGACGAGAATATTTTTGGTGCACCAAAAAAAAAAAAAAAAAAAATTATTAGTGATGGCCGATTTCAAAACACTGCTTCAGGAAGCATCGGAGCATAATGAATCAGTGTATCGGATCTGCGGTTCGGAGCGCCAGAGTCACGTGATTTCAGCCGTTGGCGGTTTGACACGCGATCCGAATCATGATTCAACACACTGTTTCATTTATGCTCCGAAGCTTCATGAAGCAGTGTTTTGAAATTGGCCATCACTAAATAAGTCGTTATTTTGTTTTTTTTGGCGCACAAAAATATTCTCGTCGCTTTATAATATTAATATTGAACCACTGTACTCACATGAACTGATTTAAATATGTTTTTAGTACATTAATGGATCTTGAGAGAGGAAATGTCATTGCTGTCAATAGAGGCTTCACTGAGCCATCGGATTTCAACTAAAATATCTTAATTTGTGTTCCGAAGATTAACGAAGGTCTTACGGGCGTGGAACGGCATGAGGGTGAGTAATTAATGACAGAATTTTCATTTTTGGGTGAACTAACCCTTTAATGTTTAACCACTGTAGTCACATGAACTGTTTAAATATGTCTTTAGTAACTTTAATAAATAAATAGTGACATTATTCAACACTATCTAGTGATGGGTGATTTCAAAACACTGCTTCATGAAGCTTCGAAGCTTTACAAATCTTTTGTTTCTAATCAGTGGTTAGGAGCGAGCCATCGGATTTTATCAAAAATATCTTAATTTGTGTTTGAAGATGAACAAGGTCTTAGGGTGTGGAGCGACATGAGGGTGAGTAATAAATGACAGAATTTTCATTTTTGGGTGAACTAACCCTTTAAGACAATTGTTTTGTATTACACATTTTGTAATGGTGTTTAAATAAGCAATTGGATTAAATGTGCACTCATTTCCAGAATAGAAATCTGAACATTTGACAGGTTCAAAATTCTTGATTCATTTTGTTGACATACTAAAGTTCTACCGAGTGGATTTTGAATATCTTTATCATCAGTCCATAAATCAAAAAATACTGTCAACAGCCAGAAAAATCACTATGCTTTTAGGAATAAAATGTTGTATAAATTAGGTGAATGATTTATGAAACAAGCCCTCCTGTAAAAACCTCCAGAATGTAAGTGCCGCTGAAGAGGAGATTTCTGAAATTTTGAGAAACAGCCTTTAAAGTTATGTGTTTATGTGTATTTGATGTTTTCTTTCCACTAGTCTGAATGAAAAAAAGTTATAGAAGCAAAATAGCCCCAAATTTACAAATAAAACACATAATGCAAATATACTTCTCTCACATCTCACAAGAAAACAATTGACTTCATATGAAACAAACCACATAAAGCATTTTTATTTAAACAATTCATTTGATTGCAGTATGTTCTACATTACATGTGCATGCATCATAAAGTTATGTTTTATCATTCTTTAAATCTAAAGTTCACCAACATCAGATGTACACTGCAAATGAGAATATTGCTTCTATTAGGGTGAATTTGGCACAGAATGAAGTTTAATGGTGACAAGCTTAAAATATTGTTAGTAGTAAAAATGAATCACGGCATTTGCAGCACTTCATCAAATCAAATGACTTCACTGCAAGAAGCTCAAATCTGTTACTCATTCTACAAAACATTTCAGGTGTTTACGATGTAGGATGTGATTCACAGATTTTGGTGTGAAGTTTTTACATTCTGTCATCATAAAACTTTAATTATTGCGGCAGTTAAAACACTTACGAGAAAACTCAGAGAATGTGAAAGGAAATATATAGTAGTTTATACATTTCCAGTTTGATTCATGTATTTTTTTTTACGCAGTGTTGGGGTGATGCATTACAAAGTACAAAACTACAAAGTACATGTTCCTGTGATGAAATAACGTAAGGAATTACTATTTATTTTTCAGTAATCCCATAACAGTTACTGTTTTGTAGTTATTTGCGCTACATATATGATATTTATGTACTAAGGCTAATTTAACAACGATATTTAAGGTCCAACAACAAATATACTATTGATCAAAAAGCACTTTCTTTCATTTTGACATGCTAACCAAGTGTGAGGATGGCAGAAAAGCATGGCTTTTTTTTTCTCAAAATGGGAAATACATTGTACTGTAATACGCATTAGTGTTATTAATTCAAACTTATGCCGTGACAAAAACTGCACTGAACAGCACAAGCAATCTGTTGAAGAACTTAACAACTTGGTCACATTAAACTAATCTGTTAAAGTTTGTATTTTAGAAGTTAATGACTGAATTCATTTTATTAATTAATGCGTAATGTTATTAATGTTCAGAGTAACTAGAAAAGTAATCACAATGCAATACAAAACATAAGAGATAATTATTAAAATGCTTTTTTTTAGCAACTTCCCAAACACTGATTTTGATTTTAAGTACTTGCACGCCCTCTAGTGGTAGAATATATTAGCCAAAATAAATAATTACAGTTTGGTACTTTCATTAAATTTGGTTAACACAAATATCTTAAAATAAGCTGGACAACTA
>JAOTNS010003969.1:232500-351032 GCA_028476615.1 Culter alburnus
AACTAAACTAGACACGAGTGCAACAAGACAAAGCAGACAAGTAAGTGCACGGCTCGAGAACTCTCGAGTCTGTACGCTCACACAAAGACAGGACAAAAATGGGAGTGTCAGAGCTCTGTCACAAAACCAAGAAATACACTAGACAAAACCCTGACACTACCCCCCTCTAAAGGGACGCCCCCTGCCGTCCCTTACGAGGGACACCGAACACAAGACAGAAACATATGACATACAAGACCAACATACACGACAACACAAGACCAACACACCAACATGACAACAAGACAAAAAGATTAATGCACAGAGACAAAGAGGGGAGGGAGGGGAGCCAAGTCAGAGCCAGCAGGAAAATAACAGTAGTCTTAGGTGGGTCTGGAGACCAGGCAGATGACCAGGGAGAGATGGGAGGGTTGAGCCAAGGAGGCTCAGGCAGGTCTGGAGTTCTGGCAGAAAACCAGGGCGGGACCGGAGAGACAGACCAGGGAGGCTCCATCAGGTCTGGAGTCCAAGCTGAGGGCCAGGGTAGTGCTGGAGGAATGGACCAGGCGGGCTCCAGCAGGTCTGGAGTCCTGGCTGAGGGCCAGGGTAGTGCTGGAGGAATGGACCAGAGAGGATCTAGCAGGTCTGGAGTCCTGGCTGAGGGCCAGGGTAGTGCTGGAGGAATGGACCAGGTGGGCTCTAGCAGGTCTGGAGTCCTGGCTGAGGGCCAGGGTGGTGCTGGAGGAATGGACCAGGCGGGCTCCAGCAGGTCTGGAGTCCTGGCTGAGGGCCAGGGTGGTGCTGGAGGAGGTGGACAGGTCTGGGGCTGAGGGCCAGAGGAATGGACCAGGAGGGCTCCAGCAGGTCTGGAATCCTGGCTGAGGGCCAGGGTGGTGCTGGAGGAATAGACCAGGCGGGCTCCAGCAGGTCTGGAGTCCTGGCTGAGGGCCAGGGCGGTGCTGGAGGAACAGACCATGCAGGCTCCAGCAGGCTCTTAGCACCCTGGGAGCATGGGTGGAGCAAGCAGGGCAGGCAGCAAGGACAGAACTGGCTTTGCAGACAGCATGAGTGGAGCCAGTAGTGCAGACACCAAGGGCTGAGCCTGCTTGACAGGCATCAAGGGCAGGGCCTGCTCGACAGGCATCAAGGGCGGCACGGGCAGGGCAAGGAGCTTTGGTGGCGCCGGCAGGGCAAGGAGCTTTGACGGTGCAGGAACGGTCTCTGGGTGGCCTGGCAAGCGAGAAACACCACATAAGCCTCAAAGGTCAGGTGGTCCAGCCCTCTCATTCTCCACCAGTTGAGGGGCTCATCAAGGGCATAATTAAATAGGGTCCTTGAGATCTGCATCATTAAACCCCAGTCCCTCTGCAACACTGGTGAATTCCAGTGCAAACCTCCTCAAATCATTCCCCCGTTGATGAAGGGAGCTCAAAGTCTTGAACTGGAGAATGTTGTCAGAGGGCTGGAGAGGGTGGAAGCTGGTGGATGACACAAACCCTTCTTCCGCTGAGTCCTCATAATGGCTGGATCAGGTATGGGTGAGGGAAGGATGAGCGAGGACTCAATTGCAGGAGAAATAGGCTTTTTATTAATAATAAAAATGAAACAAAAACAAACAAAACTACCCCGAGAGGGAAAACAGACTTGACTTGACTTGACTAAAAGGAATCACAGAAGGGAAACATACGACAACAATCCAGCACAGGACTGCAAACACAAGGAGAATAAATAGGAGAGCAAACAAGGCAGGTAATGAGGGAGAACAGGTGTCTAGCTGTTTAATATGAAAAGGGAAAGAAAAATCAATATTTTTCATGAAAAGACAGGTGTCTTATGATTTATAATACCTGTGTGGCTCCCAGACTGATCTGCTGAGGGACCAGAGTGACAGTGATGTAGCATCCGGGGAAGTTCTCCTCCTCCTTCTCCAGCAGGTCTTTACCCTGGTGCAGTGAGACGAGCAGAAGCGAAGCTCGAGTGTCCAGCTCCAGCGTGACCTCCAGCTGTCCCACCGTAAAGTCGTGCCCGAAGGTTTGAGCGACGGAAGAGATGGAACACAGCGATTCAGAGGACATGGAACGATTCAGCGTGCCTCCGCTCTGATCCAACTCTCGGCTCATCAGCTCCAGCGTTCCGAGATCCCGAAGACCATCTGGAGTGTCCAACAGCTGGAGACTCTGCTTTCGGCTCGCAGAGGACGCCCTCCGCTGGTTGGAAGCTGCAACACGCTGCACGAAAAACAGTAAGCATCATATTATAAAGACAATATTTTGTAAATTTAAATTTGCAATATTTTATAAATTATTATTATAATACTTTTTTATAATAAATTTTCCTTTCTCAGATCTCCTGCTGACCCCTTGTAGACCCCAGTTTGAAAACCCCTGCTTACCTTTTGTCTGATCTCAGAGTGGGAGGAGCCATATTTCTCCTGCAGGTAGCGGAAGTGGAAGTTTGGGTATGGAGAGGGAGTCGGGAAGGAGCCGGATTTATATAACTTCCACAGATTCACTATAACCACAGCAAACAGAACCAGGAACCCAAACACATACAAACACACTTCCCAGCCAGGCGGGTTTAGCACCACTGACACACAAACACACACAAAACACAATCAGAAACTCACTTATGAGGGGCTCATATGAAATCAAGAGGCGTATGAATGATGACTGCTCACCGCTCAGATGATATTCAGAAATATCCTGACCCTGTACAGACATAGTGCCACCTAAAACATACAGCAAACACATTCTTAAACATGGCATTTATACATTTACCATGGTATAGTTAACAGAATTATTGTTATTACAAACCATAATAACCCTTACAAATAATATACTGTGGTTGTACTATGGTAAAGTGATGGATTCCGGTGGTCAGACAATGGTACTATGGTATTTTTGAATTATAACCATATTCATGGTACACAATACCAAAGCCAGAAAACATGGTATCAACATGGCCCATGTCTAAATATCATTACTATGGTACATATGGCATATGTCAAAAACGTGGCTTCACCATTGTACCTATCCAAGTAATCATGGTTTTACTGTGGTAAATGCCCCCCAAAACATGGTATTACCAAGAAGCATGTAAACAAATGTCCAGAAAAACATGGCTTTAACATTGGCCATGTCTAAAAAACATTAAAATGCCACATAATTACTATGGTACATATCCAAAAATTCTATGGTTTTAACATATCCACATGTCCAATAAAAACATGGCTTCATCATCATACCTATCCAAGTAATCATAGTATTACTGTGGTAAATGCCGTCCAAAAACACGGTATTAGTTTGATGCATGTAAACAAATGTCCAGAAAAACATGGTATTACTGAGGGAAATGCCCCAAAAAACATGGTATTATCATGGTGCATGTAAACAAATGTCCAGAAAAACATGGTATTACTATGGTAAATGCCCCAAAAACATGGTATTACCATGGTGCATGTAAACAAATGTCCAGAAAAACATGGTATTACTGAGGGAAATGCCTCATAAACATGGTATTACCATGGTGCATTTAAACAAATGTCCAGAAAAACATGGTATTACTGTGGTAAATGCCCCAAAACAGGTATTTACCATGGTGTATGTAAACAAATGTCCAGAAAAACATGGTATTACTGTGGTAAATGCTCCCAAAAAACATGGTATTACCATGGTGCATTTAAACAAATGTCCAGAAAAACATGGTATTACTGTGGTAAATGCCCCAAAAAATGGTATTACCATGGTGCATTTAAACAAATGTCCAGAAAAACATGGTATTACTGTGGTAAATGCCCCAAAAACATGGTATTACCATGGTGCATGTAAACAAATGTCCAGAAAACATGGTATTACTGTGGTAAATGCCCCAAAAAACATGGTATTACTTTGATGCATGTAAACAAATGTCCAGAAAAACATGATATTACTGAGGGAAATGCCCCACAAAACATGGTATGGTGTAAACAAATGCCAGAAAAACATGGTAATGGTATTACCGTGGTGCAAAACAAATGTCCAAAAAACAGGTATACGTGTTAAATGCCCCAAAAAAACATGGTATTACATGGTGCATGTAAACAAATGTCCAGAAAAACAGGTATTACTGTGGTAAATGCCCCAAAAATAATTACCATGGTGCATTTAAACAAATGTCCAGAAAAACATGGTATTACTGTGGTAAATGCCCCAAAAACATGGTATTACCATGGTGCATGTAAACAAATGTCCAGAAAAACATGGTATTACTGTGGTAAATGCACCCAAAAAACATGGTATTACCATGGTGCATTTAAACAAATGTCCAGAAAACATGGTATTACTGTGGTAAATGCCCCAAAAACATGGTATTACCATGGTGCATGTAAACAAATGTCCAGAAAAACATGGTATTACTGTGGTAAATGCACCCAAAAAACATGGTATTACCATGGTGCATTTAAACAAATGTCCAGAAAAACATGGTATTACTGTGGGAAATGCCTCAAAAATATGGTATTACTATGGTGCATGTAAACAAATGTCCCAAAAAACATGGTATTAACATGGTGCATGTAAACAAAAGTTTAGAAAACCATGGTATTACTATGGTAAATACCCCCAAAAACATGGTATTGCCATGTTACACGTACAGATTTTATTATTATTTATAAATTTAACATATAACTAAATATATTAGTATTATGTGTATTACTGTGATACTTTTGGCAAGTGGCATAATTACATGCTTTCAGAATCGTTCTCTCATTTTAATTTAATTTCTGTGACAGTGGTGGTTAATTGCAAGTTACCACAGTTTGCAATTACTATGGTGTTTTTGACAGAAGCTATGGATGTTACTGTGGTAAATTGTTAAAAGGGTACTGAAGCATCAGCGATCCAATCTTTCAAACCTGGGAAAGACACCTGAAGCATGAAAAAAAGTCAAGTTAGATATAAAAAGAGAGAAAGTGAGAGGCGTATATGCTGTGAGTCACGCCGAGACTTGTGGGTAATGAGATGAAGGGAGCAGCGGGAGCTGAGGAAGACTCCTGCAGAAGATTATGACAACAGGCCAATTAAAGCATCTGAGACTCGAGCGCTCATGCTCTCAACCGCAGGGTTATGAGAGCTGGGATTCGGAAACAGAATATCTAATGAATATGTGTTGAAGTCGCACTGTCAGGAATGTCAGCAACTCTATGTAAGTGTGTGTGTTTGTGTAACAGCCCACGCTCAGTCTGTGATGACTACAGGAGCACAGATGGACACACACACACTCTTGGAACAGTGATACTGTCTGGATGCTGAAGCCAATATCCCAAAATAATTTCCCAAATGGCACATTCACTTGAGCTGTAAACCTTCATCTTGATAAACAATGGAGCAGAAATCCCAAGCTTGCTTTCTTCAGTTCGCTTTGGCTTCTTTCTTGTCAGGTTGTGTAGAAAAGTGATGATCGCTTCTCTTGCCTTTTATATGAGGACGCCATTAGTGAAATAAGATTGAAGTGGTTGCGTGGAGATTAAAGTCTTTATCTTACAGACCTAAAGGTCTAGGTTTAAAGGGATAGTTCAGCCAATAATTTATTCACCCTCATGCAGTGTTATTTTAGTATTATTTACATAATTATTAAAATCCTCAATTAACTTTTATTTGTATTGACCAATCATGATGCAATAAGAACAAATCGAGAAAAATGTAATAGTGACCACAGCTTTAAAGGATTAGTTCACTTTCAAATTAAAATTTCCTGATAATTTACTCACCCCCATGTCATCCAAGATGTTTGTCTTTCTTTCTTCAGTCAAAAAGAAATTAAGGTTTTTGATGAAAACATTCCAGGATTATTCTCCATATAGTGGACTTCAATGGTCTCCAAATGGTTGAAGGTCAAAATTAGTTTCAGTGCCGCTTCAAAGGGCTTTAAACGATACCAGACGAGGAATAAGGGTCTTATCTAGAGAAACCATTTTCTTTTGATGTGAAAAATCATGCAGATTTAGCAATATGGCGGGTGTATGATGTATATTACGATGTTATGATGAACTATATGCCTTTCTCCACCGACGTTCTGAGTTGTTCACAGTGTTTGTAAGGATACTAGTTTGTTAGAAGGCAGCTGTCTGACTCGCGACTGTCTGACTAGAATGTGTAACATTAGCAACTGTTTGATAACGTAGTCAAGCTAAAGGCTAATTATATTAATTACAGTTATGTGTCCGACATTGTAAAGAGCGATACCGTTGTGCAGCGTTTACCTCAGTAAGTTGACCGAGTGGATCTCTGAGCTCGCGCGAGTGAGTGGAGGCGGAGCTAATTAGCATATTCATCGATTCGCGTATATTAAATGAAGCAAGGGTGTAGAGTTACATTCAAGCTGTTTTAACCCTTAAATGCATGACTGTTTCACCAATCATTCTTACATATTCGAGTCTTTATCGACCTGGATCTACATCTAATACGGAAGGATCTCTACCTGTCGCGATAATATAAAACTCCTCTGATATTATAGTAACAATTACAGAAGAATAAAATAAATCATATTTTGTTACCTTTTGGAGCTTGAAAGGGTTCAGTTTGAGCAGATGTTTTCATCATCACTGTCCTCGTCAGAGCTCATTTCCCAGTAAATTCAGCAAATAATAGGCTAGTTTTATGTTTGAGGTCACGAATATGAGCCCATTCGCGATCTCAAACATATTCTCAAAACTTTTTGCTTATTCTTTCTTTTTTTGTCTGAATGAATCGTCACTTCATCGTTGTGTATCAGACATTGCCACCTTGTGGAATAAAGGTAAATTGCACTTAACTAACTTTAAAAATGAAAGAGGAGGAGGGTAGTGAATGACGTCCTGGGTCACTAAAGACCCGAGGAATGCATTTAAGGGTTAAGGCATGACAATTTTTTTTTTCACAGGAAAACCGTTTATCATTTTGTTAATCATATATATCCAATTTGTACCATTTGTTGTTTAATGGAAAAAGAGGACATTTTGTGTCTACTAAGGAAAAAAGAAAATCAGAGAAAATAATGACATGATTTTGGGTGAATTATCCCTTTAAAGATCTATATCTTTCATAAACCTCTAAACTCACAGTTAATATTCTGTAAAAAGCATCTAAACTGATTCTAAAAAGCCTTAAAAAGCAAATTGATTTTCTTCTGAAAGCCACTCCACTAACAAGGACTGAAATTCCAGGAGGCCCAAACCATCCGTGGCCAGCGAAACTAAATCACTAGAGCTAATCAAGATGCTTTAAACGATCCTGTGGCACTAATCATTCAGATATGATTGTTTTCCAGCGGACAGCGCTGCATTGAGCGGATGAAATAGTGTCGGTGATCAGAAGCGTGCTGCGGGCGGATGGAGGGGCTCGAGTCTGCACTGTCAGCTACTCTCGTGCAGGACTGAAGGAAGCGAACACTAATAAATCAACCGTCCTTTTAATCTCCAGAATGACTCATTATAATAACACTTTCACTGAAACACGAGAAGCTGCCTGCAGGATGAACCTCTCTGGAGAAAGGACCCACACACGTTACAACTCCACCAGAACAACTGACACAAAATATGAACAACGACAAACCACAATAGACACGTTAACTAGAGACTAAAGACATACAAAACACCTCAGACACACAAAAAAATGACGCACAACAGACACAAAAGTGTCCAAAAACACTCACAAAAGACATGGCACATTTAGCACAAAACAAACATTTCATTTCGCAGCTGTTGTACAGGGGCTGCAGTGTGTTTTATTTGGCCCTTGGGTGTTAAATTAATGCCCCCATCAGAGGAGGGTCCATCATGATCACCATAACAACCACCCGCGGGCACGCGCACTGCATCAGCACGTGAACGGTGCCGAACTTCGAGTTCCACATCGAAGCGAAACCAACAGGCAGAAATAGGCAACATGACAATAATTCAGCACATGTGTGTCTGAAATACATAAAGCACACTAATAAATCAATGCATGAGATATGCATATAGGATAACTCAGTGTGCAGCATATGCACGTGAAATATGAGCGCTCATGTGTGTTCTTACCTTCAGCAGTGTCTGTTTCTCCCTCTCCTGCTCGCGCACACTTTCATCCATCAATTAACGCGCATTACAGCATCAGACGCACGTGCAGGATTCGATCCCATCTGACGAGCGCGCGTTTAGATCAGATCTGAACTGAAGTGTGTCTGGGTTTTCCTCTGCGCATGATGAAGATCTGAATGCAGGAGTCCCACCCCTGCAATGCAACTTCAGCACCAACACACACGCACGCGCAATAATAGAAAATGAAGGGGGCTAGTTGTCACACTGAAAATTTCTCAGGGACGACACTAGTGTCTTGGCTGCAAAAAGAGCTAGTGAACATTTCCACCATTATTACCCAAGAAAAAAGACACAGCTCATTGAACAAACGTCAGCGGCACTACACGGGCTAAGTTGTCACAATGGAACCTGCCATTAAACAAATGATTATACTTAAACAGCAAATGTGTCATAATACAAAAAACATGGAAAACATTATTTTGGCAATCAAATATTGCAATTAATAAGTACAATATTTATATAAACAATATATTTGTCCTTAGAACAGCTCTTCTTTAGCACTCTACCTTCATTTGATATAGTGGTATTTTATTTTATTGGACAAATTTAGCAAAAATGTTTTAATTTATATCGCGAGTTCGGACAGAACGATAGATAGATGATTATTAACACATTCGTGTGCTATGGTATTTTAATTGGTGCTCTAATATAGGCCTACTTATAGTACCATAGTATTTGAGTGTCTCACACGCCCCCAGTGGCCATAAATAAGAACAACATCAACAAAATGAAGAAAACAGTAAAACTATTTGCGTTGAAAGTTTACGATAATAAATAACAACAAGCACCAGTTTGCAACATTAAGCACCACCGGAAGTCTTTCAGGTGTTGTGCTGAATTTCCCCCCCTGCCAGATTATTACCCCCCTAGTATTGGTAGGTGTGGGGTTAAAGGGTTAGTTCACCCAAAAATGAACATTCTGTCATTTATTACTTACCCTCGTGCCGTTCCACACCCGTAAGACCTTCGTTAATCTTCAGAACACAAATTAAGTGAGGCCTACATAGCCAGCAATGACATTTCCTCTCTCAAGATCCATTAATGTACTAAAAACATATTTAAATCAGTTCATGTGAGTACAGTGGCTCATATATTAATATTATAAAGCGACGAGAATATTTTTGGTGCGCCAAAAAAACAAAATAACGTCTTATATAGTGATGTCCGATTTCAAAACACTGCTTCAGGAAGCTTCAGAGCGTTATGAATCAGTGTATCGAATCATGATTCGGATCGCGTGTCAAACCGCCAAACTGCTGAAATCACGTGACTTTGGCGCTCCGAACAGATGATTCGACACAAAAGATTCATAACGCTCCGAAGCTTCATGAAGCAGTGTTTTGAAATCGGCCATCACTATATAAGTTGTTTTGGGGTTTTTTGGCGCACCAAAAATATTTTCATCGCTTTATAATATTAATATTGAACCACTGTACTCACATGAACTGATTTAGATGTGTTTTTAGTGCATTAATGGATCTTGAGAGAGGAAATGTCGTTGCTGGCTATGCAGGCCACACGGAGCCATCGGATTTCAACTAAAATATCTTAATTTGTGTTCTGAAGATGAACGAAGGTCTTACGGGTGTGGAATGGCATGAGGGTAATAAATTACATTGTTTTCATTTTTGGGTGAACTAACCCTTGAAGATTAGGCAACCAGCGACATCAAGGAGGGGGGTAATACTATTTAGGGTGGATAGTATGCACATCGGGATGCAGGGCAAGTCCTATCTGTTTGAATGGCGGAATCCTGAAATCTCAGAAACTGCTTGGTGAACTCACAATTAAATAACATATTTCAAATCAGCAACAAAATCTGACAAACTGTCCCATAAATGTTGTTTCATATGCTCAAAGTGTTAAAAAAGCTTTTCAGGCTAGACGAGCCAAATGCGCATATGCAGTCCTAAGCGCAAGTCTCAGGTTTAGCGAAGCTTCTAAGGGCCGCTGCAGTGATGTAATGACTTTATCAATCAGCGGTTGGCTCTTTTACTAAGAAGGCAGGACATATTCCACCATATTGCACATTGCAGTTTCTTTGATTCATAACTAATAGGAGTGAACCACCTTTGTATCTCTACATGGCTCTGCTTTATAGTCGGTCAGAAGATGTCCCACTACAATAAGTCAAAATAATAATCTCCCATTTAAAATTTTTTTTTTTTGTGTATCTTCAGTTCAACAGCTATTTAAGTTACTCTTCAGGTATAAATTATGAATAACAGACTTCCAAATGCGAGGTGTCCCCATGAAAAACATTTATTTACAGGATGCCAACTACAGTTAGCAGCAATTTCAGGAGTAATGCCAAGTAACTTAGTGTTGCTGTGCAATTACAGAAAATGAAGTCTAAAATGCCATCGTGATGTTAGTGTATAAAAGATAAAATCCATCTCAGAGCCCTAAGATCAGTGTTAACAGAGTTTTTTATAAAAACTGCAGAAGTCAAACTCAAAGACAGAAAATCATTTGTTTGAAACTCAAAAGGAAAGTTAAATAAAGGGAAAAAACAAGTCAAGAGAAAAATGGTAAAAAAGCAGAGATAAAATATTTACAATTCTGCAACAAAGTCACAATGATTTACATTCAATATCTCCATAAAAGCTCTTTTGTCTTCATTTATGCCCATCAGTTCAGTCGAGCTGCTTCCATCCTCCGCGTTCAGTGTGTGATTGTTGAGTTCAGAACTCCAGTCTTGACGTTGGATTTAGCATTTGAGAGCTCCCGCTGTTGGCAAAAAACGCAAATCATTATTTTCTTATTTAATTCACATACCCTCATAATCTTTAATCAATATAACTTTCCCTCCCTCTTGCATCGACATCCTTTTCTTTGATGATGCGTTTACTGTCATGAGGGCGGGGCAACCTGTCACTCACATGAGATCCACCAATAGCAAACCACAACCATTCAATCTATTCCTGATGGACAAATCAAGTACCATCCTACTTTTTTTTTAATTTGAGAAACCGTTTCACCCAGATATCCGTCACAATACAGGGAAGAAAAGAATTTTGCAACCTTCGTTTCATGCCGGCTCTAAAGAGTTGAAGGAATAGTGATTGTTTGTTAAATAATTCAACATTCTTCCCAGCAAACCTGTAAATCCAGGAAACTAAGCTGAACAGAAAATACACATTTCAAATCTTTAAAGACCCAATGAAATGATTTTGACAACATTCAGCTTTTTTAACCTGTTAATTGTCACCCACCTTGTCCTTTTTGAGCATAGATTTGAAATTAAATGGTTATAATTCATGCATTTTTTAAAGAAGACACTCAACAGATTAATCGTAAACGTGAAAGCCTTCTGAAAGTGTAAAAAAAAAAAAAAAAAGTAATACATTGAGTTTTTTGTAAATCCCTAAACATTTTCATTTTATACAAAACATACATTTTTACAAAACAATTTAGACTAAAATTGCTAGAAAATAAAAGGCATAAGTCTAACCAAGCAGTTGATGAAATTTGAAGTAACTATCAAAAATTGGATGCTTGGCGCACTTTTTATTTAGCGCATTTTCTCATATCACATATTTTAGCAATCATCATAAATTAGATATCATTGAAAAACTTACAAACTCAATTCATCAAATCAATTCATCATGCAACTGTTTTGAAATTGGAAACGTTAATTTGAAAATTGGAAACCATGGAAAATTGGAAACCATGGAAACGTTATACTAATTTCTTTTAGCAGGCTCCTCCCCTAATGGGCGGTGTCAGGTTTCATATTACAAACTACTTTACAGGTGCTGGTCATATAATTAGAATATCATCAAAAAGTTGATTTCACTAATTCCATTCAAAAAGTGAAACTTGTATATTATATTCATTCATTACACACAGACTGATATATTTCAAATGTTTATTTCTTTTCATTCTGATGATTATAACTGACAACTAAGGAAAAACCCAAATTCAGTATCTCAGATAATTAGAATATTGTGAAAAGGTTCAATATTGAAGACACCTGGTGCCACACTCTAATCAGCTAATTAACTCAAAACACCTGCAAAGGCCTTTAAATGGCCTCTCAGTCTAGTTCTGTAGGCTACACAATCATGGGGAAGACTGCTGACTTGACAGTTGTCCAAAAGACGACCATTGACACCTTGCACAAGGAGGGCAAGACACAAAAGGTCATTGCAAAAGAGGCTGGCTGTTCACAGAGCTCTGTGTCCAAGCACATTAATAGAGAGGCGAAGGGAAGGAAAAGATGTGGTAGAAAAAAAGTGTACAAGCAATAGGGATAACCGCACCCTGGAGAGGATTGTGAAACAAAATCCATTCAAAAATGTGGGGGAGATTCACAAAGAGTGGACTGCAGCTGGAGTCAGTGCTTCAAGAACCACTACGCACAGACATATGCAAGACATGGGTTTCAGCTGTCGCATTCCTTGTGTCAAGCCACTCTTGAACACAGACAGCGTCAGAAGAGGGCTAAAGACAAAAAGGACTGGACTTCTGCTGAGTGGTCCAAAGTTATGTTCTCTGATAAAAGTAAATTTTGCATTTCCTTTGGAAATCAGGGTCCCAGAGTCTGGAGGAAGAGAGGAGAGGCACACAATCCACGTTGCTTGAGGTCCAGTGTAAATTTTCCACAGTCAGTGATGGTTTGGGGTGCCATGTCATCTGCTGGTGTTGGTCCATTGTGTTTTCTGAAGTCCAAGGTCAACGCAGCCGTATACCAGGAAGTTTTAGAGCACTTCATGCTTCCTGCTGCTGACCAACTTTATGGAGATGCAGATTTCATTTTCCAACAGGACTTGGCACCTGCACACATTGCCAAAGCTACCAGTACCTGGTTTAAGGACCATGGTATCCCTTTCTTAATTGGCCAGCAAACTCGCCTGACCTTAACCCCATAGAAAATCTATGGGGTATTGTGAAGAGGAAGATGCGATATGCCAGACCCAACAATGCAGAAGAGCTGAAGGCCACTATCAGAGCAACCTGGGCTCTCATAACACCTGAGCAGTGCCACAGACTGATCGACTCCATGCCACGCTGCATTGCTGCAGTAATTCAGGCAAAAGGAGCCCCAACTAAGTATTGAGTGCTGTACATGCTCATACTTTTCATGTTCATACTTTTCAGTTGGCCAAGATTTCTAAAAATCCTTTCTTTGTATTGGTCTTAAGTAATATTCTAATTTTCTGATACTGAATTTGGGATTTTCCTTAGTTGTCAGTTATAATCATCAAAATTAAAAGAAATAAACATTTGAAATATATCAGTCGGTGTGTAATGAATTAATATAATATACAAGTTCCACTTTTTGAATGGAATTAGTGAAATAAATCAACTTTTTGATGATATTCTAATAATATGACCAGCACCTGTATATTTAAAACTTTTTCGAATCTTGACAAAACACATCATCGGAAAGGTCTGAGTCACAAGGTTCCATATTTGGTGATTGTTTTGTGACAGAAGTGATATTTGGATAGAAATGTATCAATTTGTTACAGGAGAGTACATTAAAAAAAATGACCCCCGGTGGATATTTTTGGTACAACGCCTAAACAAAATCTCATGGGAACTTTAATTTTTGTGATATCAACTTCAAATTTGGAACACAACTTGTTTAGACATATGGCTGATTTGATAGCAATTTTAAAGTAAAAAAAAAAAAAAATTGATAAAATATCTGATATAAAATATAAAATGTTTAGTACAGTACATTTGATTTACAGTAAATACAAACTTCCATAACTTTTTCATACTTTTATTTTTTATTCACTTCAGGAATAATCTGCTGAGTGTCTTCTTAAAAACAAGACCAACCATATGTCTATATTCCACAGCATTCTTGAATTACAACCATTTAGGTTTGGACAGTGCATTTTCATGTTTATGCTCAAAAAGGGGGGTGACAGTTAAAGTACTGTTTTCATGGTAACCCAACATCTAATTTCAAGCTTGAACGATACCCAATTTATGATGATTACTAAAATATGCGACAGGGAAAAAAGGCAATAAATAAAGCACTCCAAATCACCGGCTACCAGGTCACTGACAGGTCACTTAACAGGATAAACCACATGAATGCCACAAAACTTCAAATTTCATGAGGTCTTTAAAAACAGCTGATTGGATTTCAGTTGTGCTTGTCATTCTCCAAGTGCTCACTTCACTGTTAGAAGCTGAAAGCGCACACAGACCCTCCTCTGTTAGTCGGGTTAGGTGAGAAGAGTGTGTGTTAGTGTGATGGACAGTGAATGTTCTTAGACATACAGACCTGGACGCTGCAGTGGATTCAGAATCCTTCTATAACAGAAGGCAGAATAAGCACACGGGGATCACTCGATTACATCTGCTGCCTGTGTGTCTAGACTGCTAACGGTAAGATAATGAACTTACTGCAAACTCTGAGTAGGAGGAGGCCACGGACGTGATGGAGTAGTTTCTGTGAGGGCTGGCGGTCATCGTGCGCAAAGCTCCGCTCAGATGAGAAATATTCTCCTTATTCCTCTCCAGACCACGAGGGGTTCGGCCACGAGCAGGTGTTCGCGCACCCAACTAGTGGAGAAGCAGTTTACAATATTATTGACGATAATACAAATGAAAGTATAATATATTTATACAGTGCTTAAAAACAGCATAACTCACCTTGCTAGAGGAAAGGGGCGGTCTCATAGAAGGGGTGGAGCATATGGAACGGAGTGTCGTGTTGGGGGTGGAGCTACACATGCTGGAGGTGGAGATCAGCTAAAAACAAACAAACAAACAAACAAAAAAAAACGAACATATAAATAGTGTGCTTATTCAAAAAAAGTGAAAATCAATAAGGACAACAGATTTTTGATCAATTTTTAAATATTGTGTAATATTGTATAATTATAATAAAATGATAAACTATAAAAAAGATTTTTATATTTATAATGCATATATAATTTATCTATAAAATAGTTTATTACTGTAATATTTTAAATTAATCTTTTTAATGTGTATATATTATATATGCATATTTTGCAAAAAATACAGAAATACATCAATTTAAAACATTTTATAATATTATATACATATGTATATAAAATATATAGTATATATCATTTTCTAATAAAATATATAAATGTAAAATGACAAATTTTCTGTATTAAAACATTTATAATGGATATATAATTGAGCTATAAAATATTAACTGTAATATTATTAAATTATTTAAATGTTAATATATATTATGTATTAATATTTTAATAAATTAATACTATAATATATTACATTCTAGTAAATTAAAGTAATATATTAAATTTAAATTAATATAAATTAAATACACGCAAAAAAGTATTATTTTATTTATACTATATATATTATATATATATATATATATATATATATATATATATATATATATAATATATATATATTATTATTTTATTTTTGGTAAAATAAAATAAATACAGGAATATTACAAAATAATCAATTAATTTCAGTAATTTTATGTATGCATTTAGTTTACATTTGATATTCAATTATTTTGTAATATATTACATATTTATTTTATCTGCATTATATCTAGTATTAGTTTCCTACTATTGATATTAGCATCAGGGCAAATTATAAATGTACATTTTTTGATAACTATAAAAGCATTTAAATTTAACATTTGATAAACTTAATCGGTCATCAATTGGTACACATATTCCATCAGTACCTTGCGTGTTTTGCTAGGTGTCGGGGTTCCGGCGATTCTCCTCTTGGTTGGGGTTCTGATGACGGTGCCGTACAGCAGATCTTCCTCCGTCTGCTTTAATTTCTTCATTTGCTGCAAAGTACAAACATCATGTCAGAATGATCAAGAACTTCAGAGTAATATTAGATCAAATTAACAATGTCAGGAGGAGTAATTTCAAGAAGAAACCGTTCATACCCGTTCCTGTTTTTCTCTCTCTTTATCCATACGGTGTTGATCCCACTGGTCTTCCACATACTGCAGGAACGCCTGTCCGTTCACACGGAACTCCTTACAGTGCGCCGCTTCCCACTGGTCAATCTGAGCCTTCAGACTCTTCTCCAGCTGAACAATCAAACAAAACAAGGACATATTAGCATACAAGCCATTCCAGTCAAACATCAGAGTTTACTTAAAGAGCAGCTCAAACCTTCGGCAAACTCTTCTGCAGGTCGACTCTCTGTTTCTCCTCCTTCAGCAGGTTTCCTCCTCTGTTGTTAAAGCGAGACGGGTCTGTGGCTTTTTTCTGGAGAAAGAAGAGCAATCATAATTAGATTTCATTTCAGAAGGCTCTTTAATAGGTTTAGGAATCTTTTCAGATGATTTCCTGTGATTCCTCACCTCCAGCTCCTGATAGAGAGTCCAGTTGCTGCTCCAGGTGGAAACGGCGTCGTACAGCTCACCGTGTTCTGTGTAATCATGCTTCAATCGTTCCAACTCCAGCTCATGTTCACGCAACACCTCCTCGTCCAGATCGTCTAACAGCACAAAACAACAAAATCAATGTCATCCAGTCTCTGTGTACCTAACACATTACAAACTACTGCTTAATCCCAATTAACAAAATCTTTACTATTCAGATTAAAGCGTTAGTTCACCCAAAAATGAAGATTCTGTCATTAATTACTCACCCTCATGTCATTCCACACCCGTAAGACCTTCGTTCATCTTCAGAACACAAATCAAGATATTTTTGATGAAATCCGAGGGTATCTGAACCACAACATAAGCAGCAACGTCACTTTTCAAGGTCCAGAAAAGTAGTAAAGACACGGTTAAAATAGTCAACGTGACCACAGAGGTTCAACGTTATGAAAAGTAACGACTTTATTCAACAATTTTTTTCTCTTCCCTGTCAGTCTCCTACGCAGTTGACGAAGTAAACACAGTGCAGCGTTTCTGTTTACATTAAAACGCCGGCTCAGTATCGTCCGACACTGTTCAAGTGAGCAGCACAAGGTTTGCGTGTGATTCAGCCGGCCAATAATGAATCGGCGTTCTGATGTAGAACACAGAAGCACTGAACTGCGTTTACACCATAAACCCGTAAGAGACTGACAGAAAAGAGAAGAAATTGTTAAATAAAGTTATTTTTGTTTTGTTTTTGCGGACAAAAAGAATTTTTGTCACTTCATAACATTAAAGTTGAACCACTGCAGCCACATGAACTATTTTATCAATGTCTTTACTACTTCTCTGGACCTCAAAAAGTGCAATGATGTTGCTGCCTATGTGTGGTTCAGAAACCATCGGATTTCATCAAAAATATCTTAATTTGTGTTCTGAAGATGAATGAAGGTCTTACAGGTGTGGAACGGCATGAGGGTGAGTAATAAATGACAGAAATGTAATTTTTGGGTGAACTAAAGCCCAGGGTATACTTCACTTTCCGCGCCCGGACGCATCACGCGCGCAGTCACGTCCGCGCGTCTTTCAAAGTATACTACACCACGGATGCGCACGGATGACCGGGTTCGTCATATGCGCAGTACAGCTTTTTTCTATGCTCTACCAGACATCGGAGAGCAGCACTGAGTCGTGGCATCAACGTGACATTCACTGGGCATGATCGGGGAAGAAAAGAAGTGCATCCTTTCCCATATTTTACTTATCCCCCTCCATGAATTTGCCGCCATAAACACGTCTTTGTACTCTTTCAAACATGAATTGTACAAATGTGGTTACTTTCTAATCTCTTCGCACAAACGCTGATCAAGTTCGCCGTCCATTGTCGTGTTTTTCTGTTTTTTCAAACATGTTTTTAAACCGGTCTTTTCTGCTCAATACTGTGGGTATTGCCACCTAGTGGACTCTTCTATACTGTTTGCGCATGCACTGTTGAACGCGGACTGTCCGTGCGGTCTCGAAATTTGGGCTGCATGCGGCCAGGGTGTGCGGCCGGCCGTGAGTATACCCGGGGCTTAACCCTTTTAAAGTCGGCATGAAACGGACGTTGCAACTGTCCTTTATTCTCCATTGTTTTGTTTTTTTTTAAAGAAGAAAAAAAATTAGAGGGCGGGACTTGATTTTGACTTGATTAGATGGTTGTTGGTTTGCTATTGGTGGATCTCATGTGAGTGACAGGTTACCCCGCCCTCATGCCAGTAAACACATCACCAGAGAAGAGATACAAGAGGGAGGGGAAGTTATTTTGATTAAAGATTACAAGGGCACATGAATTAAAAAAAATAAAAAATAATGTGCACGGATAAATAATTTATAATAAATAACGCAATATTCCATAAAAAAAATAAGAATTGTCCATTTTGATTTAATGGTGACTTTAAGATTAGGTTGGTCTCAAATTTCATACTATTTGCTTTCGAGGTATACATCCATGTTTTCGGGCTGATATTATCCACAAAGTCTTTTGCTACATAATTGTATGCATGAGTGCAATGTGGTCTCAACATAAAATTAATAATCCCCTCAATATCATCTTACTACATTCTCAAGTATGTACTTTCCCACCAGCAGCACAGCAGGTACTTTTTGTACTCTGAAGTATGCAAATTGGGATTCAGCCAAGTTCTTGAAAACGAGCCGTTAGCATACCACTGTGATAAGGAACGAAGGCTCGTCTCTGCTCCGGGCTGTAGTAACATTTCTCCCAAAACTTGACGATCTCTGATCGGATTGTGTGAATAACACGCTCAATGTTTTTCTTTCTTCAGCTCCTCCAATCGCTGAAGCTCTGCCTGCAGCTGTGACACAGTGAGAAAGAGTGTTTTATAATTCCAGCAGAAGCTCAAGACGAAACAACATGACCTACTTTGGTGACATGTGCGAGTGTACTTACTGCGTTCAGTCTGCTCTTTGTGCTAGTGCGGGTGTTTTGCATCAGACTCTCTCTTTCTTCCACAGGAATCTGCAACATCTCCCACAATTCCTCAATACGGCTATGGATGGACACACACAGTGCTTCACTTTCAGCTTTACGGCTCTCCAGCTGAAATACAACACACACACACACACACCACACCATTAACCAGTGACATTTCACATTTCAAACTGAAAACCAAACATTGGCATAATAAGGTTCCCTTTATTTTAAGGTGTCCTTGTATTTATACATTTAAATACGGTGTAAAATTAATTAACAACATATACATTTACTTAACAGTAGGGTTAGTTGCATATATTATGCATAATTTACTGTTATTACTATATAGTAAGTACATGTAACATTATAAATGTCTTTGCGGTTACTTTTGGTCAATTTAATGCATCCTTGCTGAATAAAAATGCAAATAAATAATTCATAGGAACGGCTGCATGAATTGTGTGAAGAGTGTGTACCTGCCGCAGTAACACTTTAAGTGAGCTGATGTTTTCCACAGAGAGGCAGAAAGCGTCTTCATCCTCACACACAGCGTCTTTCTCAAAGGTTGTGTCAGGATGCTGCTCCAAATCCTCCATCAACACTGTGATCTGGCGCTTCATTTCCACAAACTCGGCATGACGACGCTCCTGTAAACACACACAAGCCCACTTCCTGTAACCATTCTGGATATATTTTCACATTCAGAGAGGCAAACTACCACACTTTTCATTTAAGAATGCAGTATACACTAGCGGACAAAAGTTTGGAATAAATATGATTTTTGAAAATGTAACTCCTGTGATGCAAATCTGAATTTTCAGCATCATTACTTCAGTTTTCAGTGTCACATTATCCTTCAGAAATCATTCAAATATGCTGATTTGGTCCTCATTTGTCATCAATTATTATTAAAGGGGACCTATAATGCCCCTTTCAGAAGATGTAATATAAGTCTCTGGTGTCTCCAGAATGTGTCTGTGAAGTTTCAGCTCAAAATCCCCCACAGATCATTTATTTTAGCTTGTCAAATTTGCCCCTATTTGGGTGTGAGCAAAAACACGCCGTTTTTGTGTGCGTCCCTTTAAATGCAAATGAGCTGCTGCTAGGGCTGCATGATTTATCGCAATTTTATTGCACGCGATTTGGAAAAGGCTGCAATTATTTAATGCGCAGCTTGTCAGAGCTGTACGGCTGTCATCAGTACTAAATGCTTCTCCATCTGAAAGCCAGAGGGTGCTCTCGCACAGAAACTGCAAATATGCCCTGCTGCCGAAGTAGAACAAGCATCATTCTAGGAAATCCTATACAATCGCTGTAGCTGAATAAACAGAAGATTGAAATGTTTTGATTGATTAAACATGACTAATAAACACACGACTGCCTTATTCTGTGTAAGAAGCCACATTATCTCACAGAAGGACGCTCAACTGTCGTTATAAAGTGAGTTTGGAGTAAAAACATTAAATGTTGTATTTTGTTGGACAAGATGTTAATAAATGCTTCTCATGTCTGGAAAGATGTTTGACGCATGTTGCTTTTTCCAGGGTTCCCACTATTTCATGAACACCAGATTCAAGGACTTTTTAAAGCACCGTTTATTTTATATCAAGCACCTATCAAATTCACATCACATACAGAGCGTCATGAAAGACTTCTTACAGTACTTAACATTTTAATCCTTCTATTGCATTTGCATCCATTTTAACCCGGAAGAGGTACGGAATCATTTGTACATTCATTTGGGAAATAAATTAAAACTGTTTGCAGCTTTATTATCCCTAATGATAACAGTTATTCCATACTAGTTTTGGTTTTCATTTTTTATGAATCATTACTTGAGTAAAAAACATTATAATATAGAGAGAATATTATAAAAATACATTTTGCAATTTGAGTAAAAAAAAAAGTATTATATGGATTGAAATTGTGGCTTAAAGTTGGAATATATACAATATATTATAGATCTTGCAATTCTGAATAAAGAAAGAATTGAGAGATGTAAATGAGCACTTCCTAGAAAAAAAAATCTGAATTGCAATTTATATATCACAATTCTGACTTTCTTTATTCAGACAATTGTGGCTTTATAATCATGCAATTTTGACTTTTTAAAGGGTTAGTTCACTCAAAAATGAAAATTCTGTCATTTATTCACCTTCAAGTTGTTCCAAACCTGTTTGAATTTCATTGTTCTGCTGAACACAAAGAAAGATATTTGGAAGAATGTCAATAACCAAACAGATCTCGCCCCCATTAACTACCATAGTAATTATTTTCCTATTATGGTAGTCAATGGGGGGCGATATCTGTTTGGTTCCAAAACAAATATACTAGGACTAAGAGGGGTGAGTTATAATTTTCACAAAATTTATTTCAAATTTAATTCAAGCACTTTCAAGGACCAATATTTGTTTTCAAGAACTTTCCAGGCCTTGTGTCTGAAATCCAAGTACTTTCAAGGCACGTGGGAACCCTGTTTTTCAAATGCACATTATAAGCGATTCAAACTCGCAGTGCTTTCAGATGGATTAGCATTTGGAGCCATACTTAAGCCGCGCATAAAAATAAATAAATCGCAGCTTTGCAATTTCATAATCGTACTACGTCAAATCGTTTAAGCTCGATTTCAATGGGGTTTTTTTCTCTAATCGTCCGATTAATCGTGCAGCCCTAGCTGCTGCTCCCGCCTCCTTTCCAGAAGAGGGCGGAGCTTTAACAGCTCACGCTTCGGTTGCTCAACAACAACAAAGCTGGAGAATCTCAAGCAGCTAAAATGAGGATTATCAGTAACAGTGTTCAGCCTTACATTGTTCAAACTGCCATCTGCCAGAAGCCAGTCATTATAGTTAATAAAGTTTTAAATACATATATTTTTTTGTACAAAAATGCATCGCTTCGCTTCACAAGGCCTTTATGAACCCCCTGGAGCCATATGGATTACTTTTTATGATGGATGGATGGATTTCTTTGGGCTTCAAAATATTGAGCCCCAATTACTGCCATTATAAAGCTTGAATATTTTTAAATATGTCTCCGATTGTGTGCGTCTCAAAGAAGATAGTCATAAACACCTAGGATTGCTTGAGGGTGAGTAAATCATGGGATAATTTTCATTTTTGTGTGAACTATCCCTGTAATATTGTGTATTACATACCACTTCACATACAAAAAAAAAAAAACAGAGTATAAAGTGCTACTCAGCTATTTTACCTTCTCCTGGTTGCGGGCGTTGATGTGTTCCCTGTAGTTCTGCAGCTGCTGTTGTGACGGCACTCGTTCAGGATGGATGGGGAAGAGGTCATCACACAGGACATCACACAGATCTTGATCCTGCTGAATCAGAGACTTCAGCTCGCTCTGACGCCCACTCTTCTCCTTCAGCATCATCTTGACCTGCGTACGGAGATCCTTCTCCAACTGCAGCATCGTAAGACCGTCTTCCTCCTGCCCTGCCAAACATGCAAAATCTCCAATCTGATTGACTGGCTTTACAGAGCATCTGGGAGTTTGAGGGCACCGGTTTTTACCCAAGACTTCATGCAGATAAACAAAACACTCACCTGACACTCCTGCACCTGAAGTTCATCACACAGGCTGGCCACCTCTTTCCTGCATGCTTCAATACTGCTCATCAAGCGTTTCTTCAAGCCCTCCTCCTCTGCGATCATCATGTCCAGCAGGTTCTGAAATCACAATGAAGGTTTCACATTGAATCGGTGTCGTCACTCTCCAGTCGATGAGAACCTCACATGACCCGAACTGACCTTGATGTGCATGTGAACGGCGTCCGTGCGCTGCAGCCTCTGGTCCTCTGGGATGCCGATCTCCTCCCAGATGTCCTTCAGCTCACCAAGAGCATTGTTCAGATATGAGACAGACTGTGCAGCGTGGATCTCACTGAAATAACACACATTCAGATTTACATGAATGCATCCTGTTATCTTAGATGTCATTTAAAGGGTCGGATGTCTGACAAATTAAAGAACAAAAAAAAAAACACTCAAATCTTATTCTTATGGATGAATAAATGATCAAATCAACAGCATTACTCTGCTATTATACTTATTAAATTTATGTACTGCTATTTGAAAAGGGCTTGTTCACAATGTTTAGAAATAAACAATAATTTGTATTAGTAAATGATCACTAAAAATGTGCAGCATTATTGATAACTGTATTATTGATTAATATTTTTTCCCCCCCAATAAGAGCAGAATTATAATTTGCATCAATAATTGATCTTTAAGAATGTGCAGCATTATATATTGCTGCATAATTATTGATTATCATTGCTGTTACAAGAAAAAGGCTTCACGGTGTTTATAAATTAGCAGAATAATCATTAATAAATTATCATTAAAAATGCACAGCATTATTGATTGCTGTCTGAATTATTAAACAATAAAATCATTATATTTTCCAATAATATCAGAATTATCATCATTGGAATTGATGGAAAAGGGCTTCACAATGTTCATAAATATAAGTAGACGAATCATTTTTATTAATGATCAGTAAAAATGTCTAGCATTATTGATTGCAGTCTAAATTATTGAACAATAAAATAATTATATTTTCCAATATTATCAGAATTATTGATTATCATTGCTAATGGTGGAAAAGGGTTTCACCATGATTATAAATATTAGCAGAATAATATTTTTTATTAATAAACGATCATTAAAAATGTGTATCATTATTGAGTGCCATCTAAATTATTGAACATTAAAATCATTATATTTTTCAATAATATCAGAATTATTGATTATCATTGCTAATGATAGAAAAGGGCTTCATAATGTTTATAAATATAAGCAGAATAATCATTTTTTATTAATAAATTATCATTAAAAACATGTATCATTATTGATTGCTGTCTGAATTATTGAACATTAAAATCATTATATTTTCCAATAATATCAGAATTATTGATTATCATTGCTAATGATAGAAAAGGGCTTCATAATGTTTATAAATATAAGCAGAATAATCATTTTTTATTAATAAATTATCATTAAAAACGTGTATCATTATTGATTGCTGTTTAAATTATTGAACAATAACACCATATTTTCCAATAATATCAGAATTATTGATTATCAATGCTAATGATGGAAAAGAGCTTTACAATGATTATGAATATAAGGAGAATAATCATTTTTATTAATAAATCATCATTATAAATGTGTAGCATTATTGATTGCGGTCTGTACTGCCAAATAATAAAATCATAATTTACAATAATAGCAGAATTATTAGCATTGCTATTACTAAAAAGGGGCTTAATGAACATAATAATTTACATTAATAAGTTGTGCAGCTTTATTTATTGTTGTATATTATTGAATAATGAAATTATTATATTTTCCAATAATACCAGAATTACTGCTAATACTGAAAAGGACGTTAAAATTCGCAGTATTTTCATAAATGACGTGCTAATGCTAAATCCATTTGTAATTTTAAATCAAACTAAAATCACTCAAATATAGATCATTTTTGCCGGAATTATGACTTTCAGTAAAACATTAGCATCGGAAACTAAAGCTAAAACACAACACACTAATCTCCATATAAACACATCCAGCTTCAAACTCTCGCTCTTACCTCTTCCTCATCCTGTCCTTCGCCGCAGATCTCCGATGAGATTTATTCGATCGATAAATGATATTTTGACACTTCTAAACTTTGTTTTACGTTTAATTTCACGATCTATCCGACGCTGGGTTTGAACCGCTGACTAAAAATTCAAACGCCGCACCGATACGCCTCTCTGCTCTCTGATTGGCCGAGACCAAGCTAGACAACTACGTCATATGAATATTCCAGCACACTGATTGGCTTACAGTTCAAGCCAGCTGACTGAGCAGTTAAACCAGAAGTACTGATGAATGACGCTGTTGATTTCAGAACCTTTAATCAGCAGAAGTGAATGTAATCAAACCCGTGATTACTGATTAATAAGTGATACTATTTGATAACTTTTATGAGAATATTTTATTAAATTCTAAACATGTAGAATACAATCCTGAAACTAATCTATTGATGCAGAATAAATGACAATAGAGTGTTTAATTAACTGTCCCAGCTCTTTTCAAAATATGTAGTGATTAATCTTCTTCATGATGAACTCGAGCTATGGTTCTCATCATCTAGGCGATTAATCTTTGTCAGAGCTACAGTTAATCACGTGACATCGACATAATAAACAATAAGCATTAAACAGGACCTCTTCTCCATGAAAGACTGAAGTATTAAAGCTGCAAAGAATTCATTCTTTCAGAAAGATTTGTACGTATTTATACATTCATTTATGGAGCTGAAGATAGAGATTCATTAATTCATTAATGTATTTGAAAACTGATTCACATGCTCATGTAGCTGATGATTCATTTACACTTTCATCAATGGAGATGAGGAGTCATTAGATTGTTCATTCCATCATTCATGCTGAAGCTCGGGGTTATTTCATTCATGGAGGTGGCGATTTGTTCACATCTTGTGGTTTCTCAGCCGCTCCGGGTCATGAGCTCCTCCAGGGCTCTCTCTTTATGGTTCTCATGCACCAGTAGAACTTCTTTAATAGTGCTCTGCTGGAAACCCATCTCACAGAACTGAGCCAGCAGAAACAGGAACTCTGAAGCCTGAGAGAAAAACAAAAACGTCAAGTTTTATAGTTACTATTTATCAGGTTGGTGAATTTGATGTGCTAAATACTGGTTTGAGGGGTGTTTTGTGTGCTGGATGCCAATTAGATGAGTGTTTAGAGCACTAAATACTGGTTTGAGGGGTGTTTCATGTGCTGGATGCTGATTGAGTGTTTATATCACTAAACACTAGTTTGAGGGGTGTTTTGTGTGCTAGTTGGCGATTGATTGAGTGTTTATAGCACTAAACACTAGTTTGAGGGGTGTTTTGTGTGCTAGTTGCCGATTGATTGAGTGTTTATAGCACTAAATACTGAATTGAGGGGTGTTTGTGCCTATTGCTGATTGATAGAGTGTTTATAGCACTAAATACTGGTTGAGGGGTGTTGTGCTGGATGCCAATTGATTGAGTGTTTATAGCTAATACTGGTTTGAGGGGTGTTTGTGTGCTAGTTGCTGATTGATTGTTTATAGCACTAAATACTGGTTTGAGGGGTGTTTCGTGCCCTAGTTGCTGATTGATTGAGTGTTATAGTGCTAAATACTGGTTTGAGGGGTGTTTGTGTGCTAGTTGCTGATTGATTGAGTGTTTATAGCACTAAATACTGGATTGAGGGGTGTTTTGTGTGCTAGTGCCACTAAATAGGATTGAGGGGTGTGTGCCCTAGTTGCTGATTGATTGTTTATAGCACTAAATACTGGTTTGAGGGGTGTTTTTGCGCTGGATGCCAATTGATTGAGTGTTTATAGTGCTAAATACTGGTTTGAGGGGTATTTTGTGTGCTAGTCGGCGACTGATTGAGTGTTTATAGCACTAAATACTGGATTGAGGGGTGTTTCGTGTGCTGGATGCTGATTGAGTGTTTATAGCACTAAATACTGGTTTGAGGGGTGTTTTGTGTGCTGGATGCCGATTAGATGAGTGTTTAGAGCACTAAATACTGGTTTGAGGGTGTTTCATGTGCTGGATGATGAGTGTGTATAGCACTAAATACTGGATTGAGGGGTGTTTCGTGTGCTGGATGCTGATTGAGTGTGTATAGCACTAAATACTGGTTTGAGGGGTGTTTTGTGCGCTGGATGCCAATTGATTGAGTGTTTATAGCGCTAAATACTGGTTTGAGGGGTGTTTCATGTGCTAGTTGGCGATTGATTGCTTATAGCGCTAAATACTGGTTTGGGGGTGTTTCATGTGTAGTTGGCGATTGATTGCTTATAGAGCTAAATACTGGTTTGAGGGGTTTCGTGTGCTAGTTGGCGATTGATTTAGTGTTTATAGCGCTAAATACTGGTTTGAGGGGTGTTTTGTGTGCTAGTTGGCGATTGATTGAGTGTTTATAGCACTAAATACTGGATTGAGGGGTGTTTTGTGTGCTAGTTGCTGATTGATTGAGTGTTTATAGCACTAAATACTGGATTGAGGGGTGTTTCGTGCCCTAGTTGCTGATTGATTGTTTATAGCACTAAATACTGGTTTGAGGGGTGTTTTTTGCGCTGGATGCCATGAGTGTTTATAGCACTAATGGGTTTGAGGGGTGTTTTGTGTAGTTGCTGATTGATTGAGTGTTTAGCTAAATACTGGATTGAGGGGTGTTTAGTTGATTGTGTTTATTAAATGTTTGAGGGGTGTTTTTGGCCTGCCAATTGATTGAGTGTTTATAGTGCTAAATACTGGTTTGAGGGGTATTTTGTGTGCTAGTTGGCGATTGATTGAGTGTTTATAGCGCTAAATACTGGTTTGGGGTGTTTGTGTGCTAGTTGGCGATGATTGGTGTTATAGCACTAAATACTGGATTGAGGGGTGTTTCGTGTGCTAGTTGGCGATTGATTGAGTGTTTATAGCACTAAATACTGGATTGAGGGGTGTTTCGTGTTCTAGTCGGCGATTAATTGAGTGTTTATAGCACTGAACACTGATTTGAGGGGTGTTTCGTGTGCTGGATGCCGATTAGATGAGTGTTTAGAGCACTAAATACTGGTTTGAGGGTGTTTTGTGTGCTAAATGCCGATCGATTGAGTCTTTAGAGCACTAAATACTGGTTTGAGGGGGGTTTCGTGTGCTGGATGCCAATTGGTTGAGTGTTTAGAGCGCTATATGTTGATTCAAGGGGTGTTTTGTGCCCTGAATGCCGATTGGTTGAGTGTTTGGAGCGCTATATGCTCATTTGAGGGGTATTTTGTGTGCTGGATGCCGATTGGCTGAGTGTTTTTTACAGGTCTCACTTTGCTCTCACAGTTCTGGAACATCTCCAAAGCTTCTTCCACCTGAGTCTTCTCATAACCCAGCCGACAGAGACGATCACATGAAGTCAGGTAACTCAAAATCTGGAGGAAATCAATAAAGAATTAAAGACAGAATGTGTTTTTATATTGTGTGCGTTTGCGTGCAGTGTGTGTGTGTTACCTGATCAAGGCTCTTGGGTCCTGTCCTCTGCAGTGCTAGTATGGCAGTGCGCATTGTGTATCCTTGTTGTGTAACTGCTTCAAGAAGATCCCTTTCTTCTCTTGACTCAAAGCACACAGCAAGTCTGCTGGAGCGTCCTGCAGCCCTGCGGACGTCCGCGGGCGCACACCCTAAAACGCACCAGTAGCAACACATCAGCTCAACAATAATCCTAAATAAAATTTATGGATCAACAGCGTGTGTATATTACATTTGAGGTGGGTTTCTGAGGCCTGGCTGAGGGTAGCGGTCCTGCGGACGAGGGTCTCTGCTGTTGGAGGGTAAGTGAGTTCCGCCGCCCGCTGTTTCTCATTACGACAGGTTTCCTGCGGGGGGCTCTGGAGCCGTGAGGACTGCCCTGCGGCGTCTGGCTGAGGGCAGAGGGGACAGGCTTCCGTATGTCTTTTAGAGAGGAGGCGGAGCTCGGTCGGGCCTTGTGGATTGGAGGGGCGCAGGAAGGGGCGGGGCGAGGGGTGGAGACTCGGTGGGTCTGACGAACAGAACATCGCAGGCACTGCGAGCCGGAGCTCTTCGGTCTTTCTTTGCAACGAGCATCATCCTCCTCAGTAGACGAGCTCTCGTCATCTGAGCCGCCCTCGGAATCCGTATCTGCGATGAGGAACTGGACCGCCCGCAGTGGGCGGGGCCTATGTGAGTCAGCAGCGCTGAGGCTTAAGCTGCGGGGACGTGGGCCCAGTTCCCAAAATTCCGCGCTTCTGATGCGCACCATACGGCTCTGCTGTGGGCTGCTGAACATCAGCCAAAATGGTGGGCAAGTGGGGGACACACACTCGGGGGCGCTTTTTTGGCCTTCCTGTTCTTCCGCTGCTGTTCTCCCAATACAGCCATGATCCGTTTCTCCAGAGTGAATGAATACTGCCGAACAGGACAACACGTGATCATTAAGAGAAAGAAGATCCTACAGATTGTAAAGCATTATTTATGAGTCTACTGTTGCATTCTTACCTTTGTTTCACGCAGTATTTGAGCACAATCTGGGATCTTTACTTCAGGAGCTGTGACCGGCTCTTTCTGACCCAACTGTATCTCCACAGAGTCCAGTGCGACTTTAAACGGAACCTCATCCAGACTACACATTCTGCTGACATGCATAAACAGTTTATATTTATTTAAATCAGTACCTCAGTGTAGTTCATTTATACCAACCCTCAGTATTTTTGTTATTCAATATTTCTATTAATGGCATATTTTTGCCTCTTTGTCGCCATCTCTGTTTGAAACCTGCAATTGCAGATATTTGCGGAATTATCATCTTTATGTGGGTTGTTTATCGGCACGAGCTGAATGTTTGTCAGTCACCACACCGGTGGATACTGTACAGGTATTTTTACAGATTGCAGTCTTGGAAGTATGACCAAAATAAGAATTATCACCAGAAAATATCATATGAACAGGAACAAATCTGTCACTTTTTAGACTGAGAACTGAAAAAAAACATTACAATAAATCATGCTACCAATGCTGATTAAATCTAACAATCGCTTAGCTAGGATCACGTCAAACCATGCAAATTATTATTATTGTTATACTTTGTTCTCAAATTGTTAACAACATCAGCATTGCGTGACTACGTGTATTTAGTGTGTATTAGCATTACCTGTAGATTTCTGTAGTCTAATCTCTAACGTTAATTTGTCATACCATACGCCATCAGAATGATACATTTAATTATTCCAGCTGCTGTGAGAAAAGGCTATAAATGATCCGACACCTGCAGCATCCTCACATGATATAGCTGGGACTCCTTCTTTATGTAAACAGACGTGACGTAATGATGCAAAGACGAATGGCTGCATACTCAAAATTCCTGTGCCAGTACCACTCGAATTATAAAACATTATTACAAGCTTACCGTTGTGAATTGGGCTAAGGTAAGGAAATAGTTTTGAACACTGCCTCAAAAATTGATTTTGGATAATTTTTAACCAAAAAAGCCTGCAACTTTAAGCATGAAGATCCTATGTTTTTTATGAGCGCTATTACAAATGATTAATAACCTATTATGGAAACAACATTAATCTAGCATGGAAAAGTGTTAGCTTTGAACACATTAAATTAATGTATCCAACATTGGGAGCTTTTGGCCCATGCTGCCTCAAACCTTCATGAAAAAACAATTAAAATCATACAATGTCATAATAATAATACCAGTGTTAGGTAAGTTACTCTAAAAAAGTAATTAATTACCAGCTACTAATTACATCTTCAACAGTTTTGTTAGATTAATTTACTCTCTCTCTAAAATGCATTGCATTATTTATTACTAATTATTTTATAAATTCCATATCAACATCGAGCAGTTGAACAATACAAGGACAGACATAAAACTTCTCTTTTAATTTTCAAATAAACAATAAAAAAAAAATGCTTGGACTGAACAAAGTATTTAAAGGGGGAAGGTTACATTAAAAGCATTAAATATGTTAAATACACTATTGTTTTATATAGACTACATTTAAAGCATTACATCAGAAGTAACTAATTAAATTGCAGAAAAAATGAGAGTAATCCCTTACTTTATTTTAATAAAAATGACAGTAATTACTTAGTAATGCATTACACCCAACATTGAATACTACTAATATGATACTTCACTTCATTGTAGTAAAAACCTTTAAAATAGTAGCTAAAAAATGAATGTTTATCATTTTATTTAAATGTATATATTTATAATAAAATAATTTAAGATTTTGCTATGAAATAATACTACTACTAACATATGTAATTTTAGTAAAAACTTTTAATTAACTAACTTAAATGACAAAAACTTATAATTTAAGATTTTGCAAATAATGATAACAACATGATGCTCAATCACTGTAGTAAAACTTTTTATATTATTAACTAATTTAAATGACAAAAATATATATTATTGTATATAATTATTTAACAATCATAATGTTTTGTCCAATGCAACCAACTGTAAATGGGTATATCTGTATATTAGTATTGATTACAGGACATTAAATGAAAGTGTCTTACCTGCAGTGTTTGAAAGTGTGTGTGAGTTGAAGGATGTGTGTATCGTATGTTCCTCGGTTGCACAGTGTACAAATCAGGTTCACGTGTGCATAATAACAGAAGCACGATGTCCCTGGTGAATCAACACAGGCTTACACATACAAACAGCATCAGGCTTACACACTGACTCACACAATAATCCTTTCATATCCTGTCGGAACAAACGCACATCATCATCATGTTCCTTTCCATTTCTCACATGATGTGCTAAAGATACTAAGAGGTTTTAAACTCCTTCTCCAATAGATACCAGGAACCGTGATGCTGTTTATGCAATATGTTATCAGAAGTGTGAAGATTCTCAATGCGTTATTGTAGTGTCTGTTTACTCGCCGTGAATCTGAAAAAGGCATCAGGAGATGACACACTTCATGAGCTTGAAGTCTTGGGCCATATGCATAAACAGGGATGGTTTATGTGGTTTGTGTCGCCCTCTACTGGCCCTAAACTAAAACAGCAGGATTATTTTGTTTTCTGACCTAAAGTATGACGGTCATTTGCAGTTCCCAGTGCATTAAAACAAAAAAGTTATACTTATGTTTAGTAAATTTGATAAAAGTAGGCTACTATAAAACATATAGCATTAATAATGAATAACAAGAAAGTAGTCTTTTATAAAAACACACAAGTCTTGTTTAAAAACATATTCATAGTTTTATTATGAGCAGTTAACTCAGTAATGTAGAGCTAAATACCATGAGATATGCAGTTGTAGGTAAAAAGCAGTTCTGTGAAATCATCACTGGCAATAAACATTTGTAAATAACAGTAAATACATGATTTCAGTGAAATGAAGTGAATGAAACTGATAAAATGGTGGTGGATGAGCAAAAACACACACTTGCACACACTCTTCCGGTTACAGACATATGCTGATACTTTCACGCTCTCTCTCAAGTTCTTTCTGTGACACAGAATTGTGCCCGTAATGCTAAAATGAATTTAAACTACACTCAAAATTATTATATACAAATATAAATCAATACAACATATTGCTACGGTGTGACCCGCAAACATTCAGCGCGACACACACCGAAATCTTTCTCACACACACACAATATTCCTGTTTCTCTCTAATGGAACTGATGGAACTATAACTGCTGCTTTGGAAATGGAAGATGGGAGCAAACCAATGTTCCCGCCCTAGTTTGTGATTGACAGAGACTCTATCCAATGACCTCACACGAACCGTTTCTCATGCACTATCAATCATTAAATCCCTTTCTGGCAATCCCTTTCTTTCATCTAAACATGTAAATGAAATAAAAATAGAAACAGGGAACCGTGACAATATCTGCATCCCAATTTGCATACCATCCATGCTATAAATATTACCCACAATTCAATTGTACTACAGAAGAGGGCTTGTAACAGATCTTCAACAACTTTTTTTGTAATAGTGAAAAATGATAAAAACCAAAATGCCAAAGTTGCCACAGCAAGTAATAATGAATTTAGCTAGATGTTAACGCTTCCATACTGCGTTAATATTATATAATTGCAATACTAGCATACTACATACTCAAAGTATATACTTTCCCATAACTGCTGAAGTACATACTCACAGAAGTAAGCAAACTGGGATGCAGCCTGTGTATGCGTAACACACTTCACTCTAATGTCGTCTCTACATTGCCATTGCCTGAAACACACGCACGCCTCAAAATAACACTACAACAAGGACAAAATGCTGAAGAATGTGCCGTCCCTGGTTCAAACTAATGATTCACACACACAATCAAATATTCTCACATATGCCTTGCTGGGGGTCTGATCCCAGATCTCGCATTCTCATCAATTATGTGCCGGACAGGAACAGGAAGATAAAGAATAACTGCATGCTGAGAATATCAAGTGCGATAAATATATCTAAAATACTGTAACAAATGTTAACACTTACTTTTAATGATTGCACATATATCCGCATAGCAATATTCGGTTTGTAATTCTGTAAGGTCAGGGTTAGATTAATCCTTATATGTCTCAAAAGCAGTTCAGAGCCTTTTCTGCAAGTGTGAACGCAACGATCAGAATCTGGAGTGACTCTAGTTTGATTAAAGCGAGTTCGGTGCCAATCTCTGTGATTGGAAATGCTTGAGAGCCAAAGTACTGCTAAAGAGCCAAACTGCATTTGATTTTAGATACATAAGGACACTTTCTTTATGAGGGAGAGTATTAATATCTGTTCTTTGAATATGTAAAATGCAAAAATATGTTTAGTCTGAGTGTTTAGTCTTTGGTAAACTATACAGTGCTCTTGTTGTGGTAGAAAAATATCCAATCTGTACTCTCGAACTAATCTGTATGATATATCAGGATCTGATAAAAACATATTCAATTGAAATGACTGAATAATGATGATGTTTTTCCCTCTTTCCATGAATCTATCTCTCTCTCTCTATATATATATACATACATACACAGACACAGAGTAAGGCATGTTAGACTAAAATTCATTCATCATTCAGTGACCTAATGGAGGACCCTTAGGCTACGTTCACACTGCGAGCCATAATGCTCAATTGACCCTTCACCGGGAGTTTGATTGACAAGCGATCTAACCAATCATAACGCCGAATCTGCCATTTTGTCTGACAAAGCAGTCAGGAGTTAGAAGATTAACCTCAGTGGACTTGAATTTGAAAAATGGTGTGTACTGACGTCTTTCCGTGTTTGAAACAACATTCCTCCTGATGTTCATTCATGTTTATTTGATGCTATAAATGAACTAGTAGGAAGAGATGATCGGTTCACGAGCCGCTTGAGCTGAGACACTACAGCGCTCTGTCACGACACATTAAAGAGCCACAAATTGTTCGAATTTCTTAAAAAATTACACAGTTTGAAAGCTGGGACTTTGTTTAATATCATAAGTAACTTGCTCTGTCTTGTCTGTCGACGTGTTGTCAGTGTCCTCTTTGCTCCGCAATGTATTTTTCACTCTGTGTGGCGTGAAAGCGTCATGGCTTGTCAGACAAAGCAACAGTAACTAAGGGGGGCGGGTCTTTGCGAAGGGTCAATTCCGATGGTTGCTCGGATGGGTTTTTTTTGTATAGCTGTTCACATTGTTGTTTTAAATGTGGCCAAAATCAGATTTAAAGTGTGAACAGATCATGGTTCTGAACTGACCTGCATAAGCAAAAGAACAATACAAACAGGGTTGTTACCACAAAATCCACACAATTGCTTCTCAAAACTAGTCCAAAACTAGCCCAACCGCATTCTGTGGGGTATCCTGGTAAATATCGTGTTAGTGCCGTCGCTTCAACCCATGGAGGCAACAGTGAAAAAGTAACCCAATTCTGCACGAAAATCATGGCAACACACACAGCACGCTGACATATGGAAGTAAACACGGAGGGGATTAAAGTAAACGACTATGCGTTTATTTATAGTGTGATCTCCCATGTGGTTTTTACTGTACACACTGTAATGAGAAAAACGGATATGAGTCACATGTGGGCAAGAAAAACATTTGGGCCACATTTACCTGCAGTGTGAACGTAGCCTTATTTTAGGGGCTCCTTAGACAAACTCCAATACGTGATGATTACATAATAATTATCCAATAGTTTCATGAGTTAGTGGAATCATAAATCATGATGCAGCTGATGTTGGATCAGTGGTTTCCTGCTGATTTACAGCAGAATGAAAAGCATAACTAAACACACTGGCAGAAAACCCACAACACGCTCACACATACAAACACGTCATGCAGTTTCACTTTGTTTATAAAAGCAGCTCTATAAATGTGCCATTATCTGTGGAGTTAAATATGACTTCACTTTGTCACTTTTCATCCTGTAAACGGTTTGATCGAACTCTCTGCATGGTATTAAAAGTAAAGCAAACCCAAACACATTCACTAACAAGAGTCAACTGATACGGTTTCCTCAAATAAAATTACACGTCTGTACAGCGCACATGTGTAAAGCCTCATTGCCGTGATCAGATAAGCACGCCCTGTGGCTGCTGCAGGATCTTGATCACTCTGCTGAGAGATTCGGTGGTGGCAAAGGCCAGATACTGACAGCACAACCAGTCCTCCAAACTCACGCCACAGCCTGAGTCCAAAGAACGTTCGGCGAACTTGATCATCATAAGCGTTCGCTTCAGGTCCAGCCAGTTCTGCAGGACGGTGTGGCGCTGGACTGTCCCGACAGCAGGGTTTAGCGAATTAAACAGATCCTCTCGCGGGCCCCACAGCAGACACTGCAAACACGCCCGGGCGTCCGCCATCTGGATGCGCTCAGAAGGATTGGGGTTGAGCAGCAATGTGGCGAGCTGCTGAAGGCCGTTAGAGTAGAGAGAGCGCAGAGGCAGCTGGGGCAAGTCAGAGCTGCAGTATTCCCTCTCCTTTAGCGCCGGACTTTCCTCGAACGGATTGGGTCGATGCAGCATCTCGTAGATCAGTATGCCGGTCTGGAATTCATCGCACTTGCGGTACTGAGTGGCAGTGAGAGCTCAGGTGCAAGACGGGACTGGTCTCGGAGCGAAGCGGGTTCCAGCACCACGTTCTTGAGTTTAGCCTGAGAGAAGTTGCTGATGATGAGGCGGGCGGGGCAAGCGGAAGCCGTGGCAGAGGAAGGTCCGGACGCGGCGTTGTTGTTCGGTTCCAGCAGCTCCAGGTTCCAAGGGTTCCCGGGCTGACAGTGCACCAGGAGGAGGTTCTCGAGCCGTAGGTCGCAGTGCGTGACATGGTAGGGTTTCATGTGCTCCAGTCCCGCACACAACTGCAGCAGCAGCAGACACACCTGCCGTTCGTACAGCTCAGGGTTTCGTGCGTGCCGCTCCACACCCTCGCGTACAAAATCCGCCACCGTCTGAAACGGCACTCACGAGTGATCACCACAACACGGCTGCAGAGTTTCCCACCCGGTCCTGCCGCATCTCTCTCATCTTCCTTGTCTCCTTTTCCCTCTTCTCCTCCTTCCGTACCGCCTCGCTCGTCTTCTCTATCCTCCTCTCGCTCCCAAGGGAGCAGACGGGCTGGAACGTCTGCCAGAAGTGCCCACAGTCCTGCTGGATGTTGAAGTGCACAGCGATACTCTGCCGTACTGCCAGGCTGTGAAAAAACTGTTGCTGAGTCTCCTTCACCACACCCCGACAGATCTGAGATCAGACAGAAAGAGAAAATTAAAGGATTAGTTCACTTCAGAATTTTCTGATAATTTACTCACCCCATGTCTTCCAAGATGTCTTTCTTTAGTTGAAAAGAAATTAAGGTTTTTGAGGAAAACATTCCATTTTTCTCCATATAGTGGACTTCAACGGGAATAACGGGTTGAAGGTTCAGGTTGCAGTTTCAGTGCAGCTTCAAAGGGCTCTACACGATCCCAGACGAGGAACGATCTGTCATTTTAAAAAAGTAAATAAAAATTTCTATACTTTTTAACCACAAATGCTCGTCTTGCACTGCTCTGCGATGCGCCATCATTACATAATCACGTTGGAAAGGTCACGTGTGGGGTAGGCGGAAGCCCGCGGTCTCATTTTCGCCTCCACCTTCAAAATTGTCCGACATCGTTGTTTTACCTTTCTTTGTAAAGGCCGTTTGACTTCCGCCTACATCACATGTGACCTTTCCAACATGATAACGGAAATCGTTCAAGATGTTTGTGGTTAAAAAGTATATAAAGTTTTATTTTTTTTAGAAAACGACTGTGTTTGCTAGATAAAACCCTTATTCGTCAGCTGGGATCATGTAGAGCCCTTTGCAGCTGCATTGAAACTGCATTTGGACCTTCAACCCGTTGGTAACCACTGAAGTCCATTATATTTAGAAAAGTCCTGGAATGTTTTCCTCAAAAACCTTAATTTATTTTCGAGAAAAGGGGGTGAGTAAATTATCAGGAAATTTTAATTCTGAAGCTAACTAATCCTTTAAAAGATTATGCTTATGTAGATAGCTAATCATTTCATCCATTTATCAGACATGCCACAGTAAATATGTGTAAGACTGAGCTTTCACCTTGACAGCGTAGTTCACCAGAGGTTCTCTGGCGAAAGATGCTGTGTAGTACACGGCATCTCCAGCCTCGCAGCAGGGTTTTCCCGCAGTCAGCCGAAAGTGAGACCAGCTGTCCGTCCCAAAGCGCAGATGATCTTTTTGTCCAGCCATGAATCGATCTTCACATCTTGTTGCCAACTTACGAAGGGTGTCCGTGTGGAGGCCTCGGATCCTCCCGACACTTCCTCCCAGCTCTCCATGCCTCTATATGGCACCTGCTTCTGGCCTTTAGCGGGTCTCCCAGCCCCTCGCGTTCGGGCCGTCAGACTCTCTGTACTGCGGTAGCCTCGGCGGTCACATCCCTGCATGGAGCTGCTGTTGGAAAGGCAAGACAGGCTCCGCCCACCCACGGGACGCTCCAGGGAGTCTCCGGATTCATCAGGATGTCGTGCCTCCGAACTTAGAGAGGAGCTCTGACTGGCCGTGTCCCATGTGGACTCAAGATCGTAGAGTGGATTGGCGACGCTCAGACTGGTCCCGCCAGGTTTGGCCTCTCCTTTGGGTCGCGGGGCAGTGAGTTCTCTACCTAGAGCGGATGGCTCTGTTTGAGTACGTGGGACTGACTTTTTGGGCAGGGGAGGAGGGGTGGATTTATTCGTGGGTTCGGACCTCTGGGTCAGACATTAAAGTGTCATCAGATGCTTTAGGGTGTCTAGGATGTTTCAAGGGGATCATGTTGGCCCTGGATTGACCTGTAGAGTGAGAGATGAGGAATCTCAGTTTCATGAACTTTGAAGTTATATCATATATATATGAAGGAATATCAAAAGAAAATGTGATCATTCTTCTGACCAACAATGCTTATTTGAAATGCTTGTTAACTGGTGCATTATTGGATTTCCTTTAAAAGCTAGTAACGTTGTCTAACCTTGATCCTGTCATTAAATGTTCCCTTTTACCATATCTCCATCTGCAGGAAGAACGGTCTTAAAGCATTTCACACATGCTCCATCCGCAGGGATGTGGGATATGAGTTAGGAATTATTTAACAGCGTGAAACCTCATCTAACATTCCTCACTAATCTGCTTTAATCTCCCAATATAATCAGACTGGGGCTTCCTCTGAGGCCCTTTCACCAGGACAGGGATTTTTGTAGGTCACGTCTATAAAACGATCAAAGAGTCAGTGGTACAAAATTAGAGACAGCACTTTAGCCCCTTGGAGACCCGTTCTGTTATGCAGTTCAGAGGTTCATAAGCCTTAGTCATCAGCTCAGCAATGCTATATTGTGAGATATCAGAGGTCAACAGAATAAAGAGGGAAGGAGCAACCACACTCTCTCGAGACTGAAAATTCATTATTTTTTCTAATACACTGTGTGGAACCAATGAACTTTGTCTGATAATCTGTCAATCACTCAAAGCTGTGGTCATTAAAGTCACAAAAACACTTGTGGTAGAAATTCCCCTACAAACCTGACTTAAGTGAAACGTGTAGCGTCTCCTAATCAACACTTATGAACTCTAGCGCGTCTATTGGCAACAACTTGTTTTGAGTTAGAATTTATCCTCTAGCGTTTCTACAGTTTTCATCAAATCTAAATGCCTTTTTAATGCCAATTTTTTTATTTTTAATGCCATATATGTCGGTAAATGTCGATAGATGACATCATAAGGCAATTAGAATATTCATCATGTCCTTGTTGCATTCGCATTCTGCCAAGTGTCTGCCTACATGCGTAAGAGGCAACTGTTTACACTTGTACGCGCATGCCCATTGTGCATGAATGGTCGTGTGACAAACGTTTTCGGTCATGTAGTGTAGACGGAGATCGTTTCTGAAACGGCAGTGTAGATAAGGATAATTTTCATTTCAAAATGCCATTTTAACACGAAAAGGCACTAGTGTAAACAGGGCCTAACACTTGGGATTAAGCTCTTTAGTGTTCCACTAACCTGCTGCGCGGCAGTAATCAGACAAGACTCCAGACAATGCCTTTAATATGCTTTAATCGCAGCCGTGAGGATCTCAGACCAATTTCAGAGAAAATCCCCCGACAAAGAGGGTACGAGAGTTTTTATAAAAAAGGAACATGGTAAAGGTAACATGATTCATTACATAATTTTCCTTCAACCTGATTGGTTCTACATATGTATAATTCTTTGTTACTAGGTTTGGCTATAATGAGAGACACAACACACCCTTTGAATCATGCTTTCGAATTATCGTCATCGTTATTGAACACCCAAAGCAATTAAAATAGCAAAAATTGTTGTTCTTACTTAGAGTTTTTGTCTTGTTTCTAGTCAAAATATCTTAAAGTTCTTAAATCAAGATGCATTTTCTTTCTAACCCTAACCAAAAATTAATTTCTTGGTTTTAGGAAAAATAAGTCAAAATTAAGTTAGTTTTTCTTTAAAACAAGCAAAATAATCTGCCAATGGGTTAAGCAAAATAATCTTATTTTAAACCAAAAATAAGATATATAATCTTGTTTTCAGTTTGGATTAATTATTTTGCTTACCCCATTGGCAGATTATTTTGCTTGTTTTAAAGAAAAACTAACTTAATTTTGACTTATTTTTCCTAAAACCAAGAAATTAATTTTTACTTGTCAAGAAAATGCATCTTGATCTAAGAATTTTTAGGTATTTGGACTGGAAACAAGACAAAAATTCAAAGTAAGAACAGCATTTTTTGCAGTATAAGCAAACTTTTGTACCGAATGCAATAGGTCTTCTGAATAAGGGGTAGGAAATGTGAATATTTTTAGCTTTTGAAGTGGATGTTGTGTATTGTTTATGTATTGATTGTATGGCAAGGCCAAAGACCAATTTTCAGCCAAGGCTGAACAATAAAGTAGTAAAGTAAACTAACTAACTAACTAACAAGGTAGGGGCAAGGTAGAGGTTGGACATACATATCAAAACTGGACACCTGTCTAGTTTTATTTCTCCTTTTGTTATTTTCAGACACACAGTAATTCTGGCCCAAGTGTTAGAGACATTCAGTATCAAAACATGTATAAATGTTATCCCTGTAAGGAAAGAAATGTTAGTTATGATTAATTATAATTAAAGTTAAAATTAAAATTTCTTCCACAAACTGAATCCCTGGTTTCCACACAGTGACTACTGCCAGCTTGAGAGAATATTACTGCATCTTCTCATCTAACGTCTTTTTTTGTGTGCAAAAAAAGTCTTTTTTGAGGTTATTTTCAGGGTATTATGTTTTTAATTGTTGCAATGGCCAATATTAGAAGAAGGTAATTTAAGGATTTATCTTTTTCAATTCTAACAGTATATTATATCTTTATGTCACATTAATATTTTCTGTAGATTATAGCGTTTTAATATCTGAAGCATTTTAAATTCGATGTCTTCTAGGAGCATTATTGTAAACACACTTAACAAAACAACAGGAAAACAGTATTAAAAATACATTCATATCAGTTGTCAGCCATAACATAAATATAATTATAGAATTTCTGTCATGCTTGAGTCAAGTTTGAGACCACAATGAAAACTGAGTTTTAAAATCTATTTCAAAATTATAAATAAGCATGCATTAGAATTTTAAATGTTTTAAAACAAAGAAAAGTTAAAACATAAAATATGAAATATTTAAGATTTTGCACTTTTTCTAGGACATATTGTTGTAATTTACATTTCCTGCTAGCAAAACTACATATTCATGCAAATAAAACTAAAAGCCTTAAGAAAAAGAGCAAAGAAAAGCAGAGAAAGAGACCAAGCCATACCTCCTTTCACTGCACAAACTTCAGAGAGACTCAATCAGCAAAATGATTTCAAATTGAGAGATTGAGAAGTGATCTTATTTATGGGTCCAGAAATGCTCTTGCACACACTGCTGCCATGACAACCTAAATATATCAACTTGAGCCGGCCAAATCAGGTCAGAACCTCCCGCTGCTGGCCCAAATAAATGGACAGAGCACACAGAGTGACCCATCAAATGTGTGTGTGTTTGACTTACCCAGGTTGGTGTATGTGGCCCTGCAGCTGCTGGACGCAGGAGAGTGTGAGATGGTGTGAGCGATTCCCTCTTCCTCTCGCTCTGCCTGGCTGCTGCTGTTTGAGGTGGGCGACACTGGGGGCGGACAGGAGGCAGGCGGCTCACGCAGGGGCGACAGCTCCAGCTTAGCAGGAAGAGAGGTGGCTGATGAGAGCTCAGTATCCTGAACTGGAAGCTGACTGCATAAGAGAGAGACAAACAACGACTGAGAATTATTCCAGCCCAAAGATTTCCAACCTAAACAGCAAGGATTTAGAAATTGAGGATGTGGGTTATTTTACAAAGCTTATTTTGGAACTACCTCTTTTTCTTTTCTTTTTTTAAAGGGATATTTCACTCAAAATAAAAATTCTGCCATTATTTACTCACCATGATTTTGTTTCAAACCCTTTCGACTATAAATAATGTTTATTTCTCACTCAAATCTATCATATGGCTGCATAAGACTTGGTACAAGTCATATGGACCACTTCTATGACACTTTTATGGTGCTCTTGCACCATTTTTAAGCTTGAAAAAAAAAAAAAAAAAAAAAAGATTTTATATCATCATATATCAACATAGTGCAAAATGGTATTAAAATTATGTGTAGAAGTCATATGAGAAAGAATGTCCTGAAAAATGAATTTCATTGATGTCATTTGGAGTAACCAATATAAAGAGACCATTTTGGATCAAGACATGCGGTCAATATCATATGACAGGATGTGACATCATTCAGACACCTGCAAAGGACCACATGGTCATGAAGCAAAGTAACTAACTCTCTTTTAACTATTTGAAAAATTCATGTGTTCACTTGATCATACGCATGTCCCGAAACATCAGGTCATTCGGTACAACTGCTATAAAACATGGAAAATGTTGTAATATTTTAAAAACTTGTACTAAATATAAAATGTTTGATTGTCCTTTTGCTAGCTAACTAGCTAGCTAAATATTAGCCTGTTAGTATTGTTTGAAAATATCGTCATTCGGTATAACCAAAAGTGTCATTCGGTAAAACCGAAATTTTGGTTAAACTTTTTTGGTGACAAATTTTGTCCATCTTGTAAAAAAAAATGACAAAAGCAGAGTTAATTGATATAAAAAAAAAAAACATTGTAAACACTTAATAAAATTTCAAAATTAATTATATTTTTTTTTCTCCCTTTCTGAAAATGAAAGGGGTGGGTTTGGAATGACATGAGGGTGAGTAAATATTGAAAGAAATTTCATTTTGGGGTGAACTAACCTTGTAAGAATGAATAACTGTGTGAGACAGGGTTCCCACTATTTCATGAACACCAGATTCAAGGACTTTTTAAAGCACCGTTTATTTTATATCAAGCACCTATCAAATTCACATCACATACAGAGCGTCATGAAAGACTTCTTACAGTACTTAACATTTTAATCCTCCTATTGCATTTGCATCCATTTTAACCCGGAAGAGGTACGGAATCATTTGTACATTAATTTGGGAAATAAATTAAAACTGTTTGCAGCTTTATTATCCCTAATGATAACAGTTATTCCATACTAGTTTTGGTTTTCATTTTTTATGAATCATTACTTGAGTAAAAAACATTATAATATAGAGAGAATATTATAAAAATACATTTTGCAATTGAGTAAAAAAAAAAGTATTATATGGATTGAAATTGTGGCTTAAAGTTGGAATATATACAATATTATAGATCTTGCAATTCTGAATAAAGAAAGAATTGAGAGATGTAAATGAGCACTTCCTAGAAAAAAAAATCTGAATTGCAATTTATATATCACAATTCTGACTTTCTTTATTCAGACAATTGTGGCTTTATAATCATGCAATTTTGACTTTTTAAAGGGTTAGTTCACTCAAAAATGAAAATTCTGTCATTTATTCACCTTCAAGTTGTTCCAAACCTGTTTGAATTTCATTTCAACAAAAAAATATTGGAAGAATGTCAATAACCAAACAGATCTCGCCCCCATTAACTACCATAGTAATTATTTTCCTATTATGGTAGTCAATGGGGGGCGATATCTGTTTGGTTCCAAAACAAATATACTAGGACTAAGAGGGGTGTGTTATAATTTCCACAAAATTTATTTCAAATTTAATTCAAGCACTTTCAAGGACCAATATTTGTTTTCAAGAACTTTCCAGGCCTTGTGTCTGAAATCCAAGTACTTTCAAGGCACGTGGGAACCCTGGTGAGAGTGCTTTAGTTAAAGATTTAATTTTAATTAGCATGGTGGGATCCATCTATACTGGTCTAATCAAACACAAAATACAGCCGTCCTTTGCTTAGATTCCAAACTATCCCTCCTGTATACCAGTGCCAAACTATCCCTCCTAAATAACCGGTCCAGGAACACTAAATGGGAGGAATCTTCTGCAGGCAGAGCATGTCTGGACATATAAAAACATTCTGTTCCATTAAGGTATGACACCCTCAAAATTCTATTATACGAAAGGTGCTCTTTCAAAAAATGAAGATAAGATTCATAAAGCTTCTATTGAAACACCAGTGCAAAAATGTATTGTAAACACACAAGGGAAGATATCACTGCAAAAAAAGTGTTTTCCTTCAAGTGATAGCGTATCTGTGTCTCTCAGTGAGAAAGAACCTGAATCAACGTGTCTGAACTATATCTTTCTCTTACTGAGGCAGATAACGCTCTGCAAACACACACTCTCACTCACACACACACACACACACACACACACACACACACACACACACACAGCAGCTGAAACAAACACCCAGCTAAGAGCTTCAGTAAAGTGTTGGTCTGTTTAAAGGAATTTGAGGAAGTAATGCTTACCCACCATATTGGCTCACACAATCACCCATTTGATAAGGTCAGAGACAATGAAAGTTAAAATCAGAAACAGGAATTCCTTGCTTTCAAATACTTAATAGACAAAACTCTCTTGGATTCTGTTTTTCTTATTCCTCCTCCCTCTGCTGTAACATTCGGTATGAATATTTCCTCTACATGATTAACCCTTCACAGACATCTACCTGTGGTTGTTCATCAGCTCACAACTGTGACATATCAGGATCAAAGTCCTTCGCTTCCGCAGATCACACACACACTCTCAGGTATGACTAAAATAACAGGAAGCGTGAACTACAATTCCAATTAAATGCAAAAAAATGATATAATATGTTCTTAGAAGTCAAGTTAAACATATCTCTTTCCTTCTGTTTTTAGTTACCTTAGCAAGATAGCCTGCTAAGCTAACATACCCTAATTACTACACATAATCAAAACTTTTGTGTAGCATTTGTGATCTCAGTGTTTGATGTCAAACCCAAATCCTAATTTCTTGGCATTTTAATAATATTTAAATACTATAATTATGATATAGGATATATGTTCATTATTATTTTTCTTATACCATCACTCCTTGTAGTACCCCAAAACATATGTATATACTTAAAGCTGCAGTCCGTAAGTTTTGCCTCTTTGTCGCCATCTCTATTTGAAACCTGCAATTGCAGTTATTTGTGGAATTATCATTTTATGTGGGTTGTGCATCGGCACGTCTCCTCAGCACGGATGAATCGAATGTTTTGAGGAGTAGGCTGTCAGTCACCGCACCAGGGTGGATACTGTACTTTGGAATTACAGATACTACCTCTTGGAAGTACGACCAAAAAATAATTAGTTTCACCAGAAAATGTCATCTGAACAAGTACGTAACATATCTGGCAATTTTGTTCTGACCAACTGAGAAAAAAAAGCCTTCAAATGATCAGCCACATGAAGCGACTGGGACTCCTTCTTTATGTATACAGACAAGACATAATTTCCTGCGGAAACCTACCAGTACCAGTCAAGTTAAAAAACATTATTACAAGCTTACCGTTGTTAATCAGGCTAAGGTAAGGAGATCGTTTTGAACAATGGATGGTTATGTACTTGCTCAATAACTGATTTTTGAATAATTTTTAACCAAAAAAGTTACGGACTGCAGCTTTGAATATTGTTTTATCATAAATGCTAATGTCTCATTTAAACCTTTACAAGTACTGAATTGAAGAAAAATATGCTATACTGTATTTTCAGTTTTGACATACTGTGACTATATAAAACGCTATCAGCTACAATAGTATAATGTGAAAGCTTTTCTACCAGGCATTACAAAAAGCTACCAATAGGGGCACACATTTATCACTAGGGTGTCTCAAAAACTATTCTGCTTTTTATCTGGGGATGAATATGAAGGCCATGCAAGGAAACACATACTAAGAAATACAGCAAAATAAGGACACAGAAAAGACCATAGCATATGTTTTTAAATTAAAAAGCTAAGAGAAAGAGGGTATTGACAGTGAAAGTTAGCTTACTTCATGACTTTGCTAATGAGAATGCTGGCTCTGCTTTTGGGTGGAGTCGACAGACTGGAAGCTGCACCTTCTGCTGTGATACCCTCTTTGTGCTCCTCAACTCGAAGCTCCCCCTCCTCTCCACCGGTGACGCTCTCCGATTTGTAGGTGAATATGATCGTGGGTTTCTGGTGAGGGTCATCTGTCTTGGACTCTGAAAACCAGTGCTGTCTCTGTAAAGGTGGAGGAGGCAGTACAGTGATGACAGTCCCATCCAATCCCAACAACTTCCCTTTTTCCTTCTCTCGCTCCATTTTCTCTTTCTGTTCATCTTCATCTTTCCGCCGGCGGAAGAAACTTTTGAAGGATATCCAACGCTTGGGCTTGTTTCCGTCAGTCGAACGCCTGCCTTCGGCACCTGGACTGGTCTCTCCATCACTAGGTTTGGCCCCAGCTGGTCTGGTCCAGTTGCTGAAGTGCCTTTGGAGCAGGTTGGTTGAGTGGTAAGGAGAGGAGCTAGACCGGGCTGGGGGAAATGGGGCACTAGGTTCAGATTTGGGGGCTTGTGGGCGGTACAGCAGCAGAGGCACTCTGAGATTTGGGAAGGAGTTTATGTGGTGTGTCTTTGTGAGGTTCTGCAGAACAGTGGAGTGATTTAGGTCGGGTAAGAGTATCTCTGGAAGCATCCGGTGGCAGCGAGTAAAGCTCCTCAGCACTGTAGGTCTTACTCTGGCCAGCAGGGGAGTCTGGAGGAGAAGGTGGCGGCTGAATGGAGGCTACAATCTGAGACAGAACAGCACTTGCTTTCTCTCTTTGACCTGTACTTCCACTTGGTGTGACTTGGCAATCTCTACTGCCCTCTGGCTGTTGCTCACTGCTGGGGTTACGAATATGTTCCAGGCTGCTGTGAGGCAAAACAGCAGGTTTAGGGCTTAAGCTACCTGCAGGAAGGACTGAGACACCTGTAGTCCTGGATTTACCGTCATTTACAGTCTGTCCAGATACTGCTGTGGTCCTCAGTTCCCCAGTAACAGTTACATCTGTTGTGTGCTTCAACTGAGGAGGTGTCTGCTCAGATGGAGAGGGCTGGGAACTTTCAGAAGATCCAATCTCCTCATATGTGTGGCTGGCCACTCGCTCTCCGGCCCCAGGCTTGGAATGCGGCAGCTCACCGTTGAGCCCCAGGAAACTCTTGTAAACAGCCAGGTTATCATAAGCACTGGGATTAATCACTATGGGAACCTTTACTGCTTTTTTTGAGCTGCGTGCATATGCAGGCTCATCACGGATGATGATGGGAAACGGGGGCATGCCGGCATTGTTGTAGCTGTTGAACTTGATCTCAGATAAGTTGGGCGATTTAGTCGGGACTGTACGGGCAGAGCCGAAGCCTGTAGTTGGAGATGTGGGAGCTGATTTGTGATTGATGAGTCTTGGAGCGGCACCGCCGCATGTAAAATCAACTTTAGGGATCTTCTGTCGAGGGCTGGTGCAAGATGTCCACACTTCTTGGTAACGGATACTGCCGGGTTTTGTGCGGAAACAGCCGGGGGCTGCAGAGGCAGAACCTGTAGGAGACTGAGGCATCAGTGGGGATAATGAAATGGAGGGAGATGCCACAGGTGAGACGGGAGATCTAGGAGACTGCGGGGGAGGTGGGTGAGACAGGACAGGGGTCAGCAGAGGGGCAGAGCGCAACGTTGTGCCCACTTGACTTTGGAGTGCTTTCACTCAAGTGATTGTGATCATCTTTAGTGGCCATAGAGGCAGACACATCCACCACCGTATAGGGCTTACAGATAGGAGCCTTCTCAAGATTAACTACTCGATAAGGCTTGGCCTGCTCCTCAGTTGGGCTGAAGCTGATTGTGATTGGCTGGCCTGGAAGAGCTTGTGGGAGAGCCCCACCCTCTCTCTGACTGTCATCTTGTTCTTCCAGTCGGATGGCTAGAACAGCTTTATGAGTTTCACTGGATTTAGGCGAACTCAATCCTCTGGCTGAAGGTTCTTTACTAGATGTGAAAGGAAGACCATTTCTCTGGTCACCAGTGCCCCTACTGCTGCCAGCGCAGGATTCTTCGGGCAGAGAAGCCAAGGACTCAGGTGAGGTGGTGGGACTCAGAAGTGGACAGAAAGCCACTACCCTGGTGGTCAGAGGCATATGACAGAAGGGCAGGTGCTCCATTTGTGTCAACAGATGGGTATCCATTGAGAATCTCATCATAGCTATCATCATAATCCACTGCACAGAACCGTTGCAGTGAACGGTTACGTAGAGGCACTGTATTCCACTTCTTCCCTAAAGCGAAGGGAACCGGGGATAGCGTGGCTGCACGGAAATTGGCAAAACGAGGTTGACCCCGCATTCGTATCCCCATTGCTAGCAACTCCTCGTCGCTTTCATCCCAACTGTCATGCTCTCCATCATCATCCTCATCACCACTCTCCTCCTCCTCATCGTCACCATCACTGGAGAATTCTGGATAACAAAACCGTCCTCCCTCAGAGCTGATAACCTCTGCACTGTCACTGAGGGAAACACGTTTCATTGCTCCTCTACCACCACTCCCAGCATGGAGACAGCTTGACGGTGGAAGGCCCCTCTCTAATGAGCGCCGGTATGAACTACAGATCCGGCCAAAGAAGTCATCTCTACTTGAACTTGGAGAAGATCCCAGACCAGCAATCTCTTTCAGCACGTCCGTCAGTCCATTGTTGCTGCTAGTTGGCTGTGGGGAGATTGCACCATATGCCTCTGTCTGCCCCCAACCAAATCCTCTCCTTGATTGTTGTTTGATCCTGCAGGTCTCTGGCTATTCAGGCTGTTGTGGTTCCACACAGTGAAAGGTGAGCTCTTAGTGACCTGCGCTCCCTCTGCAAGCCTTGGCACATTTCCCTCAGAGTCTAGACCTGGTGGAGAGCATGGCAGCATCATGGTTGGCTTTACTGCAATAGTAGGTTTCTTGGCAACAGGTGGGCGGACCTGCCCTGCACGGGATGAGGAAATGCTCCTCTGGCTGTTTGTAAGTTTGGCATTGACGTTCGTCTTGCTCTCATTGGCTTGCTCTGGAGGCCGGTGTAGGCTTTTAGGCTTAAAGCAATTTTTGCACTCCCCTGGTTTCCATACATGTTCAGTGAAGGTGTTGCATGCAGACATGACTGCAGGGCAGTGCTGCAGCATCAGTGGACAGGAAAACCCTCCATCACACACACAAACTGCAGGCTGAACTTCACACCCACACACAGTTTATAAACTGTGCTGCCAGTACCTGCAAAGAAAGAATAACAGAGTCAGTCAGGGTTATTTCGATACCAAGTGTAATCACTGTTTTCATCTCACATGTAGGCAGCTGAATGAGGCACTCATTACTCTTTCCAGCAGGGGTCAGAGTTTTACTCTTAACATGATTTTCTAGTGTCTCTCTTTTACACACATACACAAACACAGGCTGCCAGGCTCTCACAGCTTTATTTTTGGATCACAACGCAGCGCTGAGCAGTTGCAGGTAAACACATCATGCCTTGTGACATACTGACAGCACATACACAGACACAGTCAAACTTGAACACCTATACTTTAACTGTGACCCAAAACAAACCCTGCCCTGTAATCTGTAAATCTTTTTACAAGTGTGGGACGTTCTAACAAGTCAGTTTAAAGAGGTTTTACTATATTTATGAAGACATTCTCAGACATCAGGACCTCAAAAGTAATGAAACAATTACACCTGTTGAATTGTGTCCAATTTCTCCCAACATTTAAAACGCTTCAATTACCCAAACCCCTTAAACCGTGTCCTAACCAAATGAGATGTGGTAAGATTCTAGGGACAAGCAGTTTGTTTGTCCACACCAGATGCGACGCGACTACGAGACACGACAAAATCGATCAAAAACCACAGCAAATCAGAAGATATTACACAATTTAAACATGATTTAAAAGTACATCCTGAGTGACTGAAACAATCTTTGTCATAATACACTTGTTTGTTCACAATGAGTTGACAGTTTGAATGTTCTTGTGCCCATTTTTTTTTTATTTTCACGATCCGAGGTGAATTATCCATGGTTACTTTCAGTACAGCTACAAAGCTGAGAACAAAAAAGGATATTCAATTGGACATTAGATGCTTTTAACAATAAAAAAAAGCACATAAACTTGAGATTATCAATGCTATAGTTTGTGTTGTTCTAGTGATCTATTGTTCTAGTGTTGTTGGCTAGTTAGGACAAAAACTCAGATTAACATGGAAAAAATACATTTAATCGCGTGTCGCGGCATGGCGGTGGGTCTGGTTAGGACACGGTGTTGCACAAATATCCCACCTACACATGACAGCAATTGTATCAAACTCAGCTGGGAAGAAAACCTAGCAGAGAGCTAGTTTTTAGGGACTATTCACCTTATTTTTAACGTAAGAGTGGGTGCGGCCATTTGTAAGTTGAATGTACAAGGCTTACACTTCCAGTTATTTTATCTCTACAAAAACAGTCCGCTGCTGGTAAACTGGTATTTATACTATTATTTTAATTTATTATCATAATCATGAACACTTTTAGCGCACATTGTTTTACCATTTACTGCACTTTGTTATTCTTCTAGTTTCCTCTAGCGGCTAATGAATCAGAATCATTTAAAGATAATCGCTTACTACCATGTTGCAAAATACGGTGGATAGGTAGGGTTAGGCTAGTGGCTCTGTTTTTATGTGTGTTATATGTGATACAGTCAGGAACATAAATGAATGAAAAGATGAGTGCTGGCAAGGTTTTACAAACTCTTAATTTGTGCCCTAATGCTTGACACTTGTTCAGTGCAAAGACTCTCAAATGAGGGTCACAGTGGTCAGATCTTCAGGGTTAAAATAACCAAAAACCACAAAAGAACATGAATCAACAGAGAAAATTTATCTAACAGAGGATCTACTGTTCGCTTTTTAAAATTCCTGATATAAATCAAAGGCAGAACTAAGCTACTCGCTGCACAATACTGAATAGGACCTTTTTGCTGTACTTTTATAATAGGTCTGGCATTACATTTAAAAGGTTAAGAAAACAATTAAACAAAGTGCCCATCAATTACTTCATATGCAACTGTGTCTGTACCTGCCTTCTAGACGCAAAACAGAGAATTAGCATTGATTAATCATACTTAAACAGATTTACTGTTTGGAAAATGTGGGTTTGGACTTGCTACAACTAAAAAGCTATAAAATCTATAAAACCTCATTAGCTTTAAATCTATTAAAACATAATAAATATCCCTTTACAGACCAGCTAATTGCATCAGGATTTAGGAACACAGAGAAACCCACTCTAATCTCTCTCTCACACACACACATTTACTAACCCAGCTGTATGTTTCTCTTATTTCTTTGACCGCTGGAATACTGAGGGTTAACAGAGCTCCTTCCTATTGTCTGTATGAGTGAGTGAGTGAGTGAGTGAGTGTGTGTCTAGGGGCAGATATATTTTTGTGCTCTCTGCTAAATCCATCTGCAGACTGAGAACAACATTCCATTGCACAACATCTGAGATTAATGAGAGAGAGACAGACAGACACACGAGAGAGAGACAGAGCGTTCTCAGGAGGATGCAGCAGCTCGTGCGTTAATGAAGCTCTTTATGGCTTTCAGACAGATGGAGAAACATCTCTCTACCCTTCATTTCCCTCCACAGAGTTCATGTCACTTCTACTATCTTCCACCACTATTCTTTTTTCAGGATTTGTTGACTGAAGTCTGCACTCGTAGCTTTATTAAAAACCAAACAAACAATATTTAACCTCCAAGTAAAATATAAAACGAGGTAAAGAATGAAACAAAATCCTGTCACAAATACATACAACCAAACTAAGATGCTTTGTAATTGTCTCAGTCAAATTTGGCTCCACAGTACTGGTAGGATGGGATATATTTCCTGAACCACCAACTGTTACTGTACTAAGGAAGTTAGCAGAAAAACATCTAAGCTAGAAGAACTAGTCTTGTCCGAACAGGGCTGGACAATGTGTGCACAGTCACACCAGATGTCCTTAGCACAGAATCAAACAGGCAGATGTGATGTTTTTTAGAGATGTGCTTTGGGACAGTGCCAGGAAATATGGCACTGCTGTCTAGCTGAGGAACATGCTGCCACATTCGCTAAAAAAAAAAAAGACAAAATCAGTGTGGTTTATTCATGAAATTCTCCTCCTGACAGCAGGCAGATTTTTTTTTAGGCTCCCCTGTTCTGTAGGCCAGAGCTTGAGAATCTTTGAAAGTATCTTTGCTGTTAAAGATCTGAAAGCATTGAAACATTGTTCTTCAATCCCAGAAGGATTGATTGATAAACCACCATGACTGAGCTCTCGAGTAAAGGAACGCAACACCAAGTTAATACGGGGGACTAGATCTGCAAGTCTCTTTGAATAAAATATGACACCTTTGAACAAATATATGACAAAATAGTAATGAGCCTCTCTTTCTCAGTACAATCTCAGTTTGTTGTTCTCTGGCTCCTTCACAGAGTCTCTCTCATGTTTCGCATACCTGAGTGATGACATCACTCCAACCACTCGGATCTAAACTCCACCCTCACACTCTCTCCAGAGCCACCAGTGTGTGTGACGCTCAGTGACTGAGATGTGCAGGGTGTTCAGTGTGTAGGTATGATCCGATTGATCTAGAGGTGCTAGAGAACAGATAGAGTTACAGCAGAGAACATATAGAGTTACAGATGTAAAGTTATAGCAGACTGAACAGATATAAACTGACAGCAGATAGAAGAGATATAGTTGCAGCAGTAACTAGAGCAGGTATATAGCTAGAGCCTTAGCCTAGCAAAAGCCAAGCAGAGAGTGAGAGTTATATATAGCAGCTTATGTATGTGTAGAATTAGAGTGGCTAGAGCAGGTATAGTTATAGAAAATAGAGCAGATATAGATTCAGCAATTAAAGATGATTTGGGGCTAAAAAAGCAGGTATGGGGTTATAGAATAAGTAATTGCAAGTTATAAAGTCAGAATTGCGAGATATAAAGTCGCGGGTTATAAAGTCACAATCTCGAGTTATAAAGTCAGAATTGCGAGATATAAACTCGCAATTGTGTTATAAAGTCAGAATTGCAGATATAAAGTCACAATCGAAAGTCAGAGTTATAAAGTCAGAATTGCGAGATATAAACTCGCAATTGTGTTATAAAGTCAGAATTGCGAGATATAAACTCGCAATATATAAAGTCAGAATTGATATAAAGTCACAATCTCGAGTTATAAAGTCAGAATTGCGAGATATAAACTCGCAATTGGTTATAAAGTCAGAATTGCGAGATATAAAGTCACAATCGCGAGTTATAAAGTCAGAATTGCGAGATATAAAGTCACAATCGCGAGTCGATATAAAGTGTGAGTTAAAAGTCAAAATTGAGTTATAAAGTCAGAATGCGAGTTATAAGAGTGAGATATAAAGTTGAGTTATAAAGTCAGAATTGTGAGATATAAAGTCAGAATTGTGAGATATAAACTCGCAATTGTGTTATAAAGTCAGAATTGCGAGATTCGCAATTGTGTTATAAAGTCAGAATTGCATATAAAGTCAGAATTGAGTTATAAAGTCAGAATTGCGAGATATAAAGTCACAATCGCGAGTTATAAAGTAAGAATTGCGATATAAAGTCACAATCGTGAGTTATAAAGTCAAAATTGAGTTATAAAGTCAGAATTGCGCAGAATGTGAGATATAAAGTCAGAATCAGAGAGATATAAGTCAGAGCCAGAATCAATCGCGAGTTATAAAGTAATCAGAATTGTGCTCGCAATATAAAAGTCAGAATTGCGATATAAAGTCACAATCGTGAGTTACAAAGTCAGAATTGTGTGTTATAAACATGTCTTTTTCCCCTCAGAATTGGACTTTATAACTGTCAATTGCAAATTTATATCTCACAATTTTAAGATAAAAAAATCAAAATTGTGAGAAATTATCTTTTAAATGGTTTTATTCCTTGATGGAATCAAACTTCCATAAGAAACACCATAAACTGTGCTAGAAAAAAAAAGCTGTTATAAAATCTGTGTATTATTGTGCCTTTGACAAAAATACATATTTATAGGCACTACACAAATAGCCAATTACATCAACAGATCTAGAAAGAGAACCAAACAACTAATTATTTTTGATCCACAAGCAATGGATCGTGTTGCTTGTGAACAACAAGATGAATGTTCACTGTGCTAGTATAAAACTGATTGGAAACGACTCAACACCACTGGCAGGTCTTGTTGGGTTACCATGACAACCTAAAAGCTCATGCACACAGACCTGAAATGCAGGTTCCAAAATTACTCTTCTTCACAACTTGGAGGAAAAAAGGAAAAAAAATTCTCAGCGCTAAGAGCGCTTACCACAGCAGCTTTAAGATCATTAAAATCATTTGACCCAAACCCCTGAGCCTGAGATCCGTTACTCATCTGCCCACATTCCAATAAACCTTTGACCCAGAGATGCTCCAAACCTCAGAACCAGCCTGACCCGGTGGATCAAGTACATTTTACAGCTTCCTGAACACAGCTGGCACCTGTCTAAAATAATCAGCACCTGATAAAAGATGATTCATCTTCATCACTGTCCGCTATGAAGGCTGAACAGCACTCATGGGCTTTTAAACAACAAATGCATGAATGGGCAACAAAGAAACAGTTGGGGAGAAAGTACTTATAACGCAATCTCCTAAACAAATTAGCTTGGGAAACCCGAGTCTTTGGAAAGCTAAGAGGAAAAGACATTAGGGTAAGATCCATTATAACATTAGAAGCTCTTTACTTGGCTTGGAGTCTCTCTGCCTGCATTTAAATGATGTTTAAATGAATCCTCTGGTACGGGATGTTACTCAGTGACCAATGGGATCTTCAGAGTGATGTTCTTGGACAACAGAAACCATTATCTATCAGTATAATGTAAAGTGCCATGTGGAGTCTTTACGTTCCTTCAATCTGAACTGATGGCTGCTGGTGGATGGCTCCCTGTTGTCTGATTGAATCAGTGCAGAGATGAGTGCATGCATATAGTGCCCCACTGAGAGAAATGCATCAGGGGATCTAAAGGTTTCATGCAGTGCATGTGCATTTCAAATTGCTCCTGGGTTTTTAATGTTCAAGACAGTGAAACTTTTCTGAAATATCCTGGGCATAAAAACGTGACATTAACCCTTATGCACTGTTCGTTTTGAATGTACAATCAGGATGTTGGTGTCTCCAAAGATTTATAAATCACGAGCACGATTTACTATTTCGTTCCCTCGAATTATAAATGGTGCGCTCGTTTTACTGATTCGTTCCCTCGAATAAAAAAAAAAAAAAAAAAAAAAATTTGCACGCACGATTTACTATTTCGTTCCCTCGAATTATAAATGGTGCGCTCGTTTTACTGATTCGTTCCCTCGATTTATAAATGGTGCGCTCGATTTACTATTTTGTTCCCTCGATTTATAAATGGTGTGCTCGATTTACTGATTCATCCCCTTGATTTATAAATCGTGTGCTCGATTTTCTATTTCGTTCCCTCAAATTATAATGGTGTGCTCGATTTTCCGATTCGTCCCTTGATTTATAAATCGTGTGCTCAATTTTCTATTTCGTTCCCTCAAATTATAAATGGTGTGCTCGATTTACTGATTCGTTCCCTCGATTTATAAATTGCGAGCAAGATTTACTGATTCATTCCCTTGATTTATAAATCGCGAGCACGATTTACTGATTCGTTCCCTCGATTTATAAATCGCACGCACGATTTACTATTTAGTTCCCTCGAATTATAAATGGTGCGCTCGTTTTACTGATACGTTCCCTCAATTTATAAATGGTGCGCTCGATTTACTAGTTCGTTCCCTCGATTTATAAATGGTGTGCTCGATTTACTGATTCGTTCCCCTTGATTAAATCGTGTGCTCGATTTCTATTTGTTCCCTCAAATTATAAATGGTGTGCTCGATTTACTGATTCGTCCCCTTGATTTATAAATTGTGTGCTCGATTTTCTATTTCGTTCCCTCGAATTATAAATGGTGTGCTCGATTTACTGATTCGTTCCCTCGATTTATAAATGGTTTGCTCAATTTACTGATTCGTTCCTTCGATTTATAAATCGCGCGCACGATTTACCATTTTGTTCCCTCGAATAATAAATCGCGTGCTCAATTTACTATTTCGTTCCCTTGATTTATAAATTGTGCGCTCGATTTACTGTTTCGTTCCCTCCAATTATAAATCGCGTGCTCGATTTACTATTTCGTTCCCTCAATTTATAAATTGTGCGCTCGATTTACTGATTCGTTCCCTCGATTTATAAATGGTGCGCTCGATTTACAGATTTGTTCCCTCGATTTATAAATCGTGCGCACGATTTACCATTTTGTTCCCTCGAATAATAAATCGCGTGCTCAATTTACTATTTCGTTCCCTTGATTTATAAATTGTGCGCTCGATTTACTGTTTCGTTCCCTCGAATTATAAATTGTGCCCTCGATTTACTATTTCGTTCCCTCCAATTATAAATTGTGCGCTCGATTTACTGATTCGTTCCCTCGATTTATAAATGGTGCGCTCGATTTACAGATTTGTTCCCTCGATTTATAAATCGTGCGCACAATTTACCATTTTGTTCCCTCGAATAATAAATCGCGTGCTCAATTTACTATTTCGTTCCCTTGATTTATAAATTGTGCGCTCGATTTACTGTTTCGTTCCCTCGAATTATAAATTGTGCCCTCGATTTACTATTTCGTTCCCTCCAATTATAAATTGCGTGCTCGATTTACTGATTCGTTCCCTCGATTTATAAATGGTGCACTCGATTTACAGATTTGTTCCCTCGATTTATAAATCATGCGCACAATTTACCATTTTGTTCCCTCGAATAATAAATCGCGTGCTCAATTTACTATTTCGTTCCCTTGATTTATAAATTGTGCGCTCGGTTTACTGTTTCATTCCCTCGAATTATAAATTGTGTGCTCGATTTACTATTTCGTTCCCTCATTTATAAATTGTGTGCTCGATTTACTATTTCGTTCCCTCAATTATAAATGGTGTGCTCGATTTACTATTTCGTTCCCTCGATTTATAAATGGTGCGCTCGATTTACAGATTTGTTCCCTCGATTTATAAATCATGCGCACAATTTACCATTTTGTTCCCTCGAATAATAAATCGCGTGCTCAATTTACTATTTCGTTCCTTTGATTTATAAATTGTGCGCTCGGTTTACTGTTTCATTCCCTCGAATTATAAATTGTGTGCTCGATTTACTATTTCGTTCCCTCGAATTATAAATCACGTGCTCGATTTACTATTTCGTTCCCTTGAATTATAAATTGCGCGCTCGATTTACTGTTTCGTTCCCTCTAATTTATAAATGGTGTTATCGATTTACTGATTGGTTCCTTCGAATTATAAATCGTGCGCTCGATTTACTGATCCGTTCCCTCGAATTATAAATCATGTTTACAGATTTGTTCCCTCGAATTATAAATTGTGCACTCGATTTACTGATTCATTCCCTCAAATTATAAATTGTGCGCTTGATTTACTGTTTCGTTCCCTCGATTTATAAATTGGGCGCACAATTTACTGATTCGTTCCCTCGAATTATAAATCATGCGCATGATTTACTGATTTGTTCCGGTGATTTACTATTTCGTACCCTTGATTTACAAATTGCGGGCATGATTTACTGATTCATTCCCTTGATTTATAAATCATAAACATGATTTACTGATTCGTTCCCTTGATTTATAAATCATAAACATGATTTACTGATTCGTTCCCTCGATTTATAAATCCTGTGCACGATTTACTGATTCACGGCAGGTGCAAATGCACGTATCCGATTCACATCAGATTTATTTCCACATATGAATGAGGCCTGAACCCAATCAGAGAATGTTGGAATCCATGCGCTTTTTTCCTGCTTACACGTTCGTATCCAATCTGTGCCACATGGGTACCATGCAGTGTAATGCGGCCCAAGTCTGCTTAGGTCTGTCTTTTCTGTGAAAATGGTATTGATGACTCATACTGCACTACACAGATTTTTGTCCAATCAAATTGGCTCTGGAATGAGTATGTCCTTCTCACTAAAACCACCTGCAACTGACTACCAAGATTAAAAAAAAAAACAACAACGTAAATGTGGGTAGTTGAACACATTATAGACTGAACTCTTATTTCAAAAGTGCAAGAAATATCCTGTTTATATCCTGTCTCAAATGATTTATTGATCACCTTTGTCCTGTAAGATTGTGTAATATAAGCAACTGCCAAGTCAATTTTCTTGTAATCAGACCTAACAACGCTTGAATGCACACCTCACAGTTTTTCCCGAACACAAATAAGAGGGGTGATCAGCCTGAATCCCGAAGGAAACAAAAGCATGTTTAACAGAATGGTCTGAGAAAAATATGCTCAGTCCGACTCATGCAGATGAACCATTGTGCTCGTGTGTGTCATGAAAGGGATGACAGATTCCCTCAGTGAGCTGAATACAGGATCAAAGCTTTACTCTAATCACACAGTGAATAATAATGAGAAACTGATCTGCGCACACACACACACACACACACACACACACACGCGCGCGCTGGCATCCCCCGGCAGTGTGCATGCAGATTCCATATGGGAGCGTTACATAACCGACTCATCTTCACTACACAATAGATTCATCTAATTCTTTTATTCCTTCCATCACTCCAGTCTCTCCCTCTCTCAGCAGGTAATCGATTCCGCATATGTTCGAGAAACCCATGGCTGAAATAATTCAGTTGAGGTTCACTGAAGAGCTAAACATGTTTAATGCAACTAGGACAGGAAATTCATGAATATGGCACACAGATAATACAAGCACACACACAAACAGCTGCTCCAAATCACTGAGACGAGCAACAATACGGGTCTGTTCCAAAAGCTAGTGAGGCACATCCTCATATTGAATGATTTGGAACTCTCTTTATAGGCAGCAACTTTATATGGCACACTACAGGCCTTGATATACTCAGCAAAGTTATTTGCTTAGGGGTAAAAAGAAGTTCGAAATACCTGAGCAGTGATATACTGGAACATCCCAACGCCACCCACACTGCTGAGAGCGGCGTTTAGATGAATATGTAGATATAAACTGTGCACTTTCCTCTCAATAACAAAATTCACACACAACAAAAATGACAGCAGTAAGAAAAAAAAAAAACAGTTAAGAAAGCGTGAGATCATATCTGGATATGTTTGTAAGAGCTCTGCAATTCAGCACTCAAATCAAGTACAGTCACGTCATGTTTATTTATTCAGCACTCAAATAGATTGCTTTAGCAAGCCACATCAGATCTACAGTATCCACCTAATTTTGCAATGCAGAACTATTTTCTGTGAATGTAAATATCAAGAAGTAAATCAGTGCATAAAAAAGGTCAAATGATTTGTGCTGCAAACCAGTGCGTTTATAATTATGACAATACATTAAAATAATATGGAATTAAATATCAGTTTGCAATATCATCGAGTTGTTTTGTACAGCTAAAAATAACTGGAAGCGAATGACACCGGAAGCCAGACACATTAAAAATTACAAATGCACATTAAAAATAAACATGAAAAAACAGTGTTTGTGTCATTTTCAATTAGAATATCAACTTCAATTTCTACTATAAAACAGCTCTTCGGTGTATTCATGTTTTTACTTGTGTCTGACCTTGACGGGCTCAATGGTTTGAAGGTGTTTTACCAACTGGAGTGAACTTTTCTGGAAAGTTTGCTTTGGAAAAGCTGTTTCGGACACCCAAAACAAACGATCTTCGTTTTGGCCTGATTTTGTGTGATGCTTGTCATTTTTTGTGGGGAAAAAAAAGCACACAAATAGGTTAAAAAAAAGTTGAAATGAAATTAAAAATTGAACATTTTTCATTTTATCAGTATTTTTTTGCATTAAATAAATTTTAAGTATACATTTCTCCCATTTTGTCCACCATCTTGGCTCGTCGCAATGCATTTTGGGTTTAACTTTGCAAAGGATTCATGCAAAAAAAACAAACAAACAGCTAGACAGAGTGCAAAAGAATAGAATCGAATGCAGGGACTTGTATTGCGATTGCCTTTTTTAAACCTGACTAAAAAAAAAAAAAAAAAAAAACACAAAGATGGTATGATGCAACAGTTCTCCATATGAATGCATATGGCTGTAGTAGTGGTGATATAACATATATACAAGAAAATATCTATATACACTAGTGTTGTCAAAAATATCGATATTTCGATATGTATCGATACTGAAATATCTGATTTCTCACTCTCTCTTTTCTCCAATGGCGAATTGAGTCACACCCGCCTCCTCTCACTCACTCGTCTCAAAGGCTCCGGTTGAATAGTGCTTGTATTGAACATAATTTTAGTCAGGTTTCAGGCTTACACCAAAAAACGCACTTATCATTGATCTATATAAGTGGTACGCACATAAAGCCGCCTCTCAAACAGCTCGCGAGTGCCAAATTAACTTCTTTTTCATCGCTTATTGCGCTTAAATGCTGAAATACAAAATTATGTCAAAACTTAAAGCCATGTTTACTTGTCTGTTTATTCTATTGTATTTATTTGTGTTATCGTTTGCAATTTGTTTATTTGTTCTTATTATATTACTGTTTACTTGTCTTTTTTTTTGTAAATGTAGTTCAACGACTCAAATTAAGCCCCCCTGTGCTGTGTGTGAGGTATTACAATAAAAGTTATCAAAAAATTATGAGATGATAAATTATCTGTATGGCGGTATATATGGCAGTTTTCCCAGTGGTATCGGAAATGGCATCGAATGTCGATATTTTTCAAGTTGGAAATTCCAGTATTGTGACTAGTAACACTAGTCGGTTGTTGGGATGACTAGTTGAGCAGTCAAACATTGTGAAAAATAAACATGCATACCATGGAAGAAAATATGTTGTATGGATTTGCAAAGACAGGAGGACAGTGAGTAAATTATGAATTTTTAAATGTATTTTTTTTAATTTGGGTGAACTATCCCATCTTCTTATGCAATGCATGATTCTTCATGTTATTCTAAAGTGCATGTTATTCTGAAGGAAAAATCTAAATGTAATAAGTTTCATTGCTTCTGAAAAGACCTTTTCTTTCTGCTGATGTAACCAACTCTGCAGAGGCACAGAAAAATATTATCATCTAATAATATTATAGCTTGCTTTGTCTTGCTACCAAGGTTTCTTTCACAAACCGCTTATATCGTCCTTGCCTCTGTGATATTGACTTGCTCGGGGATTGCATGCACTATTCTTCGTAAAGCTGCTTTAGAATGATTTGCATTAAAAATGAAAAGCACTATACAATTTAACTGCAATGCTTTTCGTGAGCAAATCCTGATGCATTTGATCAAGTCCCACCCTTCATTATTTCCCACTAACTATTCAGTTCGACTCGGAAATGAGTCACATTATGGATGTCGCCGTTTCTGTTATGAAAATATTAAGAATGAGAGAGTGATTTTCCAGTAGGAGAGGGAGAGGCTGATATAGGCATAATTTCCAGCATCCTCTTGCACAGCTGCAACAACAGGCCACCCTGAACAGGGCAGGACAGAGCAGGACTGGGTAAGTCGGATGACACAAAAAGCCTTCAGGATTACACCGGGCCCCTGGGGGCCACCATGGCCTGTGATCTTCCTGCACACATTAAGCCGGTCAAAGCAGCTGTCCTGAGGAAATACTGTGAGAATTCAAACACACACACAGAGGCTTTGAACTCAGCCTGTATGTTTCATCAAGTAATCAATACCTGAACCACAACAGACCCTAAACTCTAAACTTAAATCAGGAAGTTAATGGGATAGTAGCCAAAAAGCCTGTTCACGCCAAAATAACTATAACTATATTGCCGTTCATGCTAATCGGAGATAACTTTTAATGATTATTTTGATTATCGATTAGTTGGCCGATCATTTATTGGATTAATCTGATTAATTTTCTATTTCTTTTTTCTATTTTATTGACAAAACACACTATTCCACATCTTGCCCAATGTTGTCCTTCAAATAAACGTGCCAAATCCCTTTGCAGTTACCACTCTCATAAAATCCTTGAATTACATGTTAACTTTGAAACCTAAATTTAACATCCAACAACAGATATTTCAGAAAAATTAATATTTTCTCGCTGAATATTATTTGTCTCCCTCCCTAATGTGTCCCGACTCCCATCTGTTTGAAGTTTAACGCAGACTGTCAGGACGAACCTCCATGCAAAATGGAAATACTCGTGTGAATTTGTAACACGTACAGATAAGGATATATCCATAAAATGAAAGTTTTGCGCTGAGAAAACATCACACATTAAAACAGTACACGCATTTGTCGAAACGCCTGATAAGGCAAGCCATGTTAAACATTGTGCTAATGTATTAGCTTGGAGCTAAAAAGAAAGAATTCTCATGTTTTGGGCAGCTTGGATCACGTCACAGCAGCTCGCTCTGTTTCCTCCACTATTCTTAGATGCATTTTGTCCATAGAAATGTTATTCAGTGCTGTAATTTGATGCCAGCTGGTGGACATTTTCCGTGCACGGTGGGCAGACGCGATTAATCGATAATGACATTGGTTGTTGTTGATTCTCATTATCGATTTTATCGATTAGCTGTTGCAGCCCTAGCGATAATGTTCTGTTTGTTATATGTTGTTTTTAATTGTTTATCAGCTGGAAAAAAAAAAGTAATTCCAACAATATTGTTCCTCTGCAGTGTGGATATCTTTACCCTAATAGAATTAGAGCAATTATTAAAACTTTATTGTTATAGTTATCATCCTTGTGTGAATGGGCCTTAAAGTACACATGAAATCAAAATTGACCTTATTTACTTTGTTAGTGCATATTACCAAAGTCCCTTTAAGACAAGTCATTTCACTCGGCGGCCATCTTTGAAACGCCTCTCGGGCATCCTGGGCATCATGCCCTATCTCTTTGAATGGGGAAACATCAAATTCTCCAAAACTGCTCGCCAACCTTACAATTACATTTCATATTTGAAATCACCAATGAATTCTGACAACAGCTGTCTTATAAATGTTTTATCCAAATGCTCGAATCATGACAAAAAACTGTATTTTTTAGGCTGGATCAAGCTAATGCGCATGCGCAGAGACCTAAATGCGCGTCTCTTCTGCCATGTTTCAGAGGGGCGCGTCTGACTGTTTCTATAGAAACCGGTGCTTCTAACGGCTGCTGCAATGATGCGATGACTTTACCAGTCGGCGATTGGCTCTTATTTAGAAGGCGGGACTTATTCCGCCATATTGCGCTTACACTTTCTCCCATTCAAAACAATACGAGTGACAAGTCTTGTGTTATTCTATAGTCTTTGATATTACTAGTCTTGTGGTAAACAATTAATCCGTGCAAGTTAAAACATAGAAAAAAATTTTTGTCGCGGTAATCTTTAATGAAAATCTGAAAAGTTACTTCCGGTCTGGAATGGCGTTCCTTCTCTGATAACGTCAGTTTGACGGCTTGGGTTGAAAACGCATAAACCACTCCTCTGCAACCATTAGTCTGCTATGAGCGAGAGACGGAGAAGAGGAGCGCTAAAGTAAAACCCTGCCCTCTATTCAATATTTCATTTCACTTGGAAATACGTCACAACACTGGAGAAAAGTCGTTTGCAACTTCCGGTTCACGCAGACTTTAAAACTACCAAGCTTTTAGATTTTTAGGAATGCGATAACCATAACCAATAAACAGGTTATTTAATTACAATATCAATACAATTTGTCTAAATAAATTAAAAAGAAAATACTAAAAATATAATAATAACAGGGCTTGACATTAACTTTTTTGCTCACCAGTCACTGTGGCTAGTGGTTTTCCAAAGTTACTAGCCACTCAGCATTTTCACTGGCCACAATTTTGACATCGATACCATGTGGAAAAACTGCCATATAGATATTTTTAATATTACCTCATAATTTGGCAGCAGGTATATTAGGCTGCTGTCACTTTAAGATCTGACGCACCAATCCATTATGCGGTTACACATGCGTTTTCTTTCTCAGCTGTTTATGTTCACTTAAAACATAACTGACTGTGATTATGTCAATACTCTTCAGCAATTTTGTGTGTATTTGACTGTTTAAGCGCATTAAAGGTGCTAAAGAGGATGTTTTGTTTTATACATTTTTGCAATATTACTTGAAACTGTCTAACTGATAAAAGACTATTTATTAGGTGCACTGAAAGGAATAATATTAATATACATCATCTGTGCACGAGGTAGGGCCTTATAAATCGATCATCGCGTAAACGATTGGCCCTCTGGCTTGTCAATCACTGCCGTGACGTTCCTTGTGAGAGACGAGCGCGGCTGCGCGCTCCAGTAACTTTCCACACTCTACAGGCCCCGCATGCAGTGTTTTTGTCAGGAGACAGGAGTAACAACTGCAGATTATGAGTTACCTGCAGTGAGTCCGACATAATAAATCCACTAACACAACACAGCGAATGCCGGTGGTAAACACTCGTGTTCCAATACGAGTGTTTACAAGTTTTGGGAGGCGTTCCTTCGAAGGAGGGGGGTTGTTCTTACACATGCGCTCATTTCAAAAACTCAGTAACAGTCTTTGGATTCTCAGTCGACGAAAAAATCCTCTCTATCACCTTTAAGCAGCGAAAAAGGAACCTTGTTTAATACTGAGAGTTGGCTTTATGTGCGCACTTTGGGTGTGAGCACAAATACTGTGGGAATAAGTCAAATTATGCGCAATACTCCCAATCCCACGCCGAAATTAAAGCCCTGTAACACCAACGATATTCATCTGGAGCAAAGTAAACGAGGGAGTGATGGGAGGCGGGTTTGTGTGTCACTCGCTGTTGGAAAGTGAGAGAGAGAAAAAAAGCGCAGCTGGTATTGTGTATCTATTCTGAGGAAAATGAGTATTTCAAATATTTCAGTATCGATATGTATCATATCGGACTATAAATAAAAAATGTATATATTATACATAAAATTCAACCAACCAAAGTTGCTAACAGTGACTGCATTACACGCCACTGCTGAAATACACCCGCATTAAAAAATAATATGCATAAAAATAAAGTGAACAACATTACAGTATGAAAAATGGATGTTGATTTTGAGATCTGCTGGAGATTATATTTAACAACATTATTAAATTATTAGTGTTTTTAAAGATCAACTTTAAGTCAGCATTAGATGATGACAAATAAGGTAAATGAGCATAAAAATCCATTAACCTTTTTTTTTTTTTTTTTTTACATAACATTTTATCAACAGGTTCATCTGAAATTGATCATATCACAATACCAAATGAGCAAATGCCATATTGGTGCAGCGTTATCTGATGTTGTAGTTGTGTGATTTTTCTGTGGTTTCCCTGGACGACCAATAAAGTCAAGCCCCTCGAACCGAAACAAACTGCTCTAATCCGAACCGTAAACTTCCCCTCCTCCTTTCAAAGCAGACCGTACAAACACACTCAAAGAGATGCACACTAACTATAATACGAAGAAGAAATGCTGCTGTGTTTGGGACAAGCTGTTCTGTTTAAAGAACAACTGAAATGTGATTCACACGTATACACAGATGTTTGTGCATTTCGCTAACCTTTGTGTGAGTGTTCATAGCATGTTCTCATGCCACGGCACATTCCAACCGTGTCTAAGACTAAACAGCAGCTACGGTGATAAAAACCAGAGGAATTCAGTGCTGTCACCCACTCAAGTGCGTGTGTGAGAGAGAGAGGTCTTTGCAAGGGCATCATTTATTTGCAGTAATTGGTTTTTGAGTGCCATTTGGCTGATTCAATGAACGCTTTTAACCATTTCTCAACCATTCGATGCCGATTTAATACAGAGATCAGCCGTTTTTTGGGTTCAGTGTGCTCACAGGATGTGGCCATGAGAAAACAGGGATCTCATTCCTGCATTCCTCTGTCGCCATAATGGCCTCACTATCGGCCAATCAGCATCCAGAACCAATTATGGCATTATGACCTCAAAATCTCCCTGGAGATAAACAGAAAAGCAAGACAAAGACAAGCAAGTCCATATTTTCACATGTAGGGAAGTACCTCTGCTAGACACCTAAACAACGCAGGCACAATTCTATATAAGGCGTCTTCCATTGGGCTGAGTCACTGTTAGTGCTTTATAAGGGAACAGGGCTAATATTTACACTAGAGAGGTCAGAGAATGTGTGTGTTTGTGCTACAACTGTTTATATGAGCACCAACACACACACACACACACCCATTAGAATAATCATTTCCTATGGGAGTAAAGATAGGGTGGGGGTTCTGACATCACTTCCTGTTGGGGTGAACGACAGGAAGTCCCTGTGGGTTAAATTAACAAGCTTGAGAATACTAGCTGCTTACTGCACAGCTTTTTTAAAAAGTGCATTAGTATGCCATGGTATTTCACATTACCTCAATGTTTAATTTAAACGTAGAGTCGGATTAGTATCTTGGAAAAAAAAGTTGTTTTTCCAATTCTGGAAATGGAGGATGACATTGTGGGATACAGTATCTCATGAGTGTTGTATACTGCACATCATCCAGGTAATTTATGCTTACAGAAAATAGAAATGGTAGTATGGTAGTATGCCGAAAATGGCCGAAAATATGCAGGAACGCAAATCCTTATCCATCGGATTGTGTTACTGTAGAGGTAATGAACCTCAAGAACTCAAGGGGGCAATAGTTACCTTGAAATTCATCTTTCTGCATCCATTTCATGCACACAACATGGAAACGCTATAAGTAAATATGTGTAACTAGATATAAATGTGATTCTGTTCAAACGGTTTGCAAAAAGAAAAAAACTGACCATAGACGAAAAGAGTTTCGCTATATACTTGCGCAGAGCAGTAGCGACTAGGGACTTCAGATTTTTTTAAAGTCGACATTTATGTGATTAAAGTTGAGTCGACGTCGACTGTTCGCCGATGATGTCAATAAAAAAATAAGCCTGAACCTCGAGTTGAGACTCGAACGCGGGTCGCCTTGCGCACAGCTATGGCATATAACACATATTTCTATTCGTTCTAAATCAAATACAGATTTAGCACAGTAAATATTATAATTATATGAATTCATTAGTGAAAGAGCGATTGCATGTAAATTAATTCTACCTGGCAGCGTCTCTCTAATAATAATAATGCAGCTGTGGGTTTTAGTGTTGTCACGATACCAAAATTTTGACTTCGACTTATTATTTTCATGCTCAATAAAATTGTAAATTATTTGCCGTTATGCTTTTTTTATACATTTAGGTTTTTTTGACAGTAAGATTATTGTAAAAATTATATTACTGTAAATAATTAAAGCAATGCTATTAAAGCATAAATTGGTTTAAAATAACTGTATATACCCTTCACATATTTATGTATTTTTAAATTAATTTTAATTTTGCAACCAGATATCATTTATTAAACTTAGACTCAATAATACACCTCTTTGCGGAGTTCTGCTTGCACGAGTAAAAAAATAACACTCAATTAATGTTTGAGAGCATAAACATAATGCTGGTATCACATTCACTAACCTGTCGCTCTTTAAATTTTTTGTACAAATTGGGATGTTTGACGGCAAGATGCTTTTGACTCCCTTCGCTTGAGTTATTTTGTAACATCTTCTGCAGACGGGCTTTGTGGTATCCGTGGGCTTGCCCTGGCTGTCAGCAATGTAAGTAAAATAATGCCATATTTCGCGTTGTGCATCTGCTTTCTCAACAATTTGTGGACGGTCTGCAAGAGTACCTGTATTTGCAGCCATACCTCTCGTTTCGTCACTATAAATGCCGATGCGCAGTTGAGCGGAATAAACGCATTCAATGTGCCTTAAAAGCAGCACGCACACTGCCCCCTGCTGTTGCACATTAGGAAATACAGCTGGCACTCAAAGTACCGGTACTAATAAAATGAAGAACAGGACCGTTTTTAAAAGCAGGGTATCGCGATACCTTTCTAGTACCGGTATATCGTGCAACACTAGTGGATTTTAGTTACTAAGAAATATATGCTACAACTACAGTTGACAGAAGTACCGGCTTCGATACCAAGTCGGTACTGAAATTTTAAAAATGTGACACTTTGAGCGCTGTTGAGCGGATTTGTAAACACCTCTGATTGGACATTGTATTGACGCGCTCATCAGATATGTCTGTGATAGGCTACAATGATCAACGCTTCAAAAACATGTTGTAAATAGACATCAATGACGCTCTTTACCGAGCGCTTACACAGATACACACTGTAGCATTTGAAAGCAGGCATCTATTAGCGGACTGGTCTGCTGATAGTCGCCTGCTTTCAAAGCACTTTCAAACACTTCCGTGTGCTTTCATACGCTCTTGTGCATTGATCACTGTAGCCAATCACAGACATATCTGATGAGCGTGTGAACACAAAGGCCAATCAAATGTGTTTATGAATCCGCTCAACAGCGCTCAAAGTGTCACATTTTTAAAATTTCAGTACCGACTTGGTATCGAAGCTGGTACTTTTGACAACACTAATGGTCACACAGATAAGAGATAAGACATCATTCGAAACAGTAAAGGGTCTACTTTTACTTGTTTAAACTCACAATGAAAACAAAACATTGCGCTTTTGTAAAATAAAGTAAACAAACAGGATGGCTGTTTCTGCTGTCCCGGTTTCCTTTCCGTGAAGCTTGTGGAGCATGTAACAAAAATTAATCACAAAGTGTAAGTATAGGTAAGCATATATAAGTGTATAGGTTAGCAAGCTCTTACGTGCCATCTGAACTCTTGTTTTAGTTTAGTGCATAGATTGTCCCTTCTTCTTCTGCTCTTTTTCCTGTTGTGGCAGTTAGCAAACAGCGTTGCATTGCCGTGCACCCCCTTCTGGATTGGAGTGTGGATCGCTTGTGACTGACTGTATTTGTCGCCTGACTGTGTCATTAGTAGGGGTGTAATGGTACACGTATTCGTACTGAACCGTCACAGTTAGGGACGAATACATGAACCGTTACACCCCTACTAATGACATTTCAAAACATTCACAATAGAGACACAAGTAGTTTAAAGGTGCCCTCGAATGAAAAATTTAATTTATCTTGGCATAGTCAAATAACAAGAGTTCAGTACATGGAAATGACATACAGTGAGTCTCAAACACCATTGTTTCCTCCTTCTTATATAAATCTCATTTGTTTAAAAGACCTCCGAAGAACAGGCGAATCTCAACATAACACCGACTGTTACGTAACAGTCGGGGTGTACGCCCCAATATTTGCATATGCCAGCCCATGTTCCCAACATTATGAAAGGCATTAGACTAGGGCAGCCAGTATTAACGTCTGGATCTGCACAGCTGAATCATCAGACTAGGTAAGCAAGCAAGAACAATAGCGAAAAATGGCAGATGGAGCAATAATAACTGACATGATCCATGATAACATGATATTTTTAGTGATATTTGTAAATTGTTTTTCTAAATGTTTCGTTAGCATGTTGCTAATGTACTGTTAAATGTGGTTAAAGTTACCATCGTTTCTTACTGTATTCAGGAGAAAAGAGCCGTCGCTATTTTCATTTTTAAACACTTGCAGTCTGTATAATTCATAAACACAACTTCATTCTTTATAAATCTCTCCAACAGTGTAGCATTAGCCGTTAGCCACGGAGCACAGCCTCAAATTCATTCAGAATCAAATGTAAACGATATAACAGTATACAATACTCACATAATCTGCCGCATGCATGCCGCATGCATGACGAACACTTTGTAAAGATCCATTTGAGGGTTATATTAGCTGTGTGAACTTTGTTTATGCACTGTTCAAGGCAAGCACGAGCTCCGTGGGTGTGGAGCACGAGATTTAAAGGGCCAGTAGCCCTGAATCGGCTCATTTATAATGATGCCCCAAAATAGGCAGTTAAAAAATGAATTAAAAAAATCTATGGGGTATTTTGAGCTGAAACGTCACAGACACATTCAGGGGACACCTTAGACTTATATTACATCTTTTTAAAAAAAGTTCTAGGGCACCTTTAAATGTCAGTAAACTTATTCTAAGCAAATCGAAAAATTAGAAAAATTAGTACTTACCAATGCTTACTTCACGTGTAAATCAGTCGTCTTTGCGTGTTTATAAACAACTTTGTATTACACTAACAAAGTCTGCCTAATGGCCAAATTGGGAATAGAAAGCCTTCAAAAATACACTGCAAATACGGAAAAACTAGAATGAAAAGGAAAAAAGCTGGCCATGAGAGTGTGTTTCAGGCTGAAAGCTTCATGCACAGTTGTATGAGTGTGCATGTGTTAATGGGCAGGCAATTATGCAACCTTGATGGGAAACTTTAGAGTGAACGAGTGGTAGCACTAGAGCTCTAAAATATCAGCATTAACACAATTTCAGCCTACACGGCTCTCAATGCCAACCTCAAACCACCTCCACTCTTTCTTTCTTGCAGTCTGTCTCACTTTCCTTTGGCTTCTCACATTCCCTCTGAACGGCCGTGGGCTGTATCTCTCTCTCACTCATGCTTGTTTGATAACGTCTTCTCTTACTTTTATCCTAAGGTGGTTTTGTAAAGATCTAAAGTTTTTTTTTTTTTATTTCCAGCAGATAGTTTGTATAAAATCCAGTTCATTCATTTCACTTCCTGACCCTCATGCCAAGCCAAATGCAGTTCAGGGTGGCCTGAGTCTGGAAACTTATAAAAGTCTCTGCATGCAGCCTGAGACGGCAGACAAGATTTCAGCAGCTGATTTGAAGCAGAGCAGGGGTGGGGCTAATGTGCTGTGGGTGTGGCCTAGAGAGTGGGCGGAGCAGGCAAGACCTCAACACAAAAAGAACCCATGTGAGAACTGAGCCAATTCCAGCAAATTCCTATTCAATGACAGCAAGGACGAACCATCTCCATGACAATTAGGGCAAATCAGGGCAGTCTGTCTGGAGGAAACATGTTTTTGATATCAGGATTTCCAAAGGGATCACTTAAAGAGAAGCATGCTGTCATCATGATGGAGAAGATGTCTCGGCGATGACATCATGTATGATATCACCCTCTATTATTAAGCCTAATATTCCCTCTGTGGATAAGCAGATCATAAAACATGCCAGTAAATCACATTTAGGTCCTGAGGTGCTACGACAGGCAGATGGTGCGCGTTATCCGCTGAAAGACACACAAACAGATCCTGGATCAGTATGTCTGTTTGACTCAGAGTTTCAAGTCAACATTAAACGAAAACACATCATGGAGTTCAGAAAGGGTTTTTGGAGACGATTTTTGCGGACCCTGCCAGGATTATCTGCACTTCACTCAGAGTAGCCTTGAGCTAACTGGCACCTTTTGTTGCTATGGGAACTGCTGATGCTGTTGTCATGATGTCACTATGACTGAAACTCAAAATTCTATGACCCCATCATCACCGCGGAGATAACCATGTACTTCAATGAATCCCAATTCACATGCTTTTACATACTAAGGATGTGCATGAGTAATCAACTAGTAAAAACACCATTCAAACTGCAGAAACTGATTTTCCTCGGTACCTTTGCCTGCAGCAGGCAACAAAAGTACTTTCCTACTGAATCCTTCTCCTAAATCTTGCTGTTACAAGTGAATATATTGGATGGCACCCAATTGCAATGCTAAGGAGATGCTGTGTGCTTCCAAGTAGCAATATTTAGATTTTTATTGGTATAGTCGGTTCTTATTGGAGTCATGCATCTACAGTATGAAATTAACACCCGTAACCAGCCAAATGCGGGTACTTTTTAAACAGCCACAGGTATTTTTGATCATCTACCCTCTCAGACTGACATTTAACAAGAAATGCAAATTGCTTAAATACGAAGATGTGCATCTAAAGAATTACATATTGCAGAACAGACAAAATGAAAGCTTTCAATAAGCATGATTGGCTGTTTGCTCAAGAAGGACTCTAAAAAGAGGTATAGAAGATGGCATTGACTTTGACATACCTTTTTTAATTTGAATAATACTAGGGCTGGACAATAATTTAATATCAACATATATAGATTTTTAAACATTTCCGATATTTCAATATAGTTACATCACAGCTGCCAGAAAAAGCTAGGCGGTGGCACTCAGCTGAAAAAGGCTTGCTTTGAGCGCTTGAAAGTGTTTTGGTAGCGCAGGTTTTTTTTTTTTTTTTTTTTTCAGTTGAGATGCTTTGCTTGAAAATCTGCGGAAGTGTTACTAGTATCTCGTTTGTTTCTGTATTGTTTTTATCTAAAAATGGCAATACAATGTAAAGTATTTGCTCTGGCTCTTGTTTTAAATAATTTTGTTTTATGCTTGTTTTCATCGGTTGACGTTGTACAAGCAGAATGTGGCGGTTGATCAGTGTTGTATTTGTCCAGCCCCTCCTCCACTGTGATTGGACGGTTGGGTAAAAAGTGACAGTGATGAGTGCAGCGTATTACCCAAAGTTGAACATTCAACTCTTGGCGACCGGTAAAAAACACAGAGCCCTCAGCGCTTCAGCATGAAATTGGTGCTCAGTGCCTCATTATGCTCACCAGCAATGTATTTTTCTTGTTGCTCACTCTTTTTTCTGTTTTCTGCAGCAACTCTGAGCACTTTTCATATTCTTCATCCTGGCTGAAGGACTTTTGTTTCAATCCATAAGAATAATATAATCAGCCTATGTTATAGTTCAAAGATATTAAAATTAATAAGGTGAGTCAGAGAGTCTTATGTTTATTTGACGGTGATTTCACATTTCTTGATGCACTGTTTTTATTTCTAAAATATTATATAGTTTTATAGGAGGAGGTTTCATAGACTTGGCAAATTAATTTTTCAGAAGTGGGCGTACTTGGCAGTTTTTCTGAGGCTTTTATATATTGTTCATATCGATATCAGAATTATATTGTATCGACCGAAATTATGAAATAATAAAGTTTGGCCATATTGTCCAGCCCTAAATAATACACAATCTCACATACTACACTGGAGAGATAGTATGATTAATGGGATTCAGCATGTGTCTTTCTGTGAAATACGAAGTCAACACTTTCTGTGGGGAAAAACACCAATAACTGTTATAGGTTTATACAACGATTTAGTCATGCAAAAAGTTAATATTAGTTGTACAGTTAAGGGATCGTTCACCCAAAAATGAAATTTCTGTCATCATTTACTCCCCCTCATGTCATTCCAAACCTGTATCGTTCATCTTCCTACTGTGGAAGTCAATGGCTACCGTCAACTGTCTGGTTACCAACATTTTTTAAAATATCTTCTTTTGTGTTGAACATAAAGAAACTCTTGAAAGAACAACTTGAGGGTAAGTGATAAAATTTTGGATTTTTGTTTTGGGGATTTCTTATGTAAACGCCCCCTAAAAATGCATCTTATCAATCAGGTGCAAACCAGCCAATCTTCTTTAAAGGGACAGTTCATCCAAAAATAAAATTCTGTCATCATTTGTCATTCCAAACATGTATTCTTCATCTTCAAAACACAAATGAAGATATTTTTAATGAAACCTGAGAGATGTAAAATAAATATCAAATTAATATCTTCGTTTTGTTCCAAAAAGAATCTGAGTCGTATGGGTTTGGAATAGGGTTGCAAAGGGGCGGAAAGTTTCCGGTAAATTTCCGGAAACTTTCCACGGGAACTTACGGGAATTTACGGGAATTAATTGGAAATTTTGGGAAATTTATACAGATTTATAATATTTATATAAAATGTACCATATAAAACAAATAACATTTTGTTTGGTCATAACATGAAATAACAGTTATTTATTTTTCACATTCAATTAATTCTAATTTTGTAAATATGTCAATTAAATATATTTTTATTGCAGCAATTTTTATGTGTTATTTATTTCAGTGTCACATGATCCTTCAGAAATCAGTCTAATTTTGCTGATTTGATACTTATTTGTTATTATAATTGTTGGAAAGTTGTGTTAGCATGTTAGAATGATTTCTGAAGGATCATGTGAGACTGAAGACTGGAGAAATGATGCTGAAAATTCAGCTTTGATCACAGGAGTAAATTATATTTTTATGTATATCAATTATTATACCATTATTTTAAATTGTAGTTATGTTTCACAATATTACATTTTTTTCTGTATTTTTGATCAAATGTGCATGTTATGGACTGGGGGAATGCACAGTGCATGCAGGGGGTGTGGCCTCAAAGCAGTAAGTAGTGTGCTGTGTGAGGAATGTGTAGGGTAAAAATTAAACTAAAATTGCATTAAATATGGTTGTTTTAACCAAAATTATGTTGCAAGATGTTTTTTTCAACTACATTTAAGTACCCTGTTATAGACTAACCTGCAATTTTGCAAATTTCCTGTTTATTCCCATTAATTCCCATATATTCCCGTTAATTCCCATGGAAAGTTTCCTGCTTTGAAAATTCCCGGAATTTTGCAACCCTAGTTTGGAATGACATAACGGTGAGTTAATGATGACAGAATTTCCATTTCTGGGTGAACTGTTACTTTAATACCAATTTGTCGACTAGATGTTCAGGCATTGTTGACTTGTTTACACTGAAAATATGTAGTTTTGCTCATCTCTTGCATTATCCGATAAAGCACTAAATAATGTTACTATCATCTCTAAAGCGGCAGAGCTAATGTGCACAAATGAAATACAGCCCTGCGCAATAAAGCTTCATTGAACTTGAACTTGCGAGACAGTCAAACCACTCTGGGAGTGTTTGGGCACAGGGCTAGTAGAGGTGTATATTTAAACCTGTCTGGCTGAAACTAGAGCTTATGTGTGTCTCATACCAAACACCTGAGGCAAAATGCTCCCATAGCTCTCTGTCTGTCTGTCCGACTCACGCCAGCTACATAACACAGACTTATCGCACAACAAACAACTTCTGTGTCATCGAGTGTGTCACACACTCACACCACCTGTTATTTTACAAATGCACTAATGCCATTTTCACACGCAACTGCACAGAGGTGAATGACCGTCAGCTTGGTATTTGTGCGTTAGTATTTTGTTTGTGTACTGCACGCATGTGTTTGGATTACATGATAGCACTGATATGTTTGAATGGTATGTCTGTAATGACTCACACACATCAAACAGACATCTGACCAAAGCCTGGTTCATACTGACAGGGATTAAATCGCTGGAGATTAAATCGAGTCACTTTGCTGTTGGTTTTTGTTTGTTCTTGACCATCAAATCCAATTGACCTTAAAGGGTTAGTTCACACAAAAATGAAAATAATGTCATTAATTATTCACCCTCATGTCATTCCACACCCTTCTTCTGAACACAAATTAAGATATTTTTGATGAAATCCAAGAGGTATCTGACATGTCCATAGACAGCAATTTAACCACCACATAAGATCCAGAAAGGTACTGAAGATATCCTTAAAACAGTCGACGTGACTGCAGTGGTTCAACCTTAATTTTGACGTTCAAAACCCATAAGACTATTCATTCTTTCATCTTTGTGTCATAAAGAGATCGCAAAAGATCCAAGTCTTCTGAATAGACTCGATCGCTTTATATAATGAACAGATTTAATTTAGGCTTTTATTCACATATAAACATTGATCAGCGAACATAGAGAACTCAAATTTGGTGAACGGAAGCTCAAGCATGCTTGCTTGACATGCGAGAACCAATGAGGTTTATTCTCGCGCCTCAAGCAGCACTTTCGAGATTCTGCAAGAACCAATTAGGTTTGTTCTCGTGCGTCAAGCAAGTATGGTTGAGCTTCTGCTTATTTGAGTGCTCTATGCATGTTCGCTGACCAAACACTGACCATTGGAAACATTAACGAAGGTCAATGTCAGAAAATGACAACTTACATTTTTTGAGATTGAGAACACAGTTGTATTTTTTGAGATTACTGGCTGATTTTGCCACTCTGGATACTTAGTATTCAAATTATGTGCCATAACAGCAGCTTTCTAACCACAAATTTGGCAAAAAAGGAGGTTTGTATGTGTCTGACAGTTCATTTAAGCTTGATGGACAAAACGACAGATGGCAACAAGGCTTCTCGGTGCAACGATTTGATTGGCTATTTAGCCTGTCACTCATTTATCTGTTGTAAGGTCAAGTGTCACTGTTTGAACTTCTATAGTACATCACCACTTTGTTGCTGTCAGTGTGAACGGCCATAACGGGTTAGGTTAAAGTAGCCAGAGTTGAGAGGAAGGGATGATTTTGTCTGGTTAATCTGATCTTTGCTCAAAACCCTGTTCTCAGTCAGGTGCTGATCTGATTCAGTGTCCTCACTCTGTGAACATAATCACATACTCGCACATACGCTCCTCCCCAGGGTGCTCATCACACCTGTTTCCTAGAGCTCAAATCCTTCCCTAACCAAATCACAGCCCTCTGACAACTATTCACCAGAACACAAAACTCCACTGAAAGTCAGGAAGTCTTTTTTTTTTCACTATTGTGATGTATATCCGAGTGAAACGGATTCTCGAACAAGAAAAAATTAAGCGGGACTTGATTGTGTCCTTTGGGAATTGATAGGTTGGTTGGGTTTTGATGAAATATTATGAGGGCACATGTATTTAAAAAATGATGTGCACATAATAATAATAATAATTCTTAGATTCCTTAATTTGCACTGAAACTCAAGTACAGAACCATGATAAGAGGACATTGGTCAGCCCTAATAAGCATGACCTGTCTTATCACTGTTTAAGCACAGAAAATTTTGAGCCATCCATGATTTTATTTCAGAGATACATCAAGTGACCTCACTCTGACCATGTTTACAGTGAATATAGATTTTAGGGCTGTGACGGTAGGCATGACAACCGTTCCACCGCGGTGATGAAGTTGCCGCCGCGGTCGTGGAGTGTCACCGGCGGTAGTGTGACGTCATATATAATATATATTTATATATCTCAGAGATCGCGTTAACTGAAAATTTTCCGTCTTTGATGGAATTTTTTTTAGCAGTGACGGAAAAAATCTGCAGCCCGTCCGTCATTTTGACAGATTATGTAGTTTGTATGTAAGCTTGTTGTAATTCCCACCCCTGTCCAGTAGGTGGTGAGTGCGCTCTAATGTGGCAGCAGAGCATGAGTTCGGTCTCCAGAATAAAATGAAAACGATGCGCTTGATTACACAAAGACGAGCACCCAGTTTAAGTAAATTGTATAATGATAAAGTTACTTATAAATGCTTAGGCTACTTAATTAAGTTTTTTTTTTTTTTCTTCATGACTATAAGTTAATGGTCAACGAATGGCTTTTCTGAGGTATAATGCTAGGTGACGTTGTTTCCAACACTGATTGAACTGACATGATACAGATTTCGGTAAGCTACTGTATCTTTCAACATATTTTTTTTATTTTCATTCATGTTTATTTCGTTCTGTAGTAAAGAGGGAAGGATGATCGCATTCACTTACAATCCGTGACAAGAGTTCAAGATAAAAACTGAAAGTTTTCATAGTATAAATAAATGCAAGCCTATTCTTATTTGCTTATCCTGTAAGTTCGTGAATAAAATGTCTTATCATTAAAATATAAAAATTAAAATGACGGGTAATTATTGATTATGATGGATTTTTTTTTTTTACGATCCTGTCCATCAAAATGACGGCGAAACGCAAGTCTAATAACGCAACCTCTAATATATATATATATATATATATATATATATATATATATAATATATATAAAAACAAACCCCGCCCCCCTTCGGACCCCACCACCGCAACACCGGCGGTTGTTGGTGATTTACCACCGCGGTAGTAAAAATTTGCCACCGTCACAGCCCTAATAGATTTGTGTGTCATCGGCATAAAAGTGATACTTGATACCTATATTTTGTAAGAGTTGAGCAAGCGGGAATAAATAAAAGACTAAAAAGTAAAGGTCCTAAAATTGAGCCCTGAGGGATGCCAGTAGAAACTGACCCAATATCAGACATGCATATAAGACGGTGCCGGAAATACCAAAAAGGCGATTCAGTAAAAGAGTATGATCTACTGTGTCGAAAGTGGCACTAATGTCTAAGTGAATAAGAATAGAGGGAGATCCAGCATCAGATGCCAAAAGTAAGTTGTTCATCACTTTAATAACTTTTTTCAGTGCTATGAAATTTTCGAAAACCAGAATGAAAGGGATAGTTCACCCAAAATTTAAAACTACTACTAAAAATATATTTGAAACAGTTCAGTGGTTTTATCTTAATATTATAAAGCGACAAGAATACTATTTGTGTGGCAAAAAAAAACCTTTTCAACAGACTTTTCAACAATATTTAGTGTGATGGGTCGATTTCAAAACACTGCTTCATGAAGCTTTTGAGCTTTATGAATCTTTTGTTTCGAATCGGTGATTCGGATCTCCTATCAAACTGCTAAACTGCTGAAATCACGTGACGCTCCAATCGACTGATTCGATTCGTAAAGCTTTGGCGACTTTGGCGCTCCAATCGACTGATTCGATTCGTAAAGCTCTGAAGCAGTGTTTTGAAATCGCTCATCACTAGATATTGTTGAAAAAAAGTCTTTATTTTGTTTTTTTGGTGCACAAAAAGTATTCTTGACGCTTTATAATATTAAGATAGAACCACTGAACTCACATGAACTGTTTCAAATATGTTTTTATTAGCTTTATGGAACTTGAGAGTTTGAATGGCTTTGCTCTCAATAGAGGCCTCACTGAGCCATCAGATTTCATCAACAATATCTTAATTTGTGTTCCGAAGATGAACGAAGGTCTTACGGGTGTAGAACAACATGAGGGTGAGTAATAAATGACATTATTTTCATTTTTGGGTGAACTAACCCTTGAAGTTGCTCAAAAAGATTACCAACAGAAAGATGATTATGCAAAGGTAAAACTCAAGTATGCACGTTTTCTCATAGGCCAATAATTCATTTACTGCAATATTTCATAAAAAATAAGAATTGTCCATTTGATTTCATGGACTTTAAAACCTCTCGATCGACTCTAGAAAATCTCAAGAAACAAACAAACAAAAACCCTTAAATTGATGTTTCTCCAAGCTCTGACACTATCTCACAAAAATTCACAATGGAAACCACAGTTTCAATGAACTACTACAGAGACCATTAAAAACTTAAGTAACTTGCTATAAGCTTCCGATGTCATAATCTCATTATGCTAATATATACACTCCTGGGGGGGAACAAATTGGGCCAAGCCAAAAATGGCAAAACATTTAGTGGTCTTTTAAGGGTCTTAACCATTTTAATCTCAAATCACTGGTCAGGAAATTAGCAAGAATTGCACAAATACTGTAGATAAAGTAAGCTGGCACTGAATAATCTTCTTACAAGAAGAGTCAGTGTTGTTCCACTCAGTGTTAAAGGCTTCAAAGTGTTCATGAGTAGATGAAAAATGTCTCTCAGTCAGTTCATCCGAGTTTAATGCAAGACCAAATATTCACTGTAGGGTTCAAAACATGAGCCTGATGGACTTGTTCTCAAGACACTTCTTGGTTGTCTTTGTATTTGGGCAGGATCATTGTCATCCTCTTTAGATAACTTTTCATTTGTGGGAAGCAAGCCATTCTGCAATACCCTCTTGTACTCCAAAGCATCAAATGACTTTTCACAGTGAAGTATTTCACCAATGCCAGCAGCTAAAAAGGCTCCCCACACAATGACACTCTTCCTCCATGCTTCAGTGTGGTAGAGATGCGTTTATTATTATATTTCTCAGCAGATTTTCAAAGACATCGCTCAGGAGAATCACCATCCAACTCGTGTTTCATTGTGATTCATCACTCCACAAAACTCCCCATATTCTCCCAAAACTTCATTCTATCTTTGATGTTTTTTCTGAGACAGCAGTGGCTTTTGAAGTAATGCATTTGCTTAAATTTAGCTAATTTCTTAATTTCATGGTCAAGACAATTAAACGCTTAAGTGTTTAGCCATTTTGGGCTTGGCCTTTTTTTCTTAAATAAAAATAAAATAAAAAACTCTATACATGGGCAAGTCTATTAATTTTGGAAAGCTCTCTTTGTTAAAGGTGCAATATGTAGAATTTTCTGTCCGCTAGAGGTTGCTTGAGGCCTATTCAAAACAAAGGCATAGCTTGATGAGTTTGAGCACGGAATCTTGGGACGTCCAATGGAAATAAATCAGGATAGGACTCGGCAAGAAATCATGTTCATGGATGCGATTATTAACGTTACTGTAGTATGAAGCAGAGCAGGAGCGAGTGTTGTGGAGCTGAACGAGGCTGCTGGAGCGATTGCGCAACACACGCCTCACAAGCAGCGGGACTTTTATTATGACACAGTCGCCGGCGCCGCTTCTGCTTTTCCGGTCATGAGTATGAGGTAACGCAGCTCTGTTTATCATATTAGATACATTTGAGTGTGTTGAAAATGTTAAAACGTTACTCTGAGCGTTCTGTGAGACACTGTTACACACTGCAGTAAGATAGATCGATTTTAGAATATCATATTAAATATTGGATGGCTTGTGTTGATAAATGGCATGCAATTAATTTTAAAACGTATTGTATGATGGAGAAAATGCTGTATTACTGTTACTAAAAATAAAGCTGCATCTGATTATGCTATGTTAGCTACTTGACAAAATAGTGTTTTTTCTGAGGAATGGTAAGGCATGGTACTCGCAAAAAATCAAGAAAATTAGATTTAAATAATAAGACTAAACGTGTTGAGCTATATAACAACAATTAGTTTATAAATATATCAAAACAGTTGCTCCCTTGTCTATTAAAATGTGTAATATATTAAAGCATTTTTGGTGTTTCCATGGTTTCTACGAAATAAAACCGGAAACCGAGGGTAACGCGGGTATGACGCAATTGACAGGCGACTCCTCACACGTCCCGCAGCCTTGGTTAAAATTGCAATTTTCTCACGATTTACAAATAGTTGGAAACATTTGTGATATTGTAAGTACTCAAGTAAACAAAATATATAACACTGGCCTAGTGGTTTTTGGATATTTTACTGCAAAATTCTTACATATTGCACCTTTAATTGGCCGATTTGAGCAAGTATTGGTCAATAACAATAACTAATGCTAATAATAACAACTGAATAACTGTAACTATGGTTACCATGGTAAAGGCCAAGCTCTCAAAACCAAAACCCAAAATGAAACCCATATGATTCATGCCTCTCAAGCTCCCTTTTCACTGTCTGTGACCTCTGGATAAGACTTCTGCAATTCCTGTTTATCATCTGTCATAAGAGGTGAAAAAGCAGCCTTATTAATAACCACATATGAATTATACAGGTATAATCTTTGAGCTTTAATTGATATATACTTATTTAAAAACTAATTGGCAGTGAATGTAAAAAGCTAAATCATCCCTAATGTAAAAATCCTGTATCACATTGACAACTCAAAACATACAGATATATGACATACACGTTTCTGAAACATATTTTCTTTATAGTTACTAAAGTGAAAGCTGATATCAAAACTGCTCTCTCTCTCTCTCCACACACACACACACACACCAGCATCCTGACAGAAACACTGAGGAATTCTCCAGAACCGGCGTCAGATCTCATCAGGTTTTCCAGAGAAAATTAAACTTTATCTCCTCACAGAAATGATTTAGCAGGAATGACACTTTATCATTTCCTCACAATAATCACTCCTGAAGCTGTTACACACCTCAATCAGACATAAAACGCGTAATGACTCAGTTTAACCGTTAAAATACCACAGCACAAACGTTTCATGGCCTTTCTGAATTGTTTAACTCGTTAAACCGACAATAAACTGGTTGAAAAATCACAGCTGCGCGTCGCCGTCACGCGTCTCTCGCGTTTCGCGTCTAAATATGCGCCATTCGCTCGAGCTGATGCGTCTCGCGGAGCGCCGCGTGGATCTTTCTGTGAAACTCCGTACGAACTTTCTGCTCTTACCTTCAGCGAACGACAACGCTCTCCTCACGAACCCGTGTGCGCCATCGTAATCCAAATATCGCGGAACTGTCGTTAAACTGAACGTGGACTCTGATGGGTATTTTGTTAGGGAGAAATGTGTGATCACACGTCCGTGATCCGCCGCTCCGTTAACGGCTCGAGCCCTACTGAACGGGGACGCGCAGAGGGCAGGGCGCTGTGGACGCGCACTTCGTGTTGGAATGTCGGAAACGCGCTTTTGCTCCCAGACAGTTTTGTTGTGATTTTCATTTGAGACTGGAAGAACATTAATAGTAATACTGACTAAAATGAACCCGTATTATATTTTGAGACAAACAAACTTAAGTTTCAAATTATAAGGTATTATTTTTTCTCTTAGAAACTATCATTCATGATTAGTACAGTATCAAAACGTGCGTACTCAGAAATGCTTAAGTAAAACATTTAATTTGTTAATACAGGTCCAGTTTTGCATAAACCGTGCACATATCTATCTGTGTTGCCATAAAAGTAAATTAGGCCGCGAAACGTTTGCGCGCAAACTATTAACCCCGCCCACAAGTGACATTTTCACCACTTTTCTTCTACTCAACTTTGGAAAGCTAAAAAAAAAAAAAAAAAAAACTTTGGAAAGCTAAGGGGGCACAATTTTACAAAGCAGGGCCACACTTTTAATTTGTAAAGTAGCCTATATGCCAACATATATGGTACATTTTTCATTTTTTTTAACACATTTTCTTTTAGGTTATAATGCAAATAAGCTCTGTGACCAACAAAAATGTATGTTTCGCATTTTATTCATTAAGATCATTTGCACAAATGAATAATAACTTTTATGAATTTTGAAGCCTAGAAGTAAACAAGTAAATGCAGGCTATAAACAAACTAGCTAACACCATGGCCACACAACTTTATTTAAAAAACATTTTCCCTGAACGTTTGGGTTATAATAGTTTAAAAGAGTGCAATTATAAACACAAAGAGGCTGTAAAAGTAGATGAATTTACCTATTCAGTGTGATCATGTTTAAAGGGTTAGTTCACCCAAAAATGAAAATTCTGTCATTAATTACTCACCCTCATGCCGTTCCACACCCGTAAGACCTTCGTAATCTTCGAAACACAAATTAAGATATTTTAGTTGAAATCCAATGGCTCAGTGAGGTCTGCATAGCCAGCAATAACATTTCCTCTCTCAAGATCCATTAATGTACTAAAAACATATTTAAATCAGTTCATGTGAGTACAGTGGTTCAATATTAATATTATAAAGCAACGAGAATATTTTTGGAGCGCCAAAAAAACAAAATAACGACTTATTTAATGATGGCCGATTTCAAAACACTGCTTCAGGAAGCTTCGGAGCGTGAATCTATGAATCTATCTCCGGAGCTATGAATCAGTGTATCGAATCATGATTCGGATCGCGTGACTTTGGTGCTTTGAACAGCTGATTCGACACACTGATTCATTATGCTCCGAAGCTTCATGAATCAGTGTTTTGAAATCGGCATCACTAAATAAGTCGTTATTTGTTTTTTTTGGCGCACCAAAAATATTCTGTTGCCTTATAATAATTATTGAACCACTGTACTCACATGAACTGATTTAATATGTTTTTAGTACATTAATGGATCTTGAGAGAGGAAATGTCATTGCTCCCTACACTGTAAGAAATGATTCTGTGGTCATGTAGATTTGAATTAATGTTTTTGGTTAAAATGTATTCAATATAATGTGTTTATGATTTTGAGGCAAAATTTAATTAAATTTCAAATAAAAATGGTTGGAATAAAATCTACCCATTGTAGTTAAATAAAACATAAGCATTATATTTACCTAATCCCAAATGGAGAGAATTGAGTGAATTCAAATTAATGTAATCAGGCATTTTAATGAAAAGCACTTCCTGTCAAAGTGCGCCTTTTTATGCAGCAGGCCTACAAGACATTTGAAGAGAGTAAACGTTAGGCTACAGACAGTGAATGTTCGTTTTCTTCTACATTGCTCTCTTGCAAAATTAACTGGTTGACTTTAGGTAAGAAAACTTATTTTGTTATCACTGGGCTAGTAAGAAGAACGCATGCATTCTGTGTGCCACCAATCAAAATCCATGGCTCCCATCATGCATTGCTGCATGAATAAATTATGAGCTGAATGTCTTAGTAATTTCCTTTATTCTCATATTTTATTTTGTTCTGTTTATGCGACTTTTTAGTAGCTTGTTTTCTAATGTTCAGGGTTGATCTGTTGATCAGAATACGTTGCTTGTCACCGTCGTTGAGATTCCAGGCTGATTCTTGATGTCGCTTCAGTGTTCATGTAACACTCGTATTTTAATACTTAAACACTCTTGAGTATGGTCTCACATGTACTCCCAGGAGAGTTATTTAACACTGCAGTTTTTGCTGTGTAAAGCACAAAAGTGAATTGTTAATAAAATTCTTATTTGAGTAGAATATAGAATTAAATTAATTTTTATTAGTACTATTTACACATTAGGGAGTTTATCTTTTTCAAATCAACACAATATTTTTGTTTAGGTTCTAATTAATTCTGTACTGTTTTCTATTCAATCTACTAATATTAAATGGATAATATAAGGGTCTCATTTAATTATTACTCAATACCAAACCTTGTGAAATTTAATTAATAATATTGCTTGTAATCTGTTGCCTCATTTTTATTGAGTAGATATGGTGTATTTTTTCTTACAGTGTATGGAGGCCTCACTGAGCCATCAGATTTCAACAAAAATATCTTAATTGTGCTCTGAAGATTAATGAAGGTCTTACAGGTGTGGAACGGCATGAGGGTGAGTAATTAATGACAGAATTTTCATTTTTGGGTGAACTAACCCTTTAATGTCTCAGATAACCTCTGTAGTCCCATTTAGCACCTTGTTAGCAGCTAAAAAAAACTTGTTAGCAAGTAAAAGCTTTTAAAAATCACAAGGGTGTTAGTGGATTATTTTATGTTGTAGAATAAAACATGAAAATATCATGAGTTTGTTAACCTCAGACCTTATTTTGGGCATTTAACCAAAAAACCATTTTAAAAAAGTGCTAAAATGCTAACTTGTTTACAAGTTTTAGCCAACAAACATACATAATCACTAGCGTTGCGCTAGATACGCCTACTACAAATAGTAAAACAGTGTAAAGCACAATTAATTAAATACTTTAAGACATAGGAAAGTACAACATGACTGTAAAACCACGTTGTCATCTCTTTCACTTAATGACATCAGTTAATGAAGAGCACATGCTTATGAAGTCAATGACAATGTATGAGAACATCCATGTGATTCAGAGATTCTGAGGCCCTGAATCCTCCTACAGAGACTGAATGAGTCTGTGAAAGCTAAATAGTTTCACAACAGATCTTTTAAAATGCTTTCAGCCTAATTTGAGCATTGCAGTATTTTGAAAAGTGTATTATGGTTGTTTTAATATCTATGGAGAACATCAGAAAACACATTTGCAGTAATGGAAACCCAATGGAAGGATTCAAAGTATCTTTGTTTTAGAATCCTCAGTGTAATCTCATTGCATCTCTGTTGAGAACTAATCCTGCTATTCAAAACCAATCAAAAATAAAATTAAACTTTCCATGTTTTTACTATTTTTACAGTGCCATTATGGAGCTTGACAGCTGCTGATGCTATCATTGTTGTAAAAAAAAGCGGAGTGTGAACATCTGCATAACATTCTCTTTTGTGTCATATAGAAGAAAGAAAGGCATGAATTATTCCTCAAAGCCGATAGCTATTTTTTTTTTTCATTTGCGTCAGCTGAAACTCATGCATAAACCATCACTACAATATTAATCTAATCCATATCTGACCATAGCTCTTCATGAAATATCTAAATGCAATTTGAGACATATTTTTTTCCCTCTATGATACAGAAACCATATTTAGGGCAGAATATTGAAGAATGAGAATGACAGAAGTAGACCGTCATCAGCCGGGGATATGCAGGAAAATCCTATTCCCTCATGACAGGACAAAGCTGATTCAGAGAAAGTGTTGCTGAGCTCATTGTGTGGGTTATTGGTTTGTGTGAGTCTATTGTCTGCGGGTTCAGGGTGGATATTCAGTATAAGAGACAGGAAATGAGCTCCACATCTCATGACTCACACACACCATATCCTAATCCTGATGGACCTCCTCTCCTCTTCCTCTCTCTCCTCCTCTCGTCTCCTTCTCTCCTCTCCTCCTCCCCTTCTCCTCTCCACTCCTCTCCTCCTCTCTTCCTCTCCTCCTGTCTCATCTGGGTTTATTCATTTTGACTGTAAAAACCCTTTTCCAAACTTGAGTGTAATGGTATGCTGTTGGATTGTAAAGAATTGATGTTTGTAGGTTCAAATTCTGTATGTGGCAAGGATTTGTATAAGAGTTGTGTAAAAGCCTTTAACAAGAAATCTTTGAATAATAAGTGTGACACTCCATGGCGAAGTGTACTTAATCTTGATGTCAATGAAAAACCAGAATGGAGAGCTTTGTACAAGTCACCATTGGTCAAAAAAACTGGGGATTTACAGTGGAGAGTGTTGCATGGTGCCATCGCAGTTAATGCATTTGTTTCTTTGATAATTTCTGATATCACTGAAAATTGTCTTTTTTGTTTGCATAAAGAGACTCTTTTTCACGCTTTCATGCACTGTGAGAGGTTAAAACCTTTATTTGATATCTTAAAGAAGATTTTTAATTCTTTTGATGTGACCTTTTCAATAAAAATGTTTATTTGTGGTTTTAGATATGTGAAAAAATGTCGACAAAAGTCTCAATTGTTGAACTTCTTGTTAGGTCAAGCAAAAATGACGATTTATGCTACAAGAAAAGAAAAAGTTGAGCAAAATGTTTGTAGTAGCTTAGAAGTTACCCCCCCCCCCCCCTCCTGCATGCATGCGTCGGATCATGTGAGTATATATTTATTGGATGTTTACATTTGATTCTGAATGAGTTTGAGGCTATGCTCTGTGGCTAAAGCTAACATTACACACTGTTGGAGAGATTTATAAAGAATGAAGTTGTGTTTATGAATTATACAGACTGCAAATGTTTAAAAATGAAAAGAGCGACGGCTCTTGTCTCCGTGAATACAGTAAGAAACGATGGTAACTTTAACCACATTTAACAGTACATTAGCAACATGCTAACGAAACATTTAGAAAGACAATTTACAAATATCACTAAAAATATCATGATATCATGGATCATGTCAGTTATTATCACTCCATCTGCCATTTTCGCTATTGTCTTTGCTTGCTTACCTAGTCTGATGATTCAGCTGTGCACAGATCCAGACGTTAAAGGTGCTCTAAGCTAGGGCTGGGCGATATATCGCATGCGATTGTCACACGCATTTCGTCAGTAAAGCCGGTTCCCTGATTACCGCTAAATCGCCATCACCTGCTTTCAAATGGAGCGGCATTTAATAGAAAGAGCCGTAGTTCACTGACAAGCTACGCAATATTGCGTTCATATTGCAGATGAATCGCCTTCGATAATGAACGCGATATTGCGTAGCTTGTCAGTGATCTACGGCTCTGTCTATTAAATGCCGCTCCATTTGAAAACAGGTGATGCCGATTTAGCGGTAATCAGGGAACCGGCTTTACTGACGAAATGCGCGTGACAATCACATGCAATATATCGCCCAGCCCTACTCTAAGCGATCCTGGGCGGAGTAACTTCCTGTTGACGTTCGAAGTGTTGTCAAACAAAACAGAGGCTAGCTAGACCCCCCTCCTCCTCCCCCTCCCCTCCGTGCTTCCTGAAACAGTCAGAACGCGCATTTAAATCATTTCTTGTCGGTTATTGGCTGGAGCATGTTTATGATGTTTTGTGGTCCAGGCTGCACCAGTTTGTTTTTATTGCCGTTTTCGGAGCTTGTGGCGACTACAGAGACCGCGTTTTTTTACAGTGTGTTCAGGGGACAGGCAGCTAGCGGATAGTGAGGAGATGTTTGCTGTATGTGACAAAAAAATGTTTTGGCCTAAAAACGCGTGACATCGCTTAGAGCACCTTTAATACTGGCTGCCCTTGTCTAATGCCTTGAACATGGGCTGGTATATGCAAATATTGGGGGCGTACATATTAATGATCCTGACTGTTACGTAACAGTCGGTGTTATGTTGAGATTCGCCTGTTCTTCTGAGGTCTTTTAAACAAATGAGATTTATATAAGAAGGAGGAAACAATGGAGTTTGAGACTCACTGTATGTCATTTCCATGTACTGAACTCTTGTTATTCAACTATGCCGAGGTAAATTCAATTTTTGATTCTAGGGCACCTTTAATATTTAATTAGTGTTTGGTCATTTTTTGTTGTATTGGGTTTTGGAATAAATTGTAATAAAAGGGGTTTTGAAAATCAAATCTCTCATCTCCTGTCATCTTCTCTCCTCCCCTCCGCTCTCCACTCCTCTCTCTCCTCCCTCTCTCCTCCTCTCTCTCTCTCCTCTCCTCTTCTCTCTCCTCCACTCTCTCTCTCCTCTCTCCTCTCCTCCTCTCTCCTCCCTTCCCTTCCCCTCCCCTCCTCTCTTCCTGTCCTTTCCTCCTCTCTCATCTCCTGTCCTCCTCTCTCCTCCTCTCCTCCGCTTCTTATCTCTCTAATATGTTGTTTCTCCCATTTGAGGAAATGAAAAACATCTCTAGGGCAAAGGGAGTCTCATTTTATGATATGATTATGAGTTCTTTCATCCAGCTGGATCCCTGAACACAAACAGCAGGGCTCAGATCAGCCGTCTCTCTTCGCTTTGGGCAAAAGAGAGAGAAAGAGGAACAATTCCATGCTTTGTAAACATGAGAAAAGTTCACCTAAAATGGCAATTCTGTCCTCATTTAGCTAGTCAATGTCATGTTGTTCCAAACTTGGATTACTTTCTTTCTTCTGTGGAACACAAAAACACTATATTCATGTTTTTTTTCCTCCATGCAATTTCAATGAAATGGACTGGAGCTTTCAAGCTAAAAAAAAAAAAGCACCATAAAATATCATAAAAGTAGTCCTTACAACTATATTCAAAGTCTTCTGAAGTCATATGATAACATTGTTGAAAATGTACTTCATTTTTTTTTAATGATAATCACTGAGTGAGTCAGTGAGTTGAACTTGAGAACCCAATGTTTGAATCATTCAATCTGGTTTTGTGAATAATTGAATCACTGACACGATCCAATTCAAAAGAATGAGCTGTTCACAATCGGACATGTAAAAATGTCTTCAAAATGTCATTTGTGGTCCACATAAGAAAGTATGAGTTTTGAACACCATGAGGTTGGGTAATTATGACCATTTTTATTTTTTGAGTGAACCATCCCTTAAAAAATTCCCTCCCTTTTTACACAGTGAAGGATATAAGGTTTAAAAGGAAGTTAGGTCATCTGACCCTCCTGTGCCATGGATGCTGTACACTCCATTCCTGACGGTTGACAGGAAGTCCTGCTGTCTGACAGGAAATAGACATGACAACAGAAAGGAAATTACACATGTCCCTGAGTCCCGTGCAGCTGTAGCCAATCTCCTCTCTATATAAGCGCAGTAACAAGGGCTCAAATATTATTTGGACACTAAATTCACACCTACAAATCAGGGTTATTATAGTTACCTAATACCTAAAACTGAAACCATAAAACAGTTTCTTTACTTGAAATAAAAAAAAACATTAACAGAAATAAAATAAAATACAAAAAAACAAAAAACAAAACAAAAAAACAGCGGGACACTTGGCACTCTTTTATTCATTGCCTTTTTTTCCTATCACATATTTGAGTAATGATCATAAATTTGGTATCATTCGAAAACTTAAAAGCTCAAAATTCATCCTGAGAAAACCATTTTGAAATCGGACATTGCTTTACCATGGAAACGGTTGCTTTAAACCTTCTAGCGGGCTCCTCCCCCTAGTGGGCGGTGTCATGTTTCATATTAAAAAATTAATTTTTTCTAATCTGACACATATTGTCACATATTGTCGGAAAGGTCTGAGACTCAAGGTTCCATATTTGGTGACTGTTTTGTGATAGAAGTGATATTGTGACAGAAATGTGTTCATTTGTCACAGGAGAATGCAACAAAATTTTTTGATATAGAGCCTAAACAAAATCTCATGGGAACTTAAATTTTTGTGATATCAACTTCAAATTGGAACACAACTTGGTTAGACATATGCACACAGCTGAAGTCCCGTACAGCTATCCAAAATCCAGTATCTCAAATATTAGAATATTACATTTGAGTTTCATTAAATGACCATCCTACAGTATAAATTCCGGTATCTCTTGTTCTTTGAAACCACACTAATGGGGAAGACTGCTGACTTGGCAATGGTCCAGGAGACAATCATTGACACCCTCCACAAAGAGAGTAAGTCACAGAAGGTCATTACTGAATGTGGTGGCTGTTTACAGAGTGATGTATCAAAGCATATTAAATGCAAAGTTGACTAGAAGGAAGAAGAAATTGGGTAGGCAAAGGTGCACAAGCAACAGGGATGACCGCAAGCTTGAGAATACTGTCAAGTAAAGCCGATTCAAACACTTGGGAGAGCTTCACAATGAGTCAAATGAAGCCGGAGTCAGCGCATCAAGAGCCACCACACTCAGACATCTTCAGGAAAAGGACTACCAAGCCACTCTGAAACAGAAACAACGTCAGAAGCATCTTACCTGGGCTAAGGAGAAAAAGAACTGGACAGTGAACAGTGGTCGAAAGTCCTCTTTTCAGATAAAAGTAAATTTTGCATTTCATGTTGAAATCATGGTCCCAGAGTCTGAAGGAAGACTGGAGAGGCACAGAATCCAAGCTGCTTGAAGTCTAGTGTGAAGTTTCTGAAGTTAGTAATGATTTGGGGGGGCCGTGACATCTGCTGGTGTTGGTCCATTGTGTTTTATCAAGTGCAAAGTCAATGCAGCCATCTTCCAGGAGATTTTGGAGCACTTTATGCTTCCATCTGCTGACAAGCTTTATGGAGATGCTGATTTCCTTTTCCAGCAGGACTTTAGCACCTGCCCACAGTGCAAAAACCACTTCCAAGTGGTTTGCTGACCATGATATTACTGTGTTTTATTGGCCAGCCAACATGCCTGACCCCTGAATCTATGGGATATTTTCAAGAGAAAGATGAGAAACAGTCGATCCAACAATATACAGATGATCTGAAGGCTCAATAGTGCCTCAGCAGTGCCACAGGCTGATCACTTCCATGCCACACTTCACTGATGCTGTAATTTGTGCTAGGAGCAAGTCATTTGCTGTAATATGTGCTGCCGACCAAGTATTGAGTGCACAAATGAACATACTTTAAAGAACTTGAACTTTTCTGTTTTGAAAATCCATTTTTTGATTGATCTTAGGAAATATTCTAATATTTTGAGATACTGGATTTTGGACTTTCTGAGCTGTACGCTCTAATCATCAAAATTAAAAAAAAAAAAAAAAACTCTTTAAATGTTTTACTTTACATGTAGGGAATCTAGAATATATGAAATAATTTACAATAAAAAATGAACTTTTTCACGATATTCTAATTATATGACCAGCACCTGTATAAATATTTTATGTAAAAAAACTGTTTAGTACAGTGCATTACAGTAAACGTCTATAACATTTTTACATTTTCATCAAATGTTAATTTAGTTTAACTTGATGCACTAAAATAACTAAAACTAAAATGAATAAAAACTATTCAAAATAACAAAATCACACAACAAAATTACAAAAATTAAAATGAAAAATATAAAAAACTGATTCAAAATATTAATAAGTATCTCAATGATGCTACACTGCTACAAATGTGTGAATGTCATTTAATTAATCAAATCAATAGTCCAAATAGAAAGCCTGTAAAGCCTGAATTAAAACTGACTTTTTTTCAGAAGTTTTCTCTCTTTTACATCCCTCTTGCAGTCTTCCATTGAATAAAAACACCAGAGTTGCCATTTTTCACCCCAGACATTGGATTTATTAATATAAAAACCTTTAATTAATTCACACCTGCTTAAGCCCAACTGGGTTACAGCTGTTCAGTACCAGCCTTCCGGAGCTTTCCAGTTCAGCAAACCGTCTGTCCTGAGAACTCTAACACTGCCGTCTCTAGCGCTCCATCCCAGAAGGAACAAAAACTAATTAATTAATAGCAACCATCTAGCAAATGAGTTGGAGGAGAGAGAGAGAGAGAGAATCAGACACTCATCAATGTCTTCATACATTTGCTTTATTGAATTCTTCAAATGTCAAGAACATAGAGGGAATTCAGCACAAAGACACCAGCTGCAGACGAACCTGCCTCTCTTCACACGAACACAACATCGCACTTACTTCTTCTTACATAATATGAAAGAAATTACAAGTATAAAATTCAGCTTAAAAACAAAATGACATGTACACATGCAGATGAAACCACAACCTTTCTAAAATAATGAAATGCATGGCAAATATGAACTGCTAAATAAAAAAATAAAAATTAGCAGATAAAAACAGCATTGTAAAAAAATAAATAGGAAACAACTGAATAATTGCTTGACACAAAAAACTTGGTCATTTCAGGATAGGAGGAGGGGCTACTGCGTGAGAGGGCGGAGCCTCACAATTACCTGCAGGTGAATCAGAGCAGTGTGTTATCGCACACGTCACATTAAAATCAAGAATACTGTGGTACGCAGCTACCTGTCAAGGCGGTTGACCACGTCCCTGACGGTGCTGATCAGGTGCTGGTTCTCCTGTGGGCTCGACAGGATGATGCTGTGAAGCTTCTTCATGTAGGAGTCGATGGAATTGAGTGTGGGCGTCTCTCCGCTGCCTGCAGGAACATGGGAAAGTCAGTCAGGAAATGTTTATCTTTCACACAATGGTAAGAGCTGAAACATCCTTCGCTCAAATAAGCTTGTTTGGGAATAAAACAAAGCAAGTTATATGTTATATGAACATTTTTTAAAATTGAAAACATTTTATTTAAAGGAAAACTCCACTTTTTTTGAAAAAAGGCTCATTTTCCAACTCCCCTAGAGTTAAACAGTTGAGTTTTACCGCTTTCGAATCCATTCAGCCGATCTCCGGGTCTGACGGTAGCACTTTTAGCATAGCTTAGCATAGTTCATTGAATCTGATTAGACCGTTAGCATCTCGCTCAAAAATGACCAAAGAGTTTCAAAATTTTTCCTATTTAAAACTTGACTCTTCTGTAGTTACATCGTGTACTAAGACCGACGGAAAATGAAAAGTTGCGATTTTCCTAATATCATTGCGCCTGCTGCACTCATGGTACGGCAGCAAAGTTCCTTGATTATTACGCTGGAATGAGAGTATAGTTCCTAGCCATATCGGCCTAGAAAATCACAACTTTTCATTTTCCGTCGGTCTCAGTAACAATGTAACTACAGAAGAGGCAAGTTTTAAATAGGAAAAATATGGAAACTTTTTGGTCATTTTTGAGTGAGATGCTAACGGTCTAATCAGATTCAATGAACTATGCTAAGCTACGCTAAAAGTGATACCGCCAGACCCGGAGATCAACTGAATGGATTCGAAAATGGTAAAACTCAACTGTTTAACTCTAGGAGAGTTGGAAAATGAGCCTATTTTCAAAAAAAGTAGAGTGTTCTCAACATGTTTCTTGAGCATTAAATCGGCATATTAGAATGATTTCTGAAGGATCATGTGACACTGAAGACTGGAGTAATGATGAAAATGAAAGGTAATATTTATCTAAATATTTCTTAAATTTTATAGGATTTCATGGTCATGGCTCAAATGAATCATTGAACTAAATTAAACAAAATTACCTAAAATGAATCAGACTGCTTAAAGGGTTAGTTCACCCAAAAATTAAAATGACCCCATGATTTACTCACCTCAAGCCATCCTAGGTGTATATGACTATCTTTTTTCAGAAAAACACAATCGGAGATATATTTTAAAATATCCTGGCTCTTCCAAGCTTTATAATGATAGAGAATGGGGAGAGCAGATTGTGAAGTCCAAAAATATTCATTCATCCATTATAAAAAATAATCCACACGGCTCCAGGTGGTTAATAAAGACCTTCTGAAGCGAAGAGATGCGTTTTTGTAAGAAAAATATCCATATTTAAAAATTCATAAATTCAAATAACTAGCTTCCAGATGGATGAATGCATTTTTTTGGGGTTCAAAATCTGGCCCCCCTTCACTGCCATTATAAAGCTTTGAAGAGCCAGGATATTTTTAAATATATCTCTGATTGTGTTCATGTGAAAGAAGATAGTCATATACACCTAGGATGGCTTGAGGGTGAGTAAATCATGGGATAATTTTCATTTTTGGGTGAACTAACCCTTTAAATGAACCCAGCTGGCTGGAGGTTTTTGCAGTGAACTCTGGGAGTTCAGTCATGTGTGTGTGTGTGAGCGTCTCACCGGGCAGGGGGACGGTAGAGAAGCTGTGTGTGAGGGCCGAGCGCAGGGTGTCCAGGTGCTGCTGCAAGAGGCTGTTTCGAGTGCGTTCCTGCAGCACGTCTCCTTCCAGACGCTCCACGGCGGAGCGCATGCTCTCCACATGCTTCTGCAGCGCTGCGTTACGCTCCTCATATTCCATATTTGTCTTTCTCAGCTGCCGCATTTCAGCCTCACGCGCTGTAACAAACACACACGCTCAATGAAACATGTTGAGACACGCTCAATGAAACAAGTTGTACATTAATGGTGCAGTAAGTGATTTCTGAGAAATGCTGTTGAAAGTGGACTGGCCTGAGCAGCACAACACACTTGTAGCCAATGAGCAGAAGGGGGCGTGTCCACTCATGATGGGGGAGGAGAGAGAGTGAACAAGAGGGAGAGTTGAAGAAAGAGAGATGGCCGAGAGACATTACAAAAGAGAAAATCTCAAAAGGAATATCACTGGTTATGATCAAGCAAGAGCTTCAGGACCCGAGTTAATATTAGAAAAGCTTTCCAGAGCTGGAGAGAGTGAAGTGGGAAGGTCTGAAAACAGGCACAAATGTTGTGTTGTTTCTGCCCCATACATGAGTAACACTGGTTTTGCTGTTCCACTGAAGCGAAACACCTTTTTGCATTATTTAAGGGTGGAGCAGTGAAGGGAGGGGTGTGTTTGTTTGGGGTGATTTCTCAGAAATCACGTACTGCACCTTTAAAGACAGACTGACGCATTGAACAGCACTCTGCTCTCACCTTTACTGTGATTGAGAAACTCTTCAGTGAAGATGGGAATATCAAACACAGAGCGATCCTTTATCTCCAGATCCTTCTGAGAGACAGACAGAACGTTTGAGTGCTCAGACTGTCATAATAGAATTACAATAGCCGTCAAAATGATTTATATATCCTTCACCCTTTCCAAGTTTATTAAATATTTTGGCTAAATTGGTCATATTCCGGCTACCAATAACATATTTAACACATTTTATCCAATAAGGGTTTCCACACCTTTTTTATTTTCAAGTTGTTTGTAATTTTTGGATAATTTGATTGAGTTTAGCCTATTAAATATTTTATAAAAAAATAGGAATATAAGTTTGGAAACATTATTTTAACATTTTTGAAAGAAGTCTTTTCAGCTCTTCAAGGCTGCATTTATTTGATCAAAAATACAGAAAAACAGAAATATTGTGAGATATTATTACAATTTAAAATTATGTTTTTTCTATTTTAATATACTTTAAAATATAATTTATTCCTGTGATGGCAAAGCTGAATTTTCAGCATCATTACTCCAGTCTTCAGTGTCACATGATCCTTCAGAAATCATTCTGATATGATGATTTATTAAATAGTTGTGCTGCTTAATATTTTTTATAACCTGCGATACTTTTTTTCAGTATTCTTTGATAAATTAAGAGTTAAGAAAAAACAGTTTGTTTTTTTTTAAATAGAAATCTTTTGTAACAATATACACTACAGTTCAAAAATTTAGGGTCAGTAATTTTTTCTTTCTTTTTTTTTGAAAGAAATTAATACTTTTATTCGGCAAGAATGTGTTAAATTGATAAAAAGAAAGAACAAGTGATAGTAAAGACTTATATTGTTAGAAAAGATTTCTATTTTGAATAAATGCTGTTCTTTTTAACTTTTTATTCATCAATGAATCCTGAAAAAATAAATAAAAAATATTAAGCAGCACAACTGTTTCCAACTTTGATAATAACTGAGCATCAAATCATCATATTAGAATGATTTCTGAAGGATCATGTGACACTGAAGACTGGAGTAATGATGCTGAAAATTCAGCTTTGATCACAGGAATAAATGACATTTTAAAGTATATTAAAATAGAAAACCATTATTTTAAATTGTAATAATATTTCACATTATTACTGTTTTTTCTGCATTTTTGATCAAATAAATGCAGGCTTGATGAGGAAAAGCGACTTCTTTCTAAACCATTAAAAATACTAATGTTTCCTCACTTTTGACCGGTACTGTATATTATATATATATATATATATATATATATATATATATATATATATAATATATAGTACAGTCCAAAAGTTTGGAACCACTAAGATTTTTAATGTTTTAAAAAGAAGTTTCGTCTGCTCACCAAGGCTACATTTATTTAATTAAAATACAGTAAAAAAAACAGTAATATTGTGAAATATTATTACAATTTAAAATAACTGTTTATATATTGAATATATTTGACAAAGTAATTTATTCCTGTGATGGCAAAGCTGAATTTTCAGCATCATTACTCCAGTCTTCAGTGTCACATGATCCTTCAGAAATCATTCTAATATGCTGATTTGCTGCTCAAAAACATTTAATGTGTACAATTGTACAAAATATTTGTGTACAATATTTTTTTCAGGATTATTGATGAATAGAAAGTTCAAAAGAACAGTGTTTATCTGAAATCTAATCTTTTGTAACATTATAAATGTCTTTACTGCCACTTTTGATTGATTTAATGCATCCTTGCTGAATAAAAGTATTCATTTCTTTAATTTCTTTTCAAAAAAATAAAAATAAAAATTCTTACTGACCCCAAACTTTTGAACGGTAGTGTAAATGCTACAGAAGCTTTGTATTTCAGATAAATGCTGTTCTTTTGAACTTTCTATTCATCAAGGAATCCTGAAAAAAAAAGTACACAACTGTTTTCAACATTGAAAATAATCATAAATGTTTATTGAGCAGCAGATCATCATATTAGAATGATTTCTGAAGGATCATGTGACACTGAAGACTGGAGTAACGATGCTGAAAATTCAGCTTTGATCACAGGAATAAATTACTTTGTCAAATATATTTAAATTGTACACAGTTATTTTAAATTGTAATAATATTTCACAATATTACTGTTTTTTACTGTATTTTTAATTAAATAAATGTAGCCTTGGTGAGCAGACGAAACTTCTTTTAAAAACATTAAAAATCTTAGTGGTTCCAAACTTTTGGACTGTACTGTATATATTTCCAATGACTTTTTTTGATTATTTTCTGTAGCTTTTCCAGTAATTTTGCAGCAGTTTGTGACTACTTGATCATTTCATTAAAATCCCTTTATAAAAACTGTAGCCAATTAAATATTTTAGTATTATTTTTATTATATTTTCCTTTTAATAAATAAAAAATTACATTACTTTTCTATTCTTTTCTAAATATTGGATAAGTTTATTGTATAAAAACTGAAATGAAATAGTTTAGGATAATAATAAAAGACTATAAAAACAGATGTTGACTAAAGAGTTTTCCTTGAATTTCCCAGGGCTGTTTGGGATTTTATTGCCATTACTTTTCCAGTCTTGTACGATTATTGGATAATTCCATAAAAAATAATTACATAAAAACAGCATATTAAATATTTTCAAATAGATTTTGATTAAAGAGTTTTCCATGACTGAAAACCACAATTTTCTGTTAATTCCAGCTGTTCCATAACATGAAAAATGGGTCCTGTTGTTGATATTTTACCTCATGAAGGGATTCACCAGGTGCCTGCCGCCCAGCATCTGATGACAAAAGCAAGAGAGAGGAATTTTAGTTTGGACAAGTGATTTGTGATGCACAAGATTTTGTCAGTCTCTTCATTTCTATTCTTGTTTTACCCTCAACTGTGAAATCTCACTGGTCCAAAATCCTGCTCCACATTAGCTTTATAGTAAACATCAAATGTTTTCCGATTGGCTGTGGCTGTCACTTCATTGCAGGAATGCCAAAAGTTAATTTTGGATTTCGTACCTCCTCTGTGTCTCTTTCCTTTTTGTTTCTCTTGCACTTTCCTGCTGAAGTGTTTATAGGCTTCAGTCTTCTGATACTGCTCCAGTTCCCTCATATAACGCTCTTTATCTCTATCCGCTTCATCCAGATACCGCTGAGACAGAGAGAGACAGAGAGCGATGTTAGATGTCTCTGTAGAGGTTTTAATCTTGATTAAAGATGATCTATTATGCCCCTTTTCACAATAAGTCTCTGGTGTCCCCAGAATGTGTCTGTGAAGTTTCAGCTCAAAATCCCCCACAGATCATTTATTATAGCTTGTCAAATTTGCCCCTGTTTGGATGTGAGCAAAAACACGCCATTTTTGTGTGTGTCCCTTTAAATGCAAATGAGCTGCTGCTCCCCACGCCCTTTCCAGAAGAGGGCGGAGCTTTAACAAGCATTGAAAATGTAAAAAAGCTCTTTAAGGTTTACTGCACTATGTGTGTCCTGACCTGTTTCTCTTCCGGGGGCAGTTTGCTCCACTCGTTCCCGAGCATCCTGGTGATCTCTGGGAAAGGCACGTCTGGTCTTTCCGCCCTCAGCTGCTCGCGGCGCTCGTTCATGAAGCGCACGTATCCTGTTAACGGGGCTTTGGGGGCGTTACTGTCCTTCAGCGGCTTCTTCCTCCTCCTGCCTTTGGTCCAGCTGCTCCTGCGAGGTTTCTGCCAAAAACACCATTTCACACGACTCATTAACCTGTGCAGTGACAGCCCGGGCTCAGCGATCACATGATCTGCTCACCTCCTCTCCGTTACGCTGACTGCTGTTGTCTGTGTTGCCCCCCGGTGACCCGCTCTGCTCCTCCATGACCTCTGACCTTTAGTGTCACATATAGCAGTGATGTAAAAAGAGAAGATGACTGAACTCAGCATTTAAAAATAATTCTGAGCTACTGTAACAAAACTCAAAATATCAAGTATAAAATTTGATGAATTATATTTTTATTTATATAATATATATATATAAAATATGTGTTGTATATATATATATATATATATATATATTTTATTATTTTTTTAATATTAATCTATACTCACAAACATACGGAAGAGAATTAGAGCCAAGCAATAATAAAAAAATAAACCATCTCGAGATTAAATTGTTAAATTCGAGAAAAAACGTTCAATTTCTAGAAAAAAGTTAAAATGTTGAGAATAAAGTCGTTAAATTACGAGAAAAAACTCGTTCAATTTCTAGAAAAAAGTCGAGATAAAAGAATAAAGTTGTTAAATTTCGAGAAAAAACTCGTCAATTTCTAGAAAAAGTCGAGATAAAATGTTGAGATAAGTGTTAAATTTCGAGAAAAAAACTCGTTACATTTCAAGAAAAAAGTCGAGATAAAAACAGAGTAGAATTAAAGTCGTTAAATTACGAGAAATCGTACATCGAGATCGATAAATTTTATGAGAAAAATGTCGTTAATTTGAGAAAAAAGTCGAGATAAAATGTTGAGAAAAAGTCATTAAATTACGAGAATAAAGTCATAAATTTCAAGAAAAAGACGAGATAAAGTTGAGAATAAACTCGTTAAATACGAGAAAAAGTCGTTAAATTTTTAAAATGTTGAGAACTCGAGTAAAAGTTGAGAATAAAGTCGTTAAATTACGAGAAAAAACTCGTTAAATTTCGAGATAAAATGTTGAGGATAAATCATTAAATTACGAGAAAAAACTTGTTAAATGACGAGAAGAAATAAAATATGAGAAAAATGTCGTTAAATTCGAGAAAAAAGTCGAGATAAAATGTGAGAATAAAGTCATTAAATTATGAGAAAAAAGTTGTTAAATTACGAATTGTTCTCATAATTTAACGACTTTTTTCTCGTAATTTAATGACTTTTTTTCTCGAAATTTAACAACTTTTTTCTCATAATTTACGAATTTGTTTCATAATCCAACGACTTTTTCTCATAATTTAATGACTTATTCTCAACATTTATTCGACTTTTTTTTCGAAATTTATCAACTTTAAACTCGAGATGGTTTTATTTTTTATTATTGCTTGGCCCTAATCCTCTTCCGTACAAACAATATTTAAACAAATACATATATAAAAATATTTTTAAAATAAAATAAATAAATAAATAAATATATATATATATATAGAATAAAATGGTAAACATATATTGTATATTAATACATTTTCTAAATTCCACTAACACACATACACACACATAAAAATAAAATAAAAGAATAAATTATACATATAATAAAATACATTAAAACGTATATATAAAAATATATAAAAAGTAAAATAAATATACATTTAAATAAAATAATTATATATATAATTTTCAGTCTTATTACCATAACAAACACACACACACATACATAACATAAAAATAATAATAATAATAATAATAATATATATATATATATATTATATATATATATATATATATATACATACCACACACACACACACACACACATATAGATACATATATATATACACACACATTATATCATATATATATATATAATATATACATATATATATATATATATACATATATATAATATATAATACAATTATGTACATGTTTTTGGGACATGTACCATGATGTTATCTTAATGGTAATAATTATTTGAAGTATGGTTATAGCATTCATTTAGTAGCATTACCATCTGATTACCATCATTTTACTATAGTACAGCCACGGTACTTTACATAATGTTGTTACAGAAGATGAATTTAACAGATGCATTAGAATCACGCAAAACCCGACATACATCAATTGTCTCACCTGTCTTTTGTTCTGAAGCTGGAATCGTGTGAAAAAGTGCGTCTTTAATGTGTTTTTCGCGCGATTTTTTCAGGAATTTTAGAGAGAAAAATATTCCGAGTCAAAACAATACACGAAGCCGGCTGACGTCATCACGCGGCGACAGGAAGCAGGGCGACTCCGTCATGCGCTCTCAGCCCTGCCAGCCAGATCCCAAACTTCATCCTCATCATCATCCTCTCCGCATAAGTAAAATATTTACTGCGTTAAAATCCTCAGTAAACGCGCTTTATTGTGTTGTCTGACACAACGGAGCGCTGCTGGAGTGTAAACGGGTTACGAGAGATTAGTGGTGTTTTGCTGCCCTCCGCTGTCCAGAAGCTGCAAGTGCAACTGATGTAATGGCGGCGCTCCTCTCTTATATTTGAGGAAAAGGTTCTAATACACAACAACATGAGAATAAAAATGTGTATTGAATTAATATTATTTGTTCACATAATGTCTATACAGTTCGGCCACGTAGCATATTTTTTATGTTTATGTTTTTTTAAAAACACTTTTTTAATTTCAATAATTTTCATTTAAATTATTAATTATTAAAATTGTATTTTGTTTTTTTTGTCATAATGGTGTAATGCAAAAAAATAAATAAAATGTAATAAATCATGCCGTTTTCCCTTCACCATGTGACTATGAATGTCACATCTGACCAATCCAAAACGACTTTCCTACACGTCGCCCCGCCCACTTTGTAACATCAAGTTTTGTCAGTTGACGCTCTACCGATTTAAATTCTTTGCCGCACTGCCATCTTCTGGCCATAAGCTGCATGTTCACTGATAATATTATAGGCTGTTCTACATTATAACTCATATATAGATAGTAAATAAGTAAATAAATGATTTGAAATCGAAAAATCTTTATCAGGTTTTGTATTTACTGGATGTGCTGCTCAGCAAACCTGACAGTTGATCACGGCACACTCTCTGACTCTCTAAAGTAACCTGAAGGTGTGAATTACAGTCGACTGTGTGTGTGACAATTCATGTTTCCATAAACACTTTCCTTTGTGTCAGAAAGAATTACAGACAGTCTGACAATGTGCTGAAGGCTGTAATTAATCCAGGTGGTTTGAGGGATCAATTTCATGTCCACATGAATGATGTGAGAGTGACAGACGGTGTTTCTGCCACTCAGGCCTCGGGGCTCGGGAAATGTGAGCACCATTTCATGAAGTTAATGAGGTGACCCTTCGCCTGGATGGGGCGTTTTTGTTGTTTATTATTAGTTTGGAGGAATATGGCTGCGTTTGTAGCCAGCCAAGCTTCTGGAACGGTTTGCCGTCAGGATTGCACTGAATGAACCATCACAGAACCAGAACTGTTGATAAAATAATTAATAAAATAATAAAAATAAAATAATAACAGTATTCTTATTAATAATATAAACTTAATAAATTAAATAAAAATAATTAGTGAAATATAATAATTGTAATAATAATAATTTTATAATTAAATTAATATGAAAATGAAATGAAAATGAAATAATTAAAATATTTAATAATAATGATGATTATTATCATTACCTTCATAAATTTATTATTAAATTAATAATAAATTAAAATGAAAATTAAATTAAAAATAACACTTAAAATATTACATAATAATAATAATAATAACAACTTAATTTTCAAATGAAATTAAATGAAAATATTTAATAATAATAATTACGATTATTATTTTTATTATTATTATTTATTAAAATAAAATGAAAATGAAATAAAAAACTAAAATGTAATAATAATAATTTAATATTCAAATGAAATGAAATGAAAATGAAATAATTAAAATATTAATAATAATGATGATTACTTGATCATTATTATCATAAATTTAAATGAATAATAAAATAAAATGAAAATGAACTTAAAATTTACACTTAAAATATAATATAATATTAAAATTAAAATGAAATGGAAATAAAATAAAAATAACACTTAAATAATAATAATAATAATAATAAATGAATACTAAAATTAAATGAAAATTAAATAAAAATGACACTTAAATATTATTAATAATAACAACTTAATGATCATTATCATACATTTATCATTAAATGAATAATAAAATAAATGAAAAATGAACTTAAAATAATAATAATAAATATTAAAATGAAATAAAAATAAAATAAAAATAACACTTAAATATTAAATAATAATAATAATAATAATAATAATAATAATAATAATGAATACTAAAATGAAATGAAAATTAAATAAAAATGACACTTAAATAATAAAATAATAATAAACAACAACTTAATATTCAAATGAAATTAAACTAATAATTATTATATGTAATACTACTACTACTAATAATAATTTTATAATTGAATTATTTTTAAAATAAAATGAAAATTAAATAAAAAAACAGACAAATTTAATAATAATAATAATAATAATAATTTAATATTCAAATGAAATGAAAATTAAATAAACAGTAGTCTAATTTAAAAATTGTATGAAAAATAGCTATAATAATAATGAAAAATAAAAGAGGTTAGGCAGTCCTAACTATGCACGATTATATGGTTGATTGAATTTTATTATTTATTTTTTGCATTTAGCTTTTTTTTTTTTTCTCAACCCTTTCAAAACAGACCCAAGGCCCTCTTTGGGGTCATGACCCCATGGTACAGAACCAAATGACCAGTAGGGGACAGTAGTGAGCTGGCTGACAAATAATCACATAAACGCTACATGAAGAAAAAATCACTTTATTGATCAGTTAATGCAATTTCAGGAGTTATCAGCTTGCAATATCATTAATTTGAAGTCTGCTGATGATAACTTGTTAAAGTGTCACAGAAGTTTTACACAATATAAATTGATATGATTTGATTATTGTTATTTTGCCATTTAGCGACTCGCAGCGGATCAATGGCAGAGATTGCGCGCGTCCCTGGAGTCGCCCTGCACGAGATGCCTGATGGATTACAAAATGCCGTTGCTATGAAATTTGGTAACTCAAACCATAATTTGTGTGTGTTTGTGAACATCTAAAAATCAACTCTCCAGCTTTTCATGTAGCTAAACTCCAGAAAAACAGACTTTACCCAAAAACGAAACATGTTTATGTCGTTCTAAACCACTATATCTTTATTTGGGTGAACTCTTCATTCGCTCATAACAAATGCAGCTCAGTTGTGTAGGTATTCCTTGTCAGGATGAGCAGAAGTGGGTCAGAACCTCTCTCTGTGATGTGTGTATCTCTCTTTACCCATGATCCTGACAGCTCTTTGACAGCAGTTTGAGTCTGTTGGTTCACGCTGAGCCAAAAGACTGTCTGCCTCTGTTTAATGTGTGTTCGGTTTCACCTTGTAGCTCTAGCAAATACACTAACCTTGAGCTCAAGTAACATAAAAAGATGTTTCCTCTTAGCTGGGAATATAATTTTCTAATAGATTGAGTTCTTTTTTTTTCCCAAGAATCCTTGGGTATTAAATTAATTTTCTTAGCTAACCTTTATAGAACATTAAGGGTTATAAAATAAATAAGATTTAATTTTTTATCCTCCATTTTGTGTTTATTTCCCTATACTAAAGAAAATATTCTTCTGGTTCAATCCAAAACTTCACAATGCGGCCACTAATTTGAGTACATAAACCGCACCTGGAGAAGTTTGTCACGTCTTCAGAATTATAAACCACCAATCGAAGACGTTATTGACATTATGACCAATTCTGATGATTTATTCATCAATGAAGATGATATTTCGGAGCACATCACAGCAGGAGCTGAAAGTCAGAGGTCAGTGTTGCTGAAAGGACACAGATGTGCTTCATATGAACATGAGCAGTCAGCACATCAGACACTCTTGATCCCCATAATGAACGCTCTAATGGAAAAAACATCATATATAATCTTTTTAATCTCATATCTGGACACATTTTGAGTATAATGTTGCAAAAGCGGGGCTTTATTTACCCTGACACGGTACTGTAATTAACCTGGAACAAAGAAGGCAAGGTGCTTAATTAAATCTTAATATTTTTATGCACTCAGAGACTGTTTACTTTCTCAGAAACAGAAACAAGGGACAAACATTAAAATGTCTCCGGTAATGCTGAAACTGATTAATTTTGTTGGGGGTTTATGAAGATTGCAGCTATAGAAGACCTTAATGCTCTTTGTGTGTCGTACCCTTACGGGGATCGGAAGTGATGTGGTTCTTGGAAAAGCCATTAGATTTTTTGGAAATGCTCTTTTAAATTTGTCTTTCTTTACAGAGGGAGGATTTTCAGTAGTTGCTATTTTGGTTGTAAGACAAGGAGAAGCAACATTGAGCACAGTTGTGATTGAGTCGTAATTTTGACAAATGTGTTCTAAAATTATGTACACTTGAGACTCCAGTCATGTCAGTGGTCTAAAAAGATGATTTAGGGGGAACGCAAATATTTTGCAATGAATGCAAAGTTTCTTGGGGGAACGCAGACATTTGCAACAAACGCAAATTTTCTTGGGGGAACGCAGATATTTTGCAATGAACGCAAAGTTTCTTGGGGGAACGCAGACATTTCGCAATCAACGCAAATTTCTTGGGGGAACGCAGATATTGCAAGAACGCAAAATTTTGGGGGAACACATTTTGCAATGAACGCAAAATTTCTTGGGGGAACGCAGATATTTTGCAATGAACGCAAATTTCTCGGGGGAACGCAAATATTTAGCGAGAGAACGCAAAGTTTCTTAGGGGAACGCAAACATTTTGCAACAAATGCAAAGTTCTTGGGGGAAAGCAAATATTTTGCAATGAATGCAAAGTTTCTTGGGGGAACGCATATTTTGCAATGAACGCAAAGTTTCTTGGTGGAACGCAGATATTTTGCAATGAATGCAAAGTTTCTTGGTGGAACGCAAATATTTTGCATCAAACGCAAAGTTTCTTGGTGGAACACAAATTATTTGCAATGAATGCAAAGTTTCTTGGTAGAACACAAATATTTGCAATGAATGCAAAGTTTCTTGGTGGAGCGCAAATATTTTGCAACAAACACAAAGTTTCTTGGTGGAGCGCAAATATTTTGCAACGAACGCAAAGTTTCTTGGTGGAACGCAAATTTTTGCAATGAACGCAAAGTTTCTTGTGGAACGCAAATATTTTGTGAACGCAACTTGGGGGAACGCAAAACGAATGCAAAGTTTTCGGGGGAACGCAAACATTTTGCAACAAACACAAAGTTTCTTGGGGAACGCAAATTTTGCAACAATGCAAAGTTTCTTGGGGGAACGCAAATTTTGCAGAATGCAAATTTTCTTGGGGGAACGCAAATATTTTGCCACGAATGCAAATTTTCTGGTGGAACGCAAAATTTGCAACGAACAAAGTTTCTTGGTGGAACGCAAATATTTTGCAACAAATGCAAAGTTTCTTGGGGGAACGCAAATATTTTGCAACGAACGCAAAGTTTCTTGGTGGAACGCAAATATTTTGCAACGAACGCAAATATTTTGCATGCGAACGCAAAGTTTCTTGGTGGAACGCAAATTTGCAACAATGTTTCTTGGGGGAACGCAAATATTTGCGAGTGAATGCAAAGTTTCTTGGGGGAACTCAAACATTATGGGAGTGAACGCAAAGTTTCTCGGCGGAACGCAAATATTTTGCAATGAACGCAACATTTCCTTGGGGAACGCAAACATTTTGTGAGCGAAAGCAAAATTTCTTGGTGGAACACAAATATTTTGCAACAAATGCAAAGTTTCTTGGTGGAACGCAAATATTTTGCAACGAACGCAGTTTCTTGGGGAAGTGCAAACATTTGCAAGTGAATGCAAAGTTTCTTGGTGGAACACAAACATTTTGTGAGCAAACGCAAAGTTTCTTGGGGGAACACAAAGATTTTGCGACCGAACGCAAAGTTTCTTGAAAGGTAAAGTATAATTTTTGGATTATTATATTAGTACTAGTCTGTGCCACCTCAATGCTAAGATGCTTTGGGTGGTTGTTAGCACATTGCTAAGCAGTTGCTAAAGTGGTTGCTAGGTGTTCCTTACTAAAAATCATATTCGTAGCACAAAAATGTAATACTTAGTTTGGTCATACCTTTATTAATCATCGTAAGCACCACTAAATAAGTAAGTGCACCCGTAAGTTAGCATTTCAAAACACAGCGGTGAGATGATATGATCTGCCTTTAGCATTTAGCGCATTCATGTTAACTTGGAGAATGAGACACAGTTATGCAAATGTGTATAAATATATTGTGCATGAACGGCATGAAAAGTTTCTGCAAAAAGTGTGTCATCCACTTTCTCGCCACCAGGAAGTCCCAGCTGCCTACCAGATGGCAGAATTTGCCTGGAAAATATTTACCCTTCCTCTCATCTTGCTAGAACATTTGCCAAATGACACGTGCCTGAGAACTTGTTTAACAAGTGGAGTGCGGAGAGAACACGAGAGAGAAAGACAGACAGACAGACAGAGACCCAGAGTTTTGCTTCAGTGTGATATTGATCTGTAGCTCTGACACTTTAGTGTGAAGAATGACCCTTCTAGGGCATTGTGAAAGTGTGTGTGTGTGTATGTGTGTTAAAGTGCTATGGTCCCTTTTATGGATGGGGAAACAGCTTTCAGAATCAGTCATGCTTCATACAGTTGTGCTTGGGTCACCTTTAAGACCAGAAACACACTTACTTATTATTTAATTTATTATTTACATAGTTTTTGAATAGGAATATACTCTATTCCTGATAAATTTAACCCACAATATGACTGACTTTGATTTGATTATTTGAAACAATAGTAACACTTTAAAGTGTTACTAAGCGTGCACTTTTTGTCCTTGGTCTGAACAGCCCTTAAAGGGATAGTTCACCCAAAAATGAAAATTCTGTCAGCATTTACTCACCCTCAAGTTGTTTCACCCTGTAAATTTTTCATCAAAAAAATCTAATTTGCTCTGACGATGAACAAAGGCCTTACATGTGTGGAGCGACATGAGGGTGAGTAATAAATGACGGAATTTTAATTTTTGGGTGAACTAACCCTTTAAGGGCTGTTCAGACCAAGGACAAAAAGTGCGCGCTGCAGTTTTGTCGTCTGCCACTTTACAGGTGCTGGTCATATAATTAGAATATTGTGAAAAAGTTCATTTTTTTTATTGTAAATTATTTTAAAAATGAAACTTTCATATATTCTAGATTCCCTACATGTAAAATAAAACATTTCAAAAGTTTTTTTTTTTTTTTAATTTTGATGATTAGAGCGTACAGCTCATGAAAGTCCAAAATCCAGTATCTCAAAATATTAGAATATTTCCTAAGATCAATCAAAAAATGGATTTTCAAAATAGAAAAGTTCAAGTTCTTTAAAGTATGTTCATTTGTACACTCATTACTTGGTCGGCAGCACATATTACAGCAAATGACTTGCTCCTAGCACAAATTACAGCATCAGTGAAGTGGCATGGAAGTGATCAGCCTGTGGCACTGCTGAGGCACTATTGAGCTTTCAGATCATCTGTATATTGTTGGATCGACTGTTTCTCATCTTTCTCTTGAAAATATCCCATAGATTCAGGGGTCAGGCATGTGGCTGGCCAATAAAACACAGTAATATCACGGTCAGCAAACCACTTGGAAATATTTTTTGCACTAGCGGCAGGTGCTAAAGTCCTGCTGGAAAAGGAAATCAGCATCTCCATAATGCTTGTCAGCAGATGGAAGCATAAAGTGCTCCAAAATCTCCTGGAAGATGGCTGCATTGACTTTGCACTTGATAAAACACAATGGACCAACACCAGCAGATGTCACGGCCCCCAAATCATACTAACTTCAGAAACTTCACACTAGACTTCAAGCAGCTTGGATTCTGTGCCTCTCCAGTCTTCCTTCAGACTCTGGGACCATGATTTCAACATGAAATGCAAAATTTACTTTTATCTGAAAAGAGGACTTTCGACCACTGTTCACTGTCCAGTCTTTTTCTCCTTAGCCCAGGTAAGATGCTTCTGACTTGTTTCTGTTTCAGAAGTGGCTTGGTAGTCCTTTTCCTGAAGATGTCTGAGTGTGGTGGCTCTTGATGCGCTGACTCCGGCTTCATTTGACTCATTGACTCAGCTCTCCAAGTGTTTGAATCGGCTTTACTTGACAGTATTCTCAAGCTTGTGGTCATCCTGTTGCTTGTGCACCTTTGCCTACCCAATTTCTTCCTTCTAGTCAACTTTGCATTTAATATGCTTTGATACATCACTCTGTAAACAGCCACCCCATTCAGTAATGACCTTCTGTGACTTACTCTCTTTGTGGAGGGTGTCATGATTGTCTCCTGGACCATTGCCAAGTCAGCAGTCTATTAGTGTGGTTTCAAAGAACAAGAGATACCGGAATTTATACTGTAGGGATGGTCATTTAATGAAACACAAATGTAAATATTCTAATATTTGAGATACTGGATTTGGACTTTCATGAGCTGTACGCTCTAATCAACAAATAAAAAAAAAAAAAAAAAACTTTTGAAATGTTTTACTTTACATGTAGGGAATCTAGTATAAATGAAAGTTTCATTTTTAAAAATTTACAATAAAAAAGAACTTTTTCACGATGACTAATGTTCAAGCTCTTTAAAGTCAGGTGGATTCTGATTGGTTGAACATTCTAGAAACATTCATTCTGAAAGTGATTCCAACGATTCACATTGTCACATCCTGTGACAGTTGAGCAAAAAATTGATGGCGTCTGAAAGTTGTGGTTGGTGATTCCAATTCATTTTTGAAATATGATCATTTACCCAGTCACTGTTGTAACTTGTTTTCATGACATATTTATTTAAACACATATTAAGATATCACTAACAGGTAAAGTAAATATAATGAATACATAAGCTATTAAAGCTGCAAGCAGCGTTGAAAGGGCCCTCGCACCCGGGCTAACCGCCACCTGTTGGCCTCAGGAAAACAGTGAAAAGTGAAAAGTACATGCAAGCGAGTAAATAAAGGAGAATTATAGCAAATCATGTAAAAGTGCCACACTTCCTGCTGCCAACAGGTGGCGCTAGCTAACTGAATATTGTCTATAGAGTCTTTAGGCCAGGGCTTTTATCACTCATGTGAAGTTTGGGGCAGATCAGACATAATAGCCTGAGTTACAACAGCTTCCTCTTTCATGGCGAAACATCAGACTTTGTTCCGCCACGGACGCGCTATTCAACGAAAACTCAAGATCTTCGCAATTTAACATCTCAAAGGCCTTAAGATTAGACTGGATATGATGTGCTTCTGGTTAATCTCTAGGAGTTAATCACAGTGTAACATGTCATTTCCTGTTGCCCCAGGTGGCGCTATGACTGTAACTGAATTGCATATAGATGTCTTCAGGTCAGGACTCTAATAAAACATGTGAAGTTTGGGGCAGATAAGACATTGTATGCCCGAGTTAACAACTCCTGTTTCATGGCGAAACATCGAACTTTGCCAGGCCGCCACGGACACGCCCTTCAGCGAAAACTCTATATCTTCGCAATTTAAACATCTCAAAGGCCTTTAGATTAGACTGACCAAAATGACATTGATAAAAGCTCTAGGAGGAGTTCGTTAAGTACAACATGTGAAATGGCAAAAACTGCCAAAATTTTGTAGAGAAAATTCAAAATATCTCACTTCCTGTTGGGTTTACAAACTTTGCACCCAGGGACTTTTTTGTAGGTATTGGGCTGTTACATCTGTCTACCGAATTTCATAACTGTACGTGAAACGTAGCACGAAGGGCGCTTAATTGAAATTTTGTAGGTGGCGCTATCGAGCCATTTTGCCACACCTAATTCTGAATCCCATATCAGATGTAAATTTTCACCACATCCGACGCGTGTGCAAAGTTTCATGAGTTTTTGAACGTTAGGCCCTCAAAAATGCGATTCATTTTGGAGAAGAAGAATATTGGCTGAGCAATTCCAATAGGGTCCTCACACCATCGGTGCTCGGGCCCTAAATTATTTAGTGAACACTCCCCTCTAGAGTTCATTTCTCTAGTGAACTAACATGCTGTGGACACTAAATGACTGACCTGAGGTAAATGTAATGCTATGTGAGATATTTTTTTCAAGCTGTTTTATTGATGTCTTTCTGCGGTTGAAACACTAGTTGAGAGATTACACGTAAATATATATATATATGTATATATGCATAGATCGTCTGTTCTTCTTCTTCTGTGATTTTTCCTGTTGTGGCGGTTAGCAAACAGTGTTGCATTACCATGCATGCCCCCTTGGATTGGAGTGTGGATCGCCTGTGACCGACTGTATTCGTCATCTGAATGTATACACCGAACCGTGACATCCGTACCGTGACGGTTCAGGATGAATACATGTATCATTACACCCGTAATTGTAGTAATTAAATATTTTAATGCCGTAGATCATTAAAACGTTACAAAGAACGAGATGGGGGTGTCCAAACTCGGTCCTGGAGGGCCACTGTCCTGCAGAGTTCAGCTCCAACTTACCTCAACACACCTGCCTGAAAGTTTCTAGTATGCCTAATTAGACCTTGATTAGCTGGTTCAGATGTGTTTAATTGGGGTTGGAGCTTAACTCTGCACAGTGGCCCTCCAGGACCGAGTTTGGACACCCCTGCCTTAGATCGTTAAACTGTTACTCTGCCGAACACACGTCACTCAAATAAAATTTGCGGATTAGAAATGTATAATATAGGCCTAATGTATGGAAGTGGGCTGCTTACATTGCATGGTCCATTGAAAAAGTTCCTGATTATTCACACAGAATGTCACACAGCAGAAGTTAAAAAACACTGCGGATGGTGTTTCTCAATGCTTTTAAAGCTCTCAGGCTGTGATGAGGCGTGACTCTCAAGAAGTCCCTCGCTGAGGAATCAGCTTCTCTCGAAAGCACGACATTCACTTAAGAACAACATCAAGAGCAACTCAGAGGACATTCAGTGCGGAACATCTGCCAGTTCATTTATCTAGGGTTCAGTAAGCTTTGTTAGTGCTGAGCTGTTTGTTCATTCCTCCAGGGCCGTGAGAGTGTTTGTGTTGACCCCTGCGAGGGAAATTTCCCCCCCTAATTAATCTGTTTTAATTGTCGGTTCCTCATTGTCTGCGTCAATGTTAATCCTTGAGTCTAATCCGCGGACACACACGCGCTCATTTCCCGTCTCTCCGTGGCTCAGGAACTTTTGGGGAACGTGATAAGTGTTAGTTTCATCTCTAATGAAGCCAGAAACACTATCCGCTGTTAGCTTTACTGAGAGCCATTAAAACAAACACAGCAGAGAGGAATGAAGTGGCCAGGACAAACCTTCCCCCCCTTGAGAAACGTGCTGCTGTATAATCACATTTCCAGGCTGTTAATTGAAAAGCAGAGTGTTAATCTTCCTTTTCTGAAGCGCTCATAATTACCGCAGCTCAGCGCCGTCTCCAAGATTAAAGTCATCTGAAAATCTCCCTCACCTTCATGAAAGGGCAGAAACAGATGCTCACTTTCTCATAGACTGTGTGTGGTAGTAGAGCATAGCTAGACAACTTATTCTGGCCAAGACATAAAACAGCCACTGACATGCAAAATTGATAGTTTACTTTTACAATTTTACATGTTAAAGTTCAAAATCATTTGCAATTTCAAGGCACACATTAAAGGCCCATTCACAACAAGAACGATGACTATATTAGCGTCCTCACCAACGGTATTGTTCTGTTTATTATAAGCAAATTCTGCAGTTATGTCATATTCTGCTGCTTTAAATGCTCAGGCTGTTAAAAGCAGGGTGGATTCTGATTGGTTGTCAGTGTTTTTATTGTTCATCAGCTGGAGAAAATCGCTGTGAAAGTTGTGGAGTGGTCGCAGTGTTGCCAAGTCTGCAGTTTTCACGCAGAATTGGGCTATTTTAACACTGTTGCCGCGGGTTGTTTTTTATGTCCGCAGGTTGAAGCAACCCCAAATAACATGATATTTAGCCTCTGAAATGCGAATTTTACCAGGGGAACCCTGCCAAAAACACGGATTTTACCCCCTGAAACGCTATTGGGCTAGTATTGAGTAGCAATTGGGCGGGTTTTGTTGTGAAAACCTGGCAACCCTGAGTAGACCAAAGTCCCTTTCAAGCAAAGTCTGTTCACTCAGCTGCCATATTTGCAAGGGTCTCGAGATGCGCTTTTGAGACATGATGCAATAACGAACAAATAAAACAGTTGCCATGCCAACTTGCTACTGTAAACAGAAGCTTGCAACGCTTGCCCTGCATCCGAGTTCTTCTGATTTGTCCACTGTTTTGGTACTGACATTGATGAGTGGCGCTGCGTATAAAAGTTGAAATTCTTTTAATGTGACATTGTGTCTTAAAAACGCAAAAGTTGGGCCCTATGAAATCCGTTTTATTTTTTCCCAAATTCCGTTTTATTTCTTCCCAAATTCCGTTTTTTCCGTTTTAATTTTTCTGGATCCATTTTTTTTAATTTTATTTATTTTTTGACTCCATTTTAATGGTTAAATTAAATTTTAGTAATCAAAAAGCATGTCTAATTAATTGAAATAATGAATCTTGTCCAATTTACCAACAATTTAATAAAAGTTTAACAAAAAAATTACATTTTTTTAGGGCCCTATGATAAACGTTTTATTCTTTTATTTTTACCAAATTCTGTTTTCTGGATTCCATTTTAATGGTTTAATTCCATTTTAATAATCAAAAAGCATGTCTAATTAATTGAATTTTTAAAAACAACAATATTTATTAATTAAAAAATATATTTTTATGAATTTTTTTTTTCAGAAGTTCTGTTGTGTATTTAATTTTTTTCTGGCAATCAAATGAACACATACCATTTAATTTATCTTTTTTTTTATCATGAAATTAAACTTTTTTGTCAAACAATGTGCAGCACAACAGAGCTTTACTGTTAAAATTAAAACATGAAAGAAACACTGAGATTATTGTTTAAAAATATATTTTAATAATTTATTGTTAAATTAATTTATCTAAAATCTACTGTACAACAGTATTATGTTTCTGTCAAGTTAAATCGAACTTTTATTTTGACGGTTTGCCTAGAGCTTTGAGTTTCTCTGTGTTTATGATGGTAGTTTTCTCAAACGAAGCGGTTAAATGCTGATGAAGTGACTTTCAGAGCAGCTCTGGAGATGAATTTGTGCGTTCATATAGTGAGGCGACAGAGGACGAAAACACCGCGAGCGTCGCATGTGCTTCAGCGTGCGTGCGCCTCCGCGCGAGTGTGTGTGAGGCGGTGTGAGGTAAATGAAACCGCGCTTCCGCATCATTTATTTTAGAGTCACACAGGCATGCAGGATTCATGTTTAAATAGTCTTTTTGCGGTTTAATATTCACAGACACTAATCTATATCGTGATTTAATTTAAGTGTACTGACCTGCTTTTAATTCATTCATCAAAAATTTGACAAAATCCGTGACATTCCGCGTTATATAGTAAATTCCGTTTTTATGAATGGATTCCGCGATTGCGTCCGCGATTCCGTGATCGCGGAAATTATAGACATGAGGGTTCTGTCTAAATTACATAGAAAAACCTATGGTGCCAATGGCAGCTGCAGTGATGCAACAACTTTATCAATCAGCGATTGGCGAATATTCCGCCATGTTGCGTGCTGCAGGGGGTGAACCGTCTTTCTATATCTATAGTCTTTGAGTGGACTCTGCTATTCTTTTACATTTAGCTTTAAAAAGGGCTCTATGACTATGTCAGTCGATAGAGATTTCTCTACATAGTATATCTGTATGTAAATGAAGGACTCCTTAAACACTGTAGAGCAGCAAAGAAACATGGATTAATGAGAAGAAAGAGCGTGATTAAAAGCACAATAAACTGCAACAGAGAACTGAATTCGGTACTGACAGGTGGCTTTCTGTGGCGCACATCCGAATTCACTGTGTGGTGAATTTACTTTCGAGGCTTATTGCACTTGAACAGTCAAATACACACATTTATGTGTCAAATGCCCGTATTGGTGAGTATTCACGTAAACACAGCCAGTTATGTCTAAAGTGAAAGTAAACAGTTGGGTGGAATTATCATTATATTGGATCCATGCATAAGGTCTTAAAGTGACAGCAGCCTGTCATTAATGTTAATCAAACAACAAAAGAAAATCATTCACTGAATGACTGAATATCTTCCATGGCTTTATTAAGAATTTGTGTATATGTAATTCATACAGTACAGTTCATATTATGAAGTAAAAACAGTGTGTATAATACTTTTTGGTGTAATAAATTGGTTTAAAAATCAACTTTTCCCTTAATCCACCAGGAATCATACTCATAATGAGTACTGAATACTTCATATTCATTAAAGTAATTCTTTAAAAACTAAATCTTTGTTTATCATTATTTCAAAGAGGATTGAGATGTGTTGTGGGTTTTAAACATGTTTTGAAAGGAGAGAATAGTTCCCAGTACACTGCAGTAGCATGCCAAATTCCTTATATTTATTTAAACAGCAACATTCAGTCATAAGACAATATAAAAATGCCTAAAGTAATCCTGCTGTATATATAGCCTAAATATAATTTCATAAAATTTTAAAGCTATGGGTAAACCATCCAGGTGTGTCGTGTTTATTTGTTCTCTGCATATTTAATATATAGATTTTGTTGTTTTGTTTTCAGGGGTTCTTGTTTAAATAACTAATATGCTGATAAATGGGACCTTTGTGTAAAGTGTTAGCGATATTATTTTCTTGCACCAGGTGGAGCTCTGAAAATGAGGAAATCTCTTCATAAAACATTTATTTTACTTCAGCTTTATGAATTTGTACTGTAATAAATGAGATGCTAATTTATGCATGGTGAGACAACATGGCGGTGAGTCATTGGAGAATCATGTAAACAGTAGCGTCTCCTGCCGTGCTGGGCTGCTGTCAGTCACACACGGAGCTGCCGGATCAATATATCGCCCTGACGGAACTCCAGGGAGTTTAACTGACAGAAATGATGCCTGCAACTGAACTCAAAGGGAGTGCCAGAACTCTCTGCATCACATTCAAGAACTCGACATGGTTCTAGAATTCTCTCTGAATAATTATTATACACTTTTTAGGCGTCAATAATGTATCAAACTCTCAGCTGGGGTGTTCTGGGGGGTTACCAGGGCGTTGCTATGTGTGTTTTTTAGCTAGTTGCTGTGTGGTTGTTTACTAGTCAAAAGAGTCCAATTCCTAGTTTTTAAATAACAATAGGAAATTCACTAAATATGTCTTGATTTTATGACAGGTTCAGACAATCTGGAGCTGGGGTTAAGTTAATCTTCCAGTTACCAGCTTTAACCGCCACACCAGCCAGATGTGCTCAGTCTGAGCTGTGTTGCAGATTTGTTTTCAGAGCAAAAACCCATGTGGAACACAAGTTTGTCCTGACTGACCTCTACACATGCTGATTTAATGTGTTAAATTGCCACTCTTCTGCTTGAGTGTGTTTGTGCTAATTAGAGACAGGGCGAGTGAAAATTTAGTACAATAATAATTACATGTAACACTTATATTAATAGAATGCATACACACTAATTGCCAGTAATGTCTATTTTTATACTCACGACGAAGTTCTTTTTCGTTCTTCGTTTAGGGGTTAAGCGTGAGCAGCGATATACTGTTATCGAACATCTGACGCCGCCCACACTGCTGAGAGTGACATTCAGATGAATATGTAAATATGTTGTGTGTGCTTTCCTCTCAGTAACCAAATAAACACAACAAAAATGAGGAAGCGGCAAGCGTTTTTAATATAAAGCATAAGAAAAGCATTTGATCATAACAACATGAGTATGTAAGCATGAGCTCTGCAAATTTATATGGCATTTTATTCAGTAGATTGCTTAGGCCTAACTACGGTGGCCCAGTAGTGCACAACACAACAAAATTAAAAAAGCAAACATAAGTTCACAACACAACGAAATAATAAATAACCGTTGTGTTGTGGTTCCGTCTTGATTCCTGTGTGTTGTGGCTTTATTCCGTTGTGTTGTGGCTTGATTCCGTTGTGTTGTGGCTTGATTCCGTTGTGTTGTGGCTTTATTCCGTTGTGTTGTGGCTTATTCCGTTGTGTTGTGGCTTGATTCCGTTGTGTTGTGGCTTGATTCCGTTGTGTTGTGGCTTTATTCCGTTGTGTTGTGGCTCGATTTCGTTGTGTTGTGAACTTATGTTTGTTTTTTTTAATTTCTTTGTGTTGTGCACTACTGGGCCACCGTACCTAACAGCTTTACAGTATGAAACATGAAAAACAGTGTCTCATTTCATCAGAAGCACAACTTCATTTTCTACTATAAAGCGACTATCCAGTGTGTTCATGTTTTCACCCGTGGAGATCTTACCTCAACGAACTCAACAGACGAAATTAGTCAGAGAAGAGTTCTGCGTAAAAGATGGGCGCACACCTCCTATTACGTCATGGACCAATGGTAGTACGAAGGTGTTTTGCAGCTGGAGTGAACTTTTCCTGAGTTTGCTTTGGCAAGTTGTTTCGAACTCCCAAAGCGAAAAATGGGCTAATTTTGTTTGAAATGACGTCACATCAGCTCATTCTTCGATTTCGTTTGAAGTATATCGGGGCCTTTAACCGAAGCAAGTTTCTGCAGCATCATTAGCATTGCTGAATGAATCTAGGCTTGTTCGAGATGCATCAGAGCTGCGCAGACAGATCGGCGTATTACGTCAAAGTACCGTAAGAGTGTTTAGAGAGCATATGACTCCTTATGCTTTTGATTTGCTCTCACTGTACTTTGATATTGTACGCCAAACGGTCTGCGCAGTGCCGATGCATCTCGAACAAGCCTATTGTTTTTGAGCGAATCGTTTAAATGAATGATTCAAATGACTCAGACTCTAGTCTATAACTTGGTGCTGTATATCATCAAAGATGTGAATAAAATATTTGCATTCACCAAGCAGGACATTTTTTGATAATTGTGGCTTCATCATTATCAAAAAGCCATTGGTGAAATGTTGAGTATTTAAGCATGTGCATGACTGTGTGACTGCGCCATAGTATTATGATAACCCCATGTTCTGTTCATTTTATTGATTATAAAAGATTGGATATCCTCTAGGTGCTGATTAAAGAGAACAGTAACAGAACATGCATGTTTTGATGAGAATCACAGCCAAAACGCTGCCCACAATTGGTGGAAATGTTTGGAGCATCTGGGATCATCTGAAGTGGAGGAACGTTTGGAGCTCTTGATTGCTGATTAGGGAGTGGGAGAGAGAGATCAGAGAGTGTGTGCCGCGGCCATGTGTCTCGCACTGCTGTAATTAGCAGCTGTGTCACAGAGCTCAGGTGCTGCGGAAAGGTGCCAGAACCCCCTCAACCGCACCGGCCAGAGGTCCAGCTCTGCGGCTTCAGATAGACAGAGACCGTGATCACTCCAGCAAATTATGAGCTCCAGAGCCCCATCACAAATCTGTCTGAACTGGACTATAGTTCCAGCTTAAAAACCATCTTCAACCTGTACGCTCGTCTTAGGGTACGTTTACATGACAACGATGTACTAAAAATGGAAAAGGCTTTCCTTTGCGTTTTTGAAAACGTAGAGACGACGACGTTGTCAAAATAATCCCTGTTCACACGGATCCGCGAAAACGACCAGAGTTGCCAGGTTTTCACACCAAAACTGCTACTCAAAACTAGCCCAGTTGCATTTCAGGAGGTCCTCAGGTTAAAAAATTGCATTCCAGCGTTTTTGAAGGTTCCCCTGGTAAAATTCACATTCAGGGGCTAAATATCATGTTATTTGGGGTCGCTTCAACCTGTGGACATGGAAAAACAACCGCAGCAACAGTGTTAAAGTAGCACAATGCACGTGGCAAAACTGAAAAAATGACATAAAACCCTGTATTTGCTGCCAGTTGAATATTTTTTTTTAAATGGCGCACTTCGTAAAGAAACACTACACGCCTATAGACTGAACACGTAATACTCATGTGCATGACGTCACTGTTTTCACAAATCTGTTTTTGTAGTTTACACTGAGATGATAACCATATTGCTTTCAAAAACTTTCGAAAACCCCTTTTTCAGGTCCCCAAAACAGTTGTCATGTAAAGAACACCCACGAAACACACATAAAAGTTTTTTCATTTTTAGGGCCAAGCACTGAAGGTGCGTAGGCACTATTGAATCTTTGTTGACATTCCTTCCTATTAGTATTATTTTATTATTAACGTTTCTTCTGCGCAGTTAGTCGATCGCGAGCCCAGAAACGCTTATGTGAAAGTTATGAAATTTGGCACACAGATAGAGGGCAGGTCTGATAACTGTGTCCATGCAAATTTAGAGTTTCTACTCTCAATCCCTCTAGCACCACCACTGTCCAAATTTGCACCTCAAGTTTGGGATGCTAATAACTAAGAGATAGAAAAAATTCTTTTTTCCTCTGATTC